>CM065918.1:48010480-48610480 GCA_033439105.1 Magallana nippona | reverse complement strand
TTTTCGTCATAAGACTCCATTTTTGTTTATAACCCGAAATTACCGTTTCTAACACTGGCTCTGATTGGCTAAAATACCTCATGAATATTCCTAAATCAAAGTTCACCAGGAGGTGACCTCAAGCGGGGTTTCTTCAGATCCACGTGTAGCGACAACAGAACAACAAGGAGCGGATCAATGATCTGATTTTAATCAGATTGCTCAATAATCCTTGAATATTTTTGATATATAAGTTAACATGTTTCCCACAAATAGCAACAAAGAATGGTTCTAAATTGTATTTAAAACAGAATCACTATGGTTTTCTTCATTTTTCAAAATTTTTAACCTTGTTACCATAGTTCAATTTTTTTATATGACGTGCATATTTTAAATACAGCTATACACCTATGAGTTTGGTTCAATAATAACTTCTTTGGTATTGATAAAATACGAAAATATGTTTTCAAAATAATTTTCGCTTTCCATGGAAACATTCTTTAAATGTTGATTTGCCAACCAATGGTTTTCTATAATTTGAAAATTGACCAAATAGTTAATTCGAAATTTACATTTCATAACTTAGATAAGCTGAAATTACTTTCTATATTGCTTAAAAGTTGATAAGATTAATTTTGCCATCTTTTGTATCATAGGTCTCCGTTACCATGGCAATGGTAGCCCTTAGCAACAAATTTATGTTATCTAGCTTCTTATTACATCAATATGCATCATTGTATGCAATATAAAGATAATTGGTGACTATGCGTTGCGGAACTCCTCTATAAAATTTGATTTTTATATAGAATTGATCTTAAAAACTAAAATTATAATTGTTGAGCAAATTGAAGAAAATTAAAAGACTTAATTTCATTCATTTATACAATTTTGTATTATTGAAGGGTGCGACTGCAACGCTTAATGATATAAAGTTTGTATCATTAGCGGTTGAGGGTGTCGATATTTGCTTGTTTCATTAAGCGTTAAGGCTGCTGTGCATTTGTGACGCTCAATGATACAATTCTATCATTAAGCGGCGATTTATCATTTACAGTTGGACATGTCAACTGTTAATGCAAGAATTTATAGCATTAAGCGTTGCAATTGCAACGCTTAATGCTATTTATATCATTAAGCGGCATTGTATCATTAACGGTTGTTACAATGCTCAATGGTTTCAGTTTCTACTTTACAAAATGTACAAAGTTAAGTGTCCTTTCATTTTAATTTTGTTAAAAATAGTTTGTTGCAATTATTCTATGTAAAATTTGAAATTGTAACCAGTGATATTTGGATTCTTTTGTAGTTTTAAACGGAAGCTCAAAAATTTTGCTCAAATCTGAGTCACTAAATCTATAACCTTCTTCATGCCATTTATAAACTGCTTTGATTGTTTCTTTCTTTTTACTTATCAAAATATTATACATATCCTTGCAATCTTTATTTGCTTTCTTGAAAATTGCAATTGTATTTGGTGTGTGTGCTTGTATTTTAATTCTTGCTTCTTTAATAACATAAGGACCAATTCTATCTAACACAGCTTTTTTAAGTCCAGCATATTCTAAAAAGTTTGCGTTTGCATGTAAATTATTAAGGGATTCAAGACTTTGAAATTGCCTTCTGAATCAAAAAGATCAATTATCTATATAGAAGAAATTACAAAACACAAGTAATGGTGTAATTAGATTTTTATTGTTTGGCGTTTTTGGTCGTGGCAATAAAAGCAGCATGGGTCGCCAAGCAGGGCAGACCCAACAACAAAGCAGCAAGTACAATCAACATGAGCAGCACAAATATTTTTTGCTATTTCGGGTTGACCGCAAACAGCTATAGTTTGAACATTTGAATGTTTATAATATAAGTTCAATATCAGCAGCAATTGTAGTTTGAACATTTGAATGTTTATAGTTAAAATGCAATATGGTAGCAGCAGCAGCAACAAGCACAAAATGAGAGCAGCATAAATCAATAGCATTTGATTGTTCCGGGTTAACCGCGAACAATATATTTGTTAATTATTTCACAAACTTGTCACATCAGTTGAATGGACGGGCGCACATGCCACATGACCTTCAACTGAAGGTTTAAGGTCACCCCACAAGGGGAGCCCAATTCAACTGACCCACGACCAAAAACCCATTTATTAAATTTATGATTTTAATGTTTAGGGATAACCTATTTTAGTATTAAGTTGCATTGTTTGTATGTGAAGTAACTTTTATTGGCGTTCGTCTGGAAATACTGTCCCAAGCCCTTTTCGGAAATATTCAAGGCCCCCCTGAATGTCACTCAAGAACTTTTTGTTACCCAAAGGATTGAGATGCACATTGTCATTGCCCAAAAACTGGTTGATGTTCCTAATAATATCTGGGTGCTTAATATATGCCCCCCCCTAAGTCCTGTATTTGACATGCTGTTGCCCTATTGAAGCGTTTACGATTCCTCTCCATAGCTTCAAGGTCTGAAGAATATCTATAAGACTTGCGTGGCAATATTTGAGACCAAACTAACTTAGTCTTTGGTAGGAGATCAGCTAGGCTGGTTATGCTCTCGGACATATGTTGTATTAATTCAGCGAGGGGCCAGTCAGGGTCACCTAAATCATTCCCCCCACAATGAATAACAAGAAAGTCAGGGGCTTCCTCTAACCTAGTAAGATACATAACCTTTTTCTTTAGGTCAGTGAACTTTAATCCAGCATACCCTTGCCACCATATTTTTATTCCCAATCTTTCCAACCCCAAGTTAATCCCTCCTGTTCTAAGCATGGCTGCTAGAAAGGCATGTTTAATAATGGAAGACCCCACACACCATACTGCAGAATCTGAAAGCAGAAAGTTTAACAGCAAACTTGTTTAATAGGGCAGCGAATGTAGGATTTATAGATTTGTGATTTCCATTTGCCTGCCTCTCTAATAGAATCTGAATGGCAACCTTGCTGATATGCAGCAGTGGCAGCCCCTATCCTAAAAGAATGTGATTTGTATCGATGGCTATGCAGTCCTAGAGCATTAGTGGCTTTATTTAACACTGCTGAGAACTGAAATCTAGTGAGTGAGCTACCATCAGAATACTGGACCGTTAATTCGAGGCCTCATGGACAAAAAAGCTAACATATACCTTATTGGACAATGAAAACTGGAAGATTTTTCAATGCAAATAGTTACCCCTCTGCCGTATTGGTCGTTCTTTGATTGCCTGATGGTTAAAAACATGTTGGACTTATCTAGGGAAAAATTGATGTCCGATACATTTATGATAGTAGCTGGACTATTGCCTTTGGAAATTGCTAATTCCCCAACTCTTAAAAAACCAAAAAATGCTAACATATATGCAGCTTGAAAAAGATGAGACTCATACAAATTAGTACAAACTGAAGGTAACACTTGAACAATTTTGCACAGAATAGAATGGGTAATTGGGAGTCTTGTGCCCTTCTTCACTGATAATCTTTTCATTCCCTCTAACATCTTAACAACCAGAAAATTTCTTGTAACATCATCTAGGTCCCTAGACTTGCATTCAAAACCAATTGCCGACACATATAACCTAGCTGTAGCTGAAGAAAACTCTTTAAGAGTTAAATATGCAATAAACTGTACAATGTGTTCTAGTGATGGTGGCCATACATTTTGAAACTTGTGCTCCAATCTAAATTTTTGAAATGCTGTTAAACCTGTATCAAAAGCAAGTTTTGTGTTCTTTGACAATGAAGCCTGAAATAACTTATCTACTTGAAACTGTAAATCATCTGCAGAAAATCTTGTGGAATTGGCTCTGCCTGCTCCTTTGCCTCTGGTGCTAACTGTCTGAATTTTCCCCATTGCTTGCGTGAAATAGAATCAGCGATACAATTATTGCTACTTTCTATATGTTTAGCTTTGAAAATACAATTGTACTGCATAAGCATAAGAACAAGTTCCCTCACTAACTTCATTACCCTCTTAGACTTGGAAGTTTGTTTGTTAACAATGCTTACTAATGCACTATTGTCTATGAAAAACAAAACTTTTTTGCATTCCAAACCCTGACCCCATAACCTAATAGCTAAAACCAAGGGAACTAGTTCCAGGAATGTCATATCCCTAATTATGTCAGATGAATGCCATTTTGGTGGCCATTCAAAGAATGCCCATCTCCCTTGAAAATATGCACCACATCCAAGCTCTGCATTACCTGTACTATCTGTAAACTATTCTAAAACATCCGAGCTTATCCATTCTCTGTATGGAAAATATGAAATGCCATTAAATTTCTCCAAAAATATAGCCCACATGTGTAAATCATCCTTCAACTCTGACAATAACCTAATATGATGATGAGCCTCAGAGGCCCCACTCATTGCATCATAGAATCTGCGATTAAATGCCCTACTTGACCTGATTGCTTTGCCGAAAAAATTGAACATTCCTACTAATGATTCCAATTCTTTCAATAAAACTGATTTCCTGGACAAAAATTCCTGCACATACTGTTTCAAAATTTCTACTTTTGGTTTAGGAATTTTTATGTGCATATTGACTGTGTCAATTTCTAACCCTAAATATGTAAGCACAGAAACAGGACCCAAAGTTTTGTCCTCTGCTAATGGAATATTAAGCTCTGTACAAATATTATCAAATTCTGACGTAAGTTTTTCACAGTTGTTAGTCCCTATCTTTCCTGCAAATATAAAGTCATCCAAATAGTGATCTAATGTTTCTAACCCTGAGCGTTTTTGAGTAAGCTATTGCAAAAAATTAGCAAATGTTTCCCAAATCTTACAGCTTATTGAACACCCCATTGGCAAACACTTGTCTACATAATATAAGGAGTCAATTGAAAAACCTAACAATTCGAAGTCACTTGGATGAACAGGGATTAACCTAAATGCACTTTTCACATCTACCTTTCCCAGTAATGCCCCTTTTCCTAGGGAAGATATCATGTCCACAACATTGTCGAATGAAGAATAATGCACAGAACACACTTCTGGGTCAATAAAATAATTAATACTTTCATATTTAGGATAGGAAAGGTGCATAATCATACGCCACCCCCCATCAGCTTTAGGTACTACTCCTACAGGTGAAATATGGAGATTAGATATTGGCCTTTCTTGAAAAGGGCCCATGATTCTACCCATACTTATTTCTTTTCCTACTTTATCCATTAAGTGTTCATAATGTTCAGAGGCTGACCTTAAATTTTTGGACATGTTATGTATCCTAGGCCCATTGTACTGTAAATGAAATCCCTCAGTAAATCCCCATTTTAATTCCAGTGCTGATTCTTTCCTAGGATAGGCATCAAGACAAGTAATCAAACTGTTGATTTTAATTGGAGTTTTTCCCATATCCCATAGTTCTGGTGGAATATGCGTTATGATAGGTAGTGGTGGGCCAGTTATGCCTTGGGGTGTTGCCCCTGGGGACCCCAGGCTGTGGTGTTCGGGGACGAAAACGAATGGGGGCAAATGCTTGATGGTTAACTAACTTAGGAATTGCCTGGTTGTTAAACCTTATGTTGTTGACCCGAGTTTGAGACTGAGGGTAGGATAGTGCAAGCGGGCATTGGGATACTGGGTGGTTACCGTGGCACCTGATGCATGAATGGTTATAAACACAAACTGGACGAATACAATTTCCCTTGTAATTGTAATCAAAACATATGTTGGTAGACTGCTGGGAAACAGTGGAAGCAATTTGCAATGAGCTAGATGGAGACATGTAAATAAGCCAAAGTTCGCTGTCTACCTTTCCCCATGGAATTGAGGGATCCATGCTACGCCGTAGGCGAAATTGTTCATCGTAGCTTTTAAACCCCAGACCCCCTACTCTTACCGCCCCCAATCTAACATCCTGCAAATATTTGAATAAACCTTGAACTGAATCAATGTGGGCTGATGAATAAATACTGCTATATATAATGAACGCATCTGCCCACTTTTCAATACTGTCAATTTTGACAGATGGTTTACTTGTTTCTCTCGTCATCAGTTCCCCCTTTTCATTGATATAGATAGACTTTTCTGTAGGTATTACATTGTATTACTCAACAGCAAAGCAAGGTCTACATAAGCTGAACTAATAATTTTGGCCTTAATATTTTGAGAAACATTAATTGCTATTTGGTACATAGTGCTTGCTAACAATTGGGGCATTTCAGGCGTACCTTGCCATGTGCTTGCACTAGTTGTCGGGTTTTCAATCCCTGTGCTAGTCGCTGCCTGCTGGTGCTCATCGACAGCAGTCGGAGGCACTTGTGTGACCTGTATGGCACTGAGGGTAGGCTGTTGGAAATCTAGTTGACTCTCCGCTCTTCTCTTTCTCTTCCTCGAGTCCAGGCTTGACGGACCTCCGCCGGCGCCGGAGCACGTGGCTCCTTTGTCCTTGTTCCCTTTTGGTTTTCCTCGTGGCATATCGAATGCATGAAAGCAATTTAAAGAAAATGGTTCAAGTATTTTTATCGCATGATTTAATGTACTTAATTTCAAGAATTTAGCAAAAGGGGGTTTTATTAAAAATAAATTGTCTACAATTCAATCCATTAAAATCCGAAGCAAATTACCGTTAAACATTAACATCAATGCTTAAAATCTTTTTCAAAATACCTGATGTGATTTATTTTGACAATATTAAAACTTAAGTTAAAAAGATTGTAATAATTTTTTGAAAAATTGAGCGAGCTAAACTTTTTGCTACCTTTCAGCCCTGGTGGATTTTGAAAAGGATTTGTATACCGAGCCCGATTCAATATCGAGCCCGAACAAAAAGAACACCTCAATTTCCTCATAAGATAAAGGCATCTATATGACATGCATATAGATGCTATTATAAATATAAAGCCTGCATTAAAATAACTTTTTAGGAAAGCTGAGTTACTATCAATTCTAATTTGTGGATCATACCATATATGTTCACTGTGAATGTTTTCATTTTTAAGGGCTGAAATGTCTATTATTTTCTGCCAGCTACAAAATACTTGCATTTCAATACTTTACAAAATAGCGCTAGCGTTGTGTGGGCTGTTCCTTTACTCTGGTGGTAAGTATTTTAATAATATGTAACACAATTTCCAACTTTGATTCATGTATGTCGTAAAATATGGACTAAAAAGAAATTTATATATTTTTAATATATGTAAAGTTGTGTACATATCCTCTGCACTTAAATTTTTTACAATTGCTTGTTTTTTTAAAGGGGGGATTAAAATGTTGCTCTTTTTCAATATGGCTTAATTGTTTTTAATTAATATTACTGTCCTGTTTATTATTATCATCATCATTATTATCATTTTAGTTCAAATCTAAAGAATATAAAAGGATTGCCATTATATAGCAGCAAAGATGGCTTTCTTTCATCGCTCAACACAAGTGCAACATTCAGAATGAGTTAATGATTAATATGATTTAGTTTCATTATCTGACACAGTTATAAATTATACTGTAACAAAATTTTGTTTAAAATACAAATGTTTAACGAAGTCCTTTATAAATCCCTTTGGTTAAAATCGACGTGTTTGAATTTTTAAAGTACCATATCGGATCGAGTTGGTTTCATAGATATTCAGATATTCGTTGGCATCATTTTTCGTTGATTTACTGAAAATGACAGTTAAATTATGGTCAATGACTCTATCAATACAATAAGTAAACGTTGCACATTTAGTTTGTGAATCAACTCAACAACGAACCCTAAGGAAATTGTTATTCAACGAACATTGATGAAACCATAGCATATGCCTTAAAATAGGTCCATATATATATATATATATATATATATATATATATATATATATATATATATATATATATATATATATATATATATATATATTCGATATACTCGATTACACGTTAGACACTTTTTTGATCTTGCTTAGTAAGACTTCAGTGTTTAATACATTAGTTAACATACGACAACCAGTACAGGGAGCTTGGAGCGATGCTGACGTCCATACAGTACGTGGATCCATCCTTTCAAACTCAACATATCACAAACTGATCTGTCCCGCAGATAGTATGTCCGTCAATGTCTCGCTAAGTCTCCTGACAGTCAGCTACTTGGTAAGTAGTGTTTGTAAAGGTACCGTCACATAATGCGATTTTTCTGTTGATTATTTATCCTATTATGTCCTTTCAAATGAAATTTATTGGTGCATGATCAAGGATATAGCATTAGTTTAGTGGTAAACAATGTTGATTCGAAAATTCGGACCGATAAAGTTTTTATTTTCTGGATTCCTTCATTTTATGTTTTTGAAAGGTTTGCTATACGAGACAATACAACAGAACACACAAGCTACGTTTGAATATTGACATATCCTAATGATAAACTAATTCAGCGGGAAGTAAATATATCCAGAAAATACAACAACAAAAACCCTGATCTGGTTTGGTTACCATGTAAACATGTGTTATATCCTTGATCTAGTCGTCTAGAAGTCAAATAAGATATATAATCCTATTGCAATCGAATTTTCATTACATCTACTTTTCCGGCGACGATCTGGTGTATGGCAATATTTTGATTGTTGAGTGTAGAATTGTATCACGTGATCATCTCACATTTCTACTCCATTTGACATATCACTGTAAATCCTACGATTTTATAAAAGTTTCTCATATTTACCAAAATCAGAACTTTGTAACCTTGAATTGGTTCATCTTTTCAGGACGTCAAGACCCAGACCTTATCCACAACAGGTTGGTTAACTGTGGTAAGTGGTCAACCATCTACCATTGGTAAATGAAGTCTAATAAGCGGGCTACCATCTACCATTGGTAAATGAACAGTGGAAAGTGGTCAACCATCTACCATTGGTAGATTAACAGTGGTAAGTGGGCCACCATCTACCATTGGTACATAAAAAGTGGTAAGTGGGCTACCATCTAACATTGGTACATAAAAAGTGGTAAGTGGGCTACCATCTAACACTGGTAAATGAACAATGGTAAATGGTCTACCATCTAGAATTGGTAGATGAACAGGGGTAAATGGGCCACCACCTACCATTAGTAAATGAACAGTGGCAAGTGGTCTACCATCTACAATTGGTAGATGAACAGTGGTATGTGGGCCACCATCTACCATTGGTAAATAAAAAGTGGTAAGTGGGCTACCATCTAACATTGATAAATGAACAATGGTAAGTGGTCTGGTCTACCATCTACCAATGGTAATGAACTGTGGTAAGTTTTCTTCTATCTACAATTGGTATATGGGCAGTGGTAAGTGGTCCACCTTAGGTTTATGGAGTTGTCTGTTGTTTCCATACCGTTCTTATCAAGATTAACTTTAAGGAAGAAGATAAACTAATTTCAGACGGATGGAGGCTTATATATGACAAAATACTAATTCCATGTTCCTGCTGGAATAAGTGTTTTTATAAATTTGCAAGGGGAAAAGAAACACGTCAGCTCCATAGATTTTAAGGATGAGATTGTAGTCAAAAATCACGATGGCGAGAAAAACGAACCGAGCCCTGAACCGAAACCATCTGACGAATTGAATTGGACACGGCCAAGGTTATGGATAACTTTTTTCTTGTTTCATGGGGATCGTAACGACAATATCCTCAATAACATTTGTGGTAGCGATGTCTGCAGGAAGAGCGTAAAATCAGTCGTAACCAAAAGCATGACTGATAAGTTTTAGAAAACACACGCTTGTTTAACCCTTATTTATCAAAAAATCAGAAAAATATAAACGTATTTCCAACGTCAAAACATATATTGTAAGGAATGGTCGCTATTCCGCAGAAATTGAATTTTTTTTTTTTAACATTCCAATTTATTTTAGAATCACTTTCAACTTACATTCACCGGAAATTTTTATGAAAGTGATATCAATCATTTTAGGTAAACAAATGAGCATAATGAAAAATATATATAGTTTTTTCTGTTATCGTTTCCTTCCAAGATGTATCGGACAATATTTTTGCATTGCAACAAAGTATACACAAATGAATAAATGTAACACTAACCTACACTAATTTTATATTCTTAAAATTGATTTTTTGCCTTTTATGCTTTATTTAATAATAATAATATACAACTCATCATTTGTTTATTCTTTGATATTAAATAAAAACAGTTTATTCACCTAAAAAAAATAATAATTCAAGCAACCATGATTACCAAGTGTATTTATTTTTCATCACAATATTTCCTGCAAAATGTTTGTTTAAACTTTTAAAAAAACAATTCACCAGCTTTTCATCTATTTGAAAAACCGTTTGTAAAATTGAAAAACAAAATCAGAAAAATAGCAGATAAAAGTTGTACTTTTAATTTATAATCGACACGAAGATTGTTCGGTTCACGGCCGCTCCAAATCGGATATATGGGACGGCTTGAAACTATGACATGAGAATGTAATAGCTTGGTCTCTGTATGATTTTTCTTTAGAAGAGATTCAAGTCACAGGTATCTAAAAAACAAATGAATATGAGCAGAGAACAAACACCACAAACGGAACCAACATCAGTTGAATATTATATAATATATACATGGACATGTAATTCGTTTACCTGAACAACCCATGATTTTAATAAAGTCTTTGAACATGTACAGTTTGTATTACTTCTACAGAGGTGCAAGTAAGACATACATATGAATCCAAATAGGCGTAAATAAAATAAAATCAATGCGTATATTTTATGACGTGATACCTTGCTTAATATCCAAGATATAAACATCTCGCACAATAATCACACAAAAATCATTATAAAGCAATAAATTTCGCAACGCATAATCAACCATGGTTTATGTTTGATTCTCTTTCGTATGGTTTAGACTTTTGGTATACATTTATGTTTTATATACATTTTCTTTATTTGATCTTATATATTTTGATATTCTTCCAATTGCAGCACACACAACACAAACCATTGTCTTTAAACATTTTTATAAAAGCAGGGCATGGAATATCCTCAATGATTTTGATAAGTGTGCCATTTGAGGACAAAATGTGAATATTGTTACTGCCCGTTCCGCTAACAAAAATATTATCGAACTCATCTCTGTCCACACTGTGTGGACTCTTAAGCCTGGTGTGTTTGTATTCCCACTGAGTCTGTTCTGCCTCATTGATGCAGGTCACTGTGTCAGTTGTTCCATTACTGTATACAATGTGCCCGAGTTCTGTCACTGTTAAATAAAGTGTTCCAGTTTCCACATGGTATTTGTAAATAAACAACCCTTCTAAAGAATATTTTAAGATTGCATTTCTACATGCGACAAAGAGAAAACCTCTTCTCAAGGAAATACCGAAAGGCATCAAATCATCTTTCATTTTGAATTCACTTACCATGTTAAAGTTATCGCTTGTCATGATAATCACACTTCTTTTGCTACAATTTGTAGTATACATTTTATTATCTGTATGTTTTACGTCAAAAAACCAATCGCAGAATTCAAAGTTTATTTCTGTTTCCCATGAATCATTTGTTAATCTCAATAAAAGTAGTCCTATTTTATCGCTGCTGTGGTTTGCTAGGACGATTTTTCCGTCCGAGAATAACGTTCCACTACAGATATTGGCTTTGGGAAGTCGAGACTCATAAACCAGAGAAAGCGACATATTAATTAAATTTCTTCTCTTAGTCAGTTTTGCCTCTAATAATGAGAGGTTAGTTTCACAAAAGTGTGTCAGGTTTCTAATTGCTTCAAGTTCTTCTGGTATAGTTGACTCGAGTTTTGTTTTCATAGTCTGACTTTCCAGTACACAAAACTTTTCTCTGACACAATGGTATTCCTTCATAAAGCTGGCATCACTCGCATCCTCCAGGTTCTGAAGACTCTGTATGCAGTGTCTACTGAAGTGAATCCTATCTGACACAGAATCAATGCTCTTTCTCAATATATCCCTACTCATTTTAGTAAATTTACTTAGCTCATTCATGTGTTGATTCTCAATTTCGTCCAAGTGATCGTTAATTTTCTTTCGGATTCTTTTGGATTCTTCTTTTATGCAATCAGACTTACTTTCTATTTCTGTTATGTTTTCTTCATACTTTCTTTTAAAATTAAGCTGCTCCTTTTCAAATTCGTTTATTTTACTACTTAAAGCCTGCACTCCATTGTTTTTCTTTGCTTCATCGGCAGCTGACTTTATGGTTTCTACGTCGGAGCATCTCCTGTGTTCGGTACTAACGCAGAGTGCACAGCAAGGTTTTTGATGGTCATTGCAATGTAATTCGACGTCTTTATCAGAATGTGTGGGACATCTTTCATTTCTGTTTAAAGTTGTGATGAGTTGTAGGGCTCTACTGGGTTCATTGAGAGGAATAATGAGGTGAGATCTTGTCGTCAATATTCGTTTATGGTATTTTGAGCAGTTTAAACAAATTGGCTCCTCACATGTGATGCATATATCTATAGCTATATTTTCTTCATTCTCTCGTTGGCATGGTAGGCAGAGTTTAAGTTCACCGAGTTTCACCAATTTTTCGATAATTTCACAGATGGGCAAACTCTCTGCCCATTTTTCTGGATAATGGATAGCAGCTGGTGATGGAACAAATTCTCTACACAATGGACAAAAAAATCCCACAGGTGCCTGTTTAGATTCACATGAGCTCACTATATACGATGAAATACAACTCTGACAAAATACATGCGAGCAAGGTAAAATCCTTGGCGTTTTGAATTTTTCAAAGCATATAGAACAAATTGTCAGGTCGTTCTGCACAGCTGTAGTTGCCATCGCTTTTGTTTGTTTTTTTATCAGAGAATGACAGCCATTTCAAATCGAAAGTTGGTCGTTGATAAGTAAATATTGAAACCTAGATCCCGACAGTTTTACCTCTGTCTATGATAAACGATCTGGAAACCGGTGTGTACAATTACTAGAATCCATGAAATTCACATAAATCTGTCACCTGGGATTTTCTGTCTTTTTCTGGTGACAACTGAAATAATGACCAAGGCTTCTTTAATAAAGTTAACGTCGTTTATTCTTGAGTGTCCAGCAAAAAGTCATAAGATATAATATGACATATAAAAACATAAGTAGTAAAACAATGAGTCTTTGCACTGAAAACAATATGCAACAAAATCTTAAAGTTAAGATATTTACTGACTACATTAATTAGAACCTGTGATTCACATGTGCACATAATATCAAATGACAATAGATGTTCAAATACACTAAACAATCACTACACAAGTGGGGGAAATTAACTTAAATGGAGAACTCGCTTGACCATGATGAGGTACACTATTTATGAAGAACAAAGCTAGGGTGTTTTGACAAACATTTGATAAGTACCAATCAACATGAACAAATAAGAGAAATAAAGAGTGGATCTTTAATAATGAGAATAATTATCTGTTGTAGCCTTGTAATAAACATGAAATGGGGCTAAGGAAATAGAAAAAAAACATATCTATGCAAATAACACATATAAGTATATAAGTGTCTGTAGTCAAAGACATAAGTGCACATGTACCTGACTATAAAAACAAACAAAACTACAACGATTGCTACAAATATGCTAAAACATAGTATTAAAAGATATATCAACACTTACACATTGTTCTGTGAACAACCGGTCATTGCAAATAATTGAAAGACACATATTTCGAGGGAAATAACCTTTTCGCGTACAACTTTCAATTCATGCGGAAACATGGGTCATACTAAAACACGCCTGCCGACGCCTGCCGGGGAAAACACGCCTGCCGAGAAAATCTAGACGCCTGCCGTTTACCTGACGGATTATTTTAATTTTTTCTTTGATATTTTATTTTACTTAACTAAATTATTGATCATAGAAATAAAAAGTTGACTTTATATTGATTATTTAGCTCAAAATTAGCAAAAATGTTCAATGTTGGTAAAGATAGATAACTCTTACGTAGAATTTATACGCCTGCCGAGGAAATCTATACGCCTGCCGTTTAATTGATGGATTATGTTAATATTTTCTTTGATATTTTATTTCACTCATCTAAATAAATGATAATACAAATAAAAAGTTGACTTTATATTCATTAATTAACAAAAATTAATAAAAATCGACTAAGAAGATAACTCATACGCCCGCCGAGAAAATCTATACGCCTGCCGTTTATCTGATGGATTATTTTAATTTTTTCTTTGATATTTTATTTCGCTTAAGTAAAAAAAATGATAATAGAAATAAAAGTTGACTTTATATTCATTAATTAACACAAAATTAACACAAAATCGGGTAAGTAGATAACTCGTACGTAGAATTCATACGCCCGCCGAGAAAAGTATACGCCTGCCGCTCACCTGATGGATAATTTTAATTTTTTCTTTTATATTTTCTATCTAGATATATGATCATGTTTATAAAAAAAATACCATATTTATTGATTGACAAAAAATTGGTAAAATTCGTGTTGTAAATAACTCCTACGCGAATCCATATGCCTACCTAGAAAATCTATACGCCTGCCGTTTGCCTGATGGATTATTTTTTAAAAAAATATGTTAGTATTTTATTTCACTGAACTAAAGAAATTAGCATATATAAAAAGGCGATTTTTTTATTCATTTCTTTACGCAAAATTAGAAAAAATGCGCGAAGGACTTAAAAATAAAGGGAAAACTCTAACGCAGAATTCTTGCGACAGTCGATTTAAGATGCACGCCTGCCATTTTATCTATGTCATTTTTATTTGTATGAACTAATTTATGAATTACTTCAGACGGCTATAGAGTTAACATTTTGCCTTATAATTATGTTCAGAACTGTACTTATTGCTGTGATTAATTATCATATTACATGAATTCGGTTGATACTAGTTTGATATAATCCGTATATCATCCCTTTTAAGTTTGACCTCGTTTTTTTTAATTTAATAAAACATAATAATTTCATTATTATGCCTGTCAATGAAGCTTTAATGATAAATTATAATTCAGTGAAAGATTTATGAGTCTATACGAAACACACAAGGAATATATATGTGCAGTCTTTTACGCTTGTCGAATACCTATATTAATGGATTATTTATTTTTTCGCTTTACGCAAAAATGGATGATCGTGGTTTTTCCAACAATATTTCATTTAACTCAGCCAAGTAAACGGTTTAAGAAATAACAATTAGATTTTTAATAATATTAAAACGTAATAAGAATCATGCGTGCATCCAGAATATTTTTAGGGGGGATATTCAGGTTTGTCTGGGGGGAGGGGTTCAAAGCATATTTTTGATAATTTTACCACGTAAATTTAAGAAATTAGATTTTTTCCAGGGTAGGTGGGTGGGGGGGGGGGGGGCGGGGCGGAACTCCATCCCCCCCCCGACCCCCGTCTAGATCAGCTCATTTTTCTTGAATGTCCAAGATACACTCAACTAAGAGATGAACTTTCTAAGCAACCTCATGACATTAGTGTGCCCTTTCATATCAATATATTCTTTATGGTAGTTCTGACTTTTTATGCAACTTTTAAAAATTGTAAAATATTTTCTTATGTTTAGAGTTATATCAGAGCTTCTAAGCGCTTTTGACTCTCTAAAGATACACTGCTTAAACTTATTTAGTTATTATCATAATATATTTAGCTATTTATAAGTACTCTTTTTTATTTATTGTTCTTTTCAAATGGGCTGGATCATAAAAACCCCATTCTAATGTTTGTATGTATGTGGGTATAAATGAGGTGGTGGGTTTGTAAATTTGTAAATTATTTATTATAACCACTGCTTGACCTTTTGTTTTGGAGAGGGTGTACATAGGCTTAGCCTGTTGCCCAATCCTTTTGAATCGTCAAAATATCGTCGTAAAATATGTTTAAATTAGATCAGCTCATGAAAAGTATGCGAGTGAAAATCATCTACAAAGCCAAAGAAAATTTTTTATATCTACCCCAAAAAATTAATGAATGGTGACTGAAATAGATATTTGATGGAAGTTCATGAGTTATAGTAACATCTATTTGTTATTAAATTGTTATTGTCAGCAAGAACATTGATATTGAAGTATCCTAGTCTACGGCAGTTTACTGATCACGAGAGTCGATCTATAAAACTGTTCCACGATCTATTGGTCTATAGACCAATCCTGTTTTAATTAATGTTTTTCTCAATACTGGATGAAAAATCGTGTTTCAAAAAGTGGTAACCAACAGGAATCGTGATATCAGTGGTTTCCTATATTTGGAAACCCTTATAATAAAAGAGAGAGCTTTGGAAACATGTACATATATAGTTGTTTGCTAGTCAATTCTCAGCAAGGAGTCAACTGAAGCCGTTTTCTTGAGATTTCCAATATATTCCCTAAATTAATTCGGAAACTATGGAAAAATATATATGTAAAAAGGAACGTTTTACTTAAATGTTTTCGTCTTCTTATTTTATCGATATTTTGATAACTGCTAGAATCATACAAGCGTATATGTATACAAATATGTTTATCTATAAACATGCATCACTTTCTCTCTCCCTCTTTCTTTGTCTCCCCTACTTCGTTCACTTCCTCTCTCTATCCGTCTTTTCCATCCACTGCCTTCTCTTTCATTCTCTCTTCATGAACGGGAAAACAATACAAACATCGAGAGAAGAAAAATACTTAAATGTAGTTGAACTTTGTTTAACTGTTCTAGTACATGCATTTTTAAATAAAAATATAGAGAAAACTATCAAGCAAACGGGATTGAATGTGAAAAATAAATTGATAGGACATGCACAACACATATGTGCCAATAAATCACTCATTTGCAAACATATAGACAGATTTCGTTATTTTTGTAGCGAGTCGGTAAGTGTGTCACTGCAACATTCACATTCTATTGATTTCATATTGAAGTCAAAATTTTCCAAGTCATAAATGAACACAATCTATGCAGATCGGTATCTTTGAACATGTTGAATGCAAAATGTCATTCCGACAATTTTAATGAATCACACTGAACAGAATTAATCGTAAGTCGAGAAATGTTTTGATAAAAAAGTAAATAATATTGCATGCATTCATATTGACATGTGCAGATGTTTTCCATATGAAATACAATCATTCACTTCACTATCCCTCAAACGGTTAAAAGCAGTGTTTTGTAAAAAAAAAGAAACGGGACCATTGTCACAATCTGAACATGTATATGTAGATTATTGTATTTTTATCTCATTTTATTACATGTACAAATAATGTACTAATTACAAAGTAACTTGCTCATTATTTTCTTTACTACATGTATAATATTTGGGGCGAGTGGGGCTGGGGCTACAAGTCCAAAGATAATTAGTGATCGTTGCTCTACATATACACGTGTATTCCCGTGTTAGTTTCTTGTATATTCTCTGTGAATTGAACGGTTTTTTGTCTCTAAAGAAACAATAGACCTTTACCTGCCTGTATATTGGAAGACGACCGTGAAGTACACCTTGTACACAAGCCCCCCCCCCCCTCTCTCTCTCTCTCAAATGTTTTAGGTAACTAGAGGAAATAGTTATAAACGAGTCGATATACGAAACACCAAAAGTTATGTTTTAAGATATTATGTATAGTGTACGAACTTACACCAAATTATCAATCGAAAAGGACTATTAAAACCTTGCAGTAGTACACTTTTATTATTCCCATTGATAGAGCATGGTCGCTATAACAGGATTATCAGGGTTTCTGACACTTATATGTAACTTATATGTAATCTATATGAAATTGAAGACGAATACCACTTTATCCTTATATATCTCATGTACAAACACTTAATCAAAAACTATTTCTGGTTTATAAGCCATCAACTAGTCAGACTTACACCTACGTCTCTTCATAAAACGTATATACTATTAGTCTATTCATAACCGTAAACATATTTATAAAATAAAAGAATTATTTTGTAAGGGAAAGTATTATTCATTATTATCTATACGAAACAGTCCAGGCGTATAACCAAGAATGTTGACATGAGTTGAATCATTTTACAACGTTAATTATTGAACTGGGGTGTTTTTTCTGCATTAAAAATTGAGACCAAAAGTCATGAAAATTTAACCCGGCACATTTTTCAACAGCTTGGTAAAAAAAAATCTTAATACTGATAACCTTGAAATAAAGTATATACTATACATGTAGCTGCAATAATGTAACCACCTTCGATATATTTTCATCTGCCCCCCCCCCCCCCCCAAAAAAAAAAAGAAAAAGAGAAAAACAACACACAAACGAGAGTGCTACATTATTGAAGCTATAATGCATATATTGACTGTGTTGAATATTGAATCAAACCACAGAGTTCTGATTTGATTTGGTAATTTCTCTATAACTTTGTTTGTTTATTTTATCAGATTACTTATTTTCGAGTAAGATTTCGGACTTTTGTTATCCTTCCAATTCGTGTGTCACGTGTTTGGATTTTTATTATGTTGACTTGCACGATCACAATAATTAAGACTTAAAAAAGCAGTGGATTTATAGTAAATTTTGCAAATAAATGCTTCTATATATAAACTTGAGCGGGGAGATGATTGATCATGCATTCACTTAATATATTATTTTGTTCCATTTCTTCCAAGAACAGAACAGGTAAACAGGGACAGATTAAGTTTGTGTCTAATTGAAAATTGAAAAGCGTACGGATTTCATAAGGTAGTGGTCTGCCATTTTTTCTTCAATGAACAGAATAGGTCATCATGTATTGGGTTTCAAAAGTCTATGATGGGGTATCATCCAGTCTATGTTAGATTTTCTTGATAGAAGAGGACGGTTTTTAAAATGTTTAAACTAATACCCCCACCCCCCTCCTCCTTTCCCTTGTATGGAATAATTGTCCGCTACATTGATATCATGCAATGTAAATTTTGCTACAAGCTTATGAATGATCTGTTTAATATTTGTTTTTAAATACGCGGCGAAACAGAACCAGGACCTGAAGTTTTAGGTATAGTTTTTGTGAACTAGGCAGTGAAAGTCTTACATCTAGAGACGAACAAGTTTTTCAAGATGTAAACAGTTACTAACATTGTACAGAACTAAATGTGTACGAAAATATTCATGCACTTTGCTTAGAGCGTCTAACTTTTCCCCATATACATTTACTAAAATTACGAATTTAGGAGAATAAATATTTTTAAGATCTGGAATGCTTATACAAGTACGTTAGCCTGTTCTTTTTATAGATTACATGATATAGCCTTCATACATGGATAAAGAAAGGCTATGCCAGTCCACTTCTCTAAAGGAATAATATTGTCGAATTGTACCTTTTGAATTGATTGAGTTGGTGTAAATACAAATTTACATTACGTGTCGTGCATTTTGTATTTACATGTACACCAAACACAATATTTGCAGTATGACACTATAGCTATTGGAAAAAACCCCAAGCGTATTTCTGAACTTAACAGTGCATTATATATATTCATATATACCTCCATTCTTATTTCAGACACCACTTTTAGAATAAATAGATGATAAAAAAATATTTTAATTACACGTTAATAAAATACATGCATATTTTAAGGGTTCTTCGAAACATTCGAGATTATCTATAATCTTAAAATTCGAGTTTTTAATATATATTCAATTATTTGCAACAACAAAAAAATAAAGGTATCAAAACACTTATACGATATAACGATAACTATATGGAAAGCTGAAGTAAAAAGGCATGGATAAATGACTAAATCGGCAGGCGTACAACCCAGTGTCTCGGCGGGCGTAAGCCGGTAAGAACTCTTCGTCTTGTTTAAAGACTTTGAACACTTTTACTAATTTTTTTGTTAATTAATGACTATAAAGTTACTTTTTATTTCTTTGATCATTAATTTAGTTGGGAAATATAAAAGATCAAAGAAAAGATTAATATCATCCATCAGATAAACGGCAGGCGTATAGATTTTCTCGGCAGGCGTATGAATTCTGCGTACGAGTTATCTACTTACCCGATTTTCACTAATTTTGTGTTAATTAATGAATATAAAGTCAACTATTTATTTCTATTATCATTTTTTTTAGTTATGTGAAATAAAATATCAAAGAAAATATTAAAATAATCCATCAGATAAACGGCAGGCGTATAGATTTTCTCGGCGGGCGTATGAGTTATCTTCTTAGCCGATTTTTATTAATTTTGTGTTAATTAATTAATATAAAGTCAACTTTTTATTTGTATTATCATTTGTTTAGATAAGTGAAATAAAATATCAAAGAAAATATTAACATAATCCATCAATTGAACGGCAGGCGTATAGATTTCCTCGGCAGGCGTATAAATTTTACGTAAGAGTTATCTATCTTTACCAACATTGAACATTTTTGCTAATTTTGAGCTAAATAATCAATATAAAGTCAACTTTTTATTTCTACGATCAATAATTTAGTTAAGTAAAATAAAATATCAAAGAAAAAATCAAAATAATCCGTCAGGTAAACGGCAGGCGTCTAGATTTTCTCGGCAGGCGTGTTTTCCCCGACAGGCGTCGGCAGGCGTGTTTTAGTATGACCGCGGAAACATAAACAAATATTATAAACTCTAAACCGGTCACGTGGCAATATCCGGAATGTGAAATAGCAAATTTACAAATGTTGAGTAATTTAGCTTTCTAAATCACAAAAGGACACAAGAGCCGTACTGAGTAATAATCAACATCTTATCCTTGACTTATCATTTAAAATGATTAATTAGTAAATTTAAGACTGATCACGCCATGCGCTTTTCCCGGAAATTGCATATTTATAAATTGAACACATAGAAATAAAAATATAGTTTCCTACCTGAAATAATGACCAAGGCTTCTTTAATAAAGTTAACGTCGTTTATTCTTGAGTGTCCAGCAAAAAGTGACGCGCTGGGCACTTGATACAAAAATCAGCCTGGTCGAGGTAGGGTTCGACAAAGGGGTAATTATCAAAACAACAAAAACATGTACATTCCCTCAACCCGTTCGTACTGCACACGACGGATGCAGTTCCAGAAGAATTCCCTAGTACCGTACGAAAATACGCGGTCACAATTGGTGGATGAATCCTAAGGGTAACAACAACGCCCGGGGCTGCTGCATATACCTTGCAGTAGCTAGTTACCGTACCTAATCAGCAAGCGAGTTCCCCTACGACGATGGACACTTATCGATTTCGGCCAGCTTGGATGTCTTGGACCTTTTCCCAAAATTCAAAACAACATAGACCCTGGTTCAACAACACTTGCTTCAGATGTCGCATGCCTGGACACTTTGCCAGAACCTGCACCTTTCGCAGAGCACAGAAATCAAAATCGAACCAGGTACGTGGTAAATCCAGGATCCAAGAATATTCCCAACAAAAACAACATCTGAAGGAGCTTCCGTTTTACAACGTAAGAAATTCGGCCCTACGTAATTTGATGGACTATTCGGCTGTTCTCAAAACGAACTTGCCCAAACAAAACAATCTCTTAAAGATTCACAGGACAACTTTTTAGGATTGGTTTCCTTGTTCAATGAAATGCAAAGTGAATTAATTTCGACCAGAAATAAAATGCACGCGCTTCAAGAGAGTTCCGAAAAAGAATTACGAGTGCTGCAGATACAACTCGACGCATCCAAACAGATAAACAATATGGCGTCCGAAGAGATTCAAGCGCTAACCCAGAAGAATAACCATCAACTTCAGGGTTTTCAGGATCAAGAAGAAGAATTATCCGATTTGCACTTTCGTAATTCCTATTTAGAGTATTCTTTGTCCGAACAACAACATATCATAGATGACCTACGTGATGAAAATTACCACCAACACCAAACCATACAACACCAAATGGAAGAAAATGAAAATTTACACCAAACCAATTTTGATATAGAGCAAGTCATATCGCAACAGCGCAAAGAAATTTATGACCTCCGTAACCAGTTATATCATCATTGCAACGGTTACAACGGACACTACCGGAACGGACACTTCTATCGAAGACAGAATTCTATTCAAACACGAGGACGTGTTTCAACGGAGCGGGAGGATATTATCACAGTGCAAAATTGACTGTTCTATAATTATCTTTATTTCGGACTTTACTTTTCAACTACAACATTTATTTTATCATATATTGTAAGAATTTAATGTTTACAAAGTCAATAAGCCATTGACACCTGGCAGACTCTACATTTAATTGTAATTACAAATCAAACATATGTTTCTCCCCAGAACTGCTAATCTCTTGAAACAACATTGCGTAATTATATGCCTTTCGTGTCCTGGCCATCATGAGTTAATCTAATTACATAATACCTGTGAATCTTTCACTCAATTCATTTGATGTCATTAAATTGTCACTTTTACTCATTGTTTAGATTCTTATATGTACTGAATTGTATTTGTCAATCTTCAGATCGGAGGCCAGACGCATTACCGACCACTTCCGTCTGAGTTCCCCTAATTGTTTGTTAGTGTCCATATTTAAGATTCGATAATGAAATCACTACAATCTTGTACCAGTGATATTGCTTACCTTTTTAAGAACAACATCTCTCACTACAGTATTCGTTATGAATACAGTTATATATTTCCTAGAGTTAAATATAACATTTATAAAAATCGCTTGTTCCAAATATCCTGTGCAAATGTTCTGTGAAAATGGAATTCACTAACTAGGATTGTCAATAAAACAGCATCTACTGTCAATTTCACCGAAACTTTTCTATGATAATGATATTGCTACAAAAATATTTTCGTTACGGCAATAGAAACCTAGACATAAGTAATTAAGGTACAGTCGTTTACTGAATAAAAACATTCTTATGTGTCACACAGAAGATAGAAGATTTACTCTCCAAACTGCATTTGTGGAAAGCAAAAAAAAAATGTATATCACTTTTAATTTGTTGTAAAATATTTTAAAATACAAGAAAAACTTTATTTAACGAATTATTATAAATAAACTAAGTATTACAGATAAACTCACTGTTTTGGTAATGATAACTTAGATTATGAAACTAACGGTAAAAATTTCTCTGCTGTGCAGATCAAACTTAATATTGTTTTCATATTTTTTCCTACCTTTCTCATTATGTATTATCATGTTTTATTACAATTGGATATGATTTGTATTAAAGGGTGAGAACCTACCAGCATTAGATTGTTAGAACTTGTGTTCGAACTCTCTGTATATTAAATATACAATAAAATATGCTCAAACTAACAAATATTGATCTGTATTGGTTTTATATATTATGGTATTATTAAATTGTTATAAAATCATACTGAATACATAATTACTTCGTAGTTGTAACAAAATGCCAGGATATCTCTGGGATATAAGAAGACTGAACAGATACTGTCAGATTCAGTCTGTGCTAAATATTTTTTATGGAACGCTACTGCATGGAATCCGGATAGTATCACATAGTTCACTATCGCATCATTGCAACATTGACGTTTGGGTCAAAATGCGATTGTGCGATGATGCGATGACGATGAAGTGATTTAAGCGCAGTATGAAAACCATCTCTCCTTCTATATTTGATAATTTAGAAGTGCAATAAGAACTAAATAGATAACACGATCAGTTTGTATTGGTCCCTGCTGACAAAGCAGGAAACAACATTGTCTTTGTTTGTAAGGCTCATTATATAAATTGTATATTAGAAGAACTTGGTTTAATTTTGCAAGTGGAAATCCATCTTATACTCATAGCTCTCTTTCCAAGGAAGAAATTCTTCAAAATCATACGTCAGTTTTGAATATTTTCAATATTCCCAACTACCAAAATCAATTTGAATTACCTTACCTTAATTGGATACCTAAACTTTCTTATGCGAACTGGCTTTGAAAAATTATTTATTTTTTACCAGGCAGTTCAAAATTAATGTAAGTAAATACGTTCATACCCTCTCCACCGCCCCCTTTTTTATCGTACAAAAAATTCACACTCTTGAACTGTATAACAGTTACATTGTAACATAAATTAGAATACTTATACATGTACCCCCCTCTCTCTCTCTCTCTCTCTCTCTCTCTCTCTCTCTCTCTCTCTCTCTCTCTCTCTCTCTCTCTCTCTGCACTTTCAAAAAGGGTGTTGCAACCACTGTCGACACATTGTTTATTAAATCTAATAAATTCTAAATCTATTAACACTAATACAGCCCACCATTTTACGGAAATAAGCTCTTACTTTGCTCAATATATGAAGATGTGAATTCTCGCCTTCGGTTGATAAACTTGAATCTCTAATAATATATAATAAGGTATTACAAGTTAACCATGTCCTCCTTGCTAGACATTTAAATATTTAGAAGAGATAAATTATAGTTTAATAAACAAAGAAAACAGCACAATAAAAGAAAACCGCTTGATCAAGGCGTGGTTTTTAAACGAGGAGGGGATAATTCACATTTAAGAGAATAAAAAACAAACACATACGCTTCATGTATTGAGCAAAGTAAGAGTTATTCCATTATAATAGTGTGCTATTAGATTTGATAAACAACGAACCTGTATTATTTTAAACCAATACTTATTGTTGTGACTATTAAGGGAGAAGTAAGTATTCTATATCCATTGTTATTGTCAGAGTTACCTCCCTTTAAATCTTTAAATGTTTTATGTACACATAATATGAATTATGATTTTACTATTGCATTATACATTTACTTTAATTCATATATAGATGGAAGTTATGTGCAAGATAATAACATTATATCTATTTTTTTTTTGGGGGGGGGGGGGGAATTATTAACAAGATAATAACATTATATTTATTTTTCTAAAGGGGGCTAGGTGGTCAACAAATTGACCATCAGATCTGCCCTAAACTTTGACATATGATATTTTTGGCCATAAACTAACATTTAGTAAAGAAAAGATCCAAATATTTTAGCTTTAAATTTGGGCATTTTCCTATATCTTTATACATAGCTCTTCTTCATAAGGAGGTAAATATAGCCTAAAATGGTCACGACTATCCAGGCCTCTTAAGATATATTTGCAGGGCTCATATGTATTCATCCAAAAACACGAACATCTGCATTTCACTTTGTCCTTAATAATTTTTTTTATCTTAAATCTTGTCCATTAAAGAAATATTCTAGCATCTCTTCGTCATCAAACGCCATGTTGTGCAATGGCTGCTGGGAATGTAATCCTTTTTTAAAGGAAGTCGATATAGCGATGGTTTGACGACAAGATGACAATAGCGCGATAGAAAACTAACGATGACACCAAAGAGCATCGCGTCGTCGCTATCGCACCATCGTCTTATCGCTATCGCACCATCGTCTTATCGCTATCGTACCATTGCGTCATCGCACCGTCGCATCATCCTGTCATCGCACCATCGTCATCGCATTGTCGCGCCATCATATCATCCTCATCGCGCTTTCGCACCGTTGCTCCATAGTCATCGCACCATCTCTCCATCGTCATCGCATTATCGCGTCATCGCATTATCGACCCAAACGTCGATGTTGTAATGATGCGATAGTGAACTATATGGTATGACCCTATCCGGACTCCATACTACTGACAATTTGTAACCTTTTTCCTGATTACTTAGTATATTTATAGCTGGCAACTGTGGTTTTAAATGACTTGTGCATTTTTAATGTTGAAAGGCTTTTTGTTCATATTGTTTTTCCGATCAACTCACGTACTTAATGCGGACGATACAGATTCTGTCACGGTAACCTTACACTATATATTCTTATCGGTGTATGAAAAGATCTTTTAGAGGAAAAATGACAATAACAAACCGTCAACCAGCTCAAAAATCCATAAAACGAAATACAAATTCAAAGCAGAGCAACACGAACCTCCAAAAAGATAGAGGTAGGATCAGGTGCCTAGGAGGAGTGAGCATCCTCTGCTGACCGGTTAGACTACATTAAATTATTCTATTCATAATCAAACATCTTTTCCTTATTTGTTGCTCATTCTTATGTTACTTTCTCGAGCTATTAAATACATAATTAAAGGCATTTTATTTTTACTTTTAAAAAAAACCCTCTTCACTTTAAAAAGATTATCATCTTCAAAGCCAAACTTAGACTGTTATTTGTGTTATAATTGTCATGATATACGGGTGCAAAATTTATGTTGCTAAAATAAAACATAGCCCATAGCTTAGAGAAATATAGATAATTTTTAAAAAAAGTGTACCTATTTATTTGTATAATTGATTGAACTATGTAGTAAAATAAAACAAGTTTTTAGGGTTAAATATATTTTGATTTTGAAACCAATATAATGAAATACTGATGTCGATTTAGTAAGATAAAGTGTTTAAAACGCGATCGGCAAACGGATTATTTTTTTTTTTCAATTAATGTGTTATTACTTTATAAAAATATTAAAAGTAAACGGGAAAACTGCCCTTGAAAATTTCAAGAGAGCACAAAATAAGAAGTCGTTTTAACGGTATGTCTTATGTATATGAGAAAATCATTAATATGGTTTTTACCAGATATTTTGTTGACCCTATATGTATTGAAAGTCATCATTATCTTTAAAAAGTTAAAGTATTTCCCCCGATTCCATTCTTTACTTAAAATAATCTTGCAATTACCGGAGCAATATTGCTATTCAATAATTGTTCTTACTAATCATGAGATTTTGGTATAATGATATAGTTTTTAAAAAAGTTATTATAGAAAAATGTTTGATTTATCAATCTGGCAATTAAGAAATCAAGTGGAAGCTGTTTTCCCTATGCCTTAACTAGTTCTTACCTATCAAAGTTTATGTTTTTAAATTATATGGTGGGTAATCAAAACAAACTTTTTAAGTGACACGGTGACACAAAATACATCTTTTACTTTTTGATTATGACAACGGAAATCAGAAGAAATATACTAAATTTCATCATACGGAAGGTTTCACGCATTAATATTATAAGTCATCATTTTTCAGTTTACAAGTCAATAAAACTCATCCGGAAAATGCACATGTAAACAAACCGAGTTGTTTTGGTCATTTATTTTAGTGTCACGTGATTGCGATTTCTGTCTAAAAATAGTTACAGTGGGATTGACACACTGAGGAAAGAATTTGAATGTGAAGCTATTCGATGTCTGTGGTAAGAAATATGCATTCATAGAGAGTGCATCTTAATAAATTTATAGTTCTTGAAGACATCAGGTTTCAATGAGAGTCCACCAGCTCATGATATATGACACTCTGCATTATTTACATTCCCCTGCGCTTGCGTGGCTATGTAGCGGAAGGAAAACATAATATTTTTGTGTTGGCCCAACACTTAATTCTATTTTTCTCCTTTTAATTTGATTTATTTACTTTTGAACACTTTTTCAAAAGTTCACCTTTTCATATGAGAAATAAAAAATGTGGAAATCGTGTAAAAATTAGATATTTGCTAAATCATGGGTTTGTGCGTCACCATGTCTCTTTAAGAAATAAATCAAATTAAAGGGACGTCATCGCTATTTTGGTCAAATTCATTTTTAATTTTTATTTATTACAATGCTTTAGTAATACATTTCTAATGATCAACCAAAATCACACTTATAACTCGTCGACTGACATTCAAATTTTGGTTGACTATTAGAAATGCCTTACTGAAGCATTGTAAACATCAAAAACGGAAAAATAAAATTTGATCAAAATCGTGACCATGCCCCTTTAATCACAATTCAGTTACAATTAGTAAAACAATCTAATAAATTTAGACAAGGTCTTCGTTTTGTGTGGTTTTTTCCGAATAATAATCAATGACATTAATTGATTACACAAAATGTGCCTTTCACACAATGTTTATACGAATTTTTAGTGCATCATTAGTTTGTTTTGAGATATTACAGATAGCGTGTTCAATACCAGGAAACAATAGCTTTAACGGTTACTGGTAAAGAACTATTTGTTTGATACGGTTGGGATTAATGAATCGTTGTGAGAACATCTCGTTGAAACTTTACAATCAATCATCAAAATTGTTTGATTTGCAGGGGTAAAAAAACCCCGACTGTACTCAATAAATAAGGCAACATTGATTAATTTCATTGTTTTTTTTTTTTTATAATTATTCTCATCGACAATCATAATTATTCTTCAAACATGATTAACTTACTAGTATCAACATTTCCCAAAAGAATGTTTTACAATCTTTTAACTTGAAGTTATGGAATATTGTTGCTTGGTGTTTTATTTAAATGCAGGATATTTTATTTGGGAACTGTCCGTGGTATTTAATTTGTGCAGTAAGAACCATTTAAAAACTGTGTTTCTATTTGATTAACTATGTATGTTTGATCTTTGCAATGGGTATTTGGGCCTCAAGTTAAGTATTTGTATTTTAGTTGATATAATCGAACTCTTTGTTTGGAAGAAATAATTGATTGAGTAAGAACAAGGACGGTTATATAGTTTTGTTTTCTCTTATCTACCTCTGTTAAACGGGTTTCTTAGTTTGAATATGGATATTTAAATAACGCTGATTCCGGGTGACAAGATGTTTTGAGGCAGATAGACAGGTCATCAACAAAATCTTGCTTCATGACATGTTAATCACGAGTATGTGTTGCTGGGTCAGTTCTAGCAACATGATCAAATATATCAAGAACTTACACAATGGCGCTAACGTTATGTGGACTGTTTCTTTACTCTGTTTGTAAGTATTTCAAAAGTCAATCATTGATAATTGTAAAATAAAAATACAGTTTGTGTACAAATGTGTAATAAACATGTTTTAAAAACCTTCCATTTTTTAGGATTATTTCAAAGACATAAGTTTGAAATTTCAATATTGCATATATGTACTGTCTTAAAAAAGTAGGGGGGGGGGGGGCAGTTAGAGAAAATACAGTTTTAAACATAAAATAAACCAACTCTTTTTTCATCTATGTTCTTATTTGCATAATAAATATAAGAAAAAAGAGTGGGGTTGGGGATATCAATTTAACTCTAGATTATTCCTGTTGCTACTTGCCCGTAAGATACGTGCATCTTTTTAAAAATATTGTTAACTAGTTTGATGCAAAGATGTATAAATGTTCAATCTTAGAAATTAGTCTTTATTGTTTTGTTATTTACGAAAATATGTACAACAAATATTTGAAAGAGTGTTAGAATTCGCAATGACATTTTGTTCGAGACTGAGTGTTCTTTACATTAGTTAGCATACTACGGCCAACTTTGGGAGCGTGGAGTCATACAGACGTTCAAACAATACGAGGAACCATCCTTTCCACCGCCTCATATCATAAACTGGTCCGTCCGTCAGAAAAGATCACAGTCAATGTCTCGTTAAGTCTCCTGACAGTCAACTACTTGGTGAGTAGTGTTTTATGATGTCGTCACGCGATTTGATTTCCGGAAGATTCCCTGTTCCATACGTTTTTAATAGATCATACAGTGTGTCGTCTGAAGTCGAAATGAGGTTGGGATTTTTTGGGGATTTTTTTACGATCGTGAAATTAGAATTTGATCTTAATATAGAAATTGTGAAAATGCCATACTGTATTTTACAACTAGTTGTGAATTTGTATCATGTGGTCATTTTATTCTTCAATTTATTCGAATTACCGATACAAGTCGAATAAATATCTACTGGAAAGTCAAATCTTTTAACCTCATTTTAACTATTATTATTTGAGTACTTTTGATTAAATTTGTAACAGTTTCAATTTGTTTCTGTTTTGTCCATTACCTAATAATAATTAATAAGTCGTCACATATATCAGAAAACGTCTCTTCAAATACAAATCAATGCTCATTGATAAGAAAAGAGTTTAACAGCTCTGATGGACAGTCTTTTTTAACGAGGCTGAGTACAACTCGAGTGCGCATGACTTTGCGCATCTTTTAAATTTTATGCAGTCGAATGTGCGAATTTATGAATTTCTTTTGTATTGCGTTTTTTTTTTTAAATCAAAATTAACGTTCTACGTAACCTTAAGTTTATGACTTTAAAATTGTGATTTTATGACATATGTTGGTTAAATGCTAACATACCGCTAACAACAGCATCAGTTCCTGTATTGTTAACCATACATTAGACCGAAGAAAAACGTATGAATCGTTCGTATATTCGAGGTGGCCATGGAATTGTAAAAAGGGCATCAAAACAAATATATAAGCAGTCTAAATTGTTTTATTTCTTTAAATTAAATTTTCCACACCAACATGTATACTACGATATGCCTATTAAAGAGGGATTAGATTAGATATTAAAAAATTAACTTTGATATAACCCCTGGACAAAACAAGGAGGTCAAATGTTTTTATTTTATTTTACTATTTGATTAATTTTTACAATAGTAATTTTATATTCGGGGGGAAGGGGGGTCCTTAGGGCAGAAATACAAAGAATAAGGAAAAAATTTGTAATTTGGCTCCTTTCCAGCAAATTTCAATAGGGTCCTATAGTAAAAAAAAATTGGTAACTTTCGAGACAACCCCAAGGAAATAGGGATGGTAAATGAATGTTGTTTTAATCATAAAATAATTGATATAGTAATAAAACTACATTTAAGGAAGGAGTCTTCTCGATTATATCTTATATCAAGAAATTCGTGAAATTTTTATACAGTCAAACAGATCATAAAACCAAATGATTCTATCAGTTAAATCAAATTTGACCTCCTTGTTTTTGCATAAAGGTGAGGTCAAGGTCACTACCTATTTTCTCAACTTAAAGGATGATAAAAATGAATGTAGTTATCTGCAGTTTTGTAGACATCTGTTTAAGATATGAAGTTTGTATTCTTCAATGAAATGATAGATTATCAGAATGACTATCAGCTTATACTACTAAATTGAAATAAATATTTAAACTAAAATTGATATTGCTTAGCCCGCATTTCCTCTAATTTTCTTAAATTTTGAAGATATTTTGATTCTTTTTCTATGCTTCCAATAATAAAATATTTCTGATTTTTACATATTATGAAGACTATAAATAAAGATATAAATTGACAGAAAACCTAATATATTGACCATTTGATAAGAGAGAAAATCCGATTTTAGTGATTTTTTCACACATATCTATTTATAGAATGAGCTCTTAAAAAGCTTATAAAAATGTAATTTGATAGGCAAATCATGTTTTAAAAACATATTCTAAACCCTAGTATCTTATTATTAGTTTAGTTGGAAAAAATCCATCAATAATGTTACTGTTTTAAAAGTGCTAAATAAACTCATGAATCTACAGCAATTTTGAATTGCAAAAAATATGTGATATTTTCCTACGCCAACGTTTCACCAAAAATATAGTCCTTGTTAGATTACAAACTTTGATTATTATTTCTAAACCAAGTTGTATAATAGTAAAAAAGATACAAAAATATGACATTTCAATTTCCTTTCATCTTGATTTAATGAACAATTGATCAAATTTACCTTGACAAGTCGAAAACTAGAAATGACTCCTTCCTTAAGACTTTTCATGAAAATATCTTGGGTAGAAATGATTAGACTTGGCCTCGTAACATCTTAAAATCAATTGCTTGTAAGTTAAACTTGTACCTATTTATCTTTTAAGGACGTCAAAACTCAGACCCTGTCAACTACTGGTTGGTTAACAGTGGTAAGTAGTCTACAACAGCTTGGTTAACAGTGGTAAGTAGTCTACAACAGTTTGGTTAACAGTGGTAAGTAGTCTACAACAGTTTGGTTAACAGTGGTAAGTAGTCTACAACAGCTATGTTAACAGTGGTAAGTAGTCTACAACAGTTTGGTTAACAGTGGTGAGTAGTCTACAACAGTTTGGTTAACATAGGTGAGTAGTCTACAATAGTTTGGTTAACAGTGGTAAGTAGTCTACAATAGTTTGGTTTTTAGTGGAAAGTAGTTAATAGTTACAGTTAGTCTCCAACTAGTAATCTGTTAAGGTTCTTAAGGACGGGGTAATAGGTACTGACGATTAGTGGAGTACTACTATTTATCATCTGTCTTTGTATTGCAAAGAAGGGATTTTAAACATATTGCTCTGTTCTTCAAAAGTATCATCAGAAGAACAGTATCGTCGATTTTGGTAATTAATCCTTTAAGAACCACCTCTAAGAGTTTGGGTAATTTAGGAATTAGACAGCTTATGGTAGAGGTGATCAGCAGTTAGACTATTTGTATAAGTTTGCCTGAAGTTACATGGTGTTCTAAATAAAATCAGAAGCTGTGTTTTCAGTTCACCAAGCGTCTATTTTTTTGGCCCGAAAACCAGAGGATGAATGATGGTCATAAAGTTTCAAAAAATTGATTAATATGTAATCTCTGTTATGTTCTTTAGGAATGGCAAGATGATCGGTTGACTTGGGATGCTGTAACATACCCGGATGTGACTCACGTATACACACTGGATTCAGAAGTGTGGAAACCGGAATTATTCATCGACAACTCGTTAGTTTTTGACAATATTATCAAAAACTCCTAGACATATGCTGATTTTTAAGAGGAAAAACTAGTGTCATTGATATAACAAAATTTCCTTTAAGTGTTTGCAATGTTTCTTATGTTTCTATAATTTGTGAATTAAGACTTATCTGTTATTAATTGTTAAATAGAATAATGTTACATACTACAAATGAAGAAGAAGTTATTAGTACGAGTATTCTAAGCATAAAATACAATTAAGGTAAAGAACATGTAATTGAAATCTTCATTTGCATGCTTTTTCCACTCTTAATTTCCGGTACTTAATTGTTAATATATAAAAATTATTGTTGAAAAGGGGGTACACTCATGTGGCAAATGGTGACATATTCACCTATCTCTAGCTCGACAATTGTATTCTCTAAAAGTCTAAATATCATCTTGAATTTTTCAGGTTTTAGAGGACCCTCAATTTAATCTAAAACAAAATATAACAAAAATTAATATTCCATTTTTCTGTTATTTAGTTTGGCGGATGTGTCAATACTGGAGGATTCTAACGTCATGTTCAAGGTTCTCCGTGACGGAGTGGTGGAGTGGAAGTTGCCGCGAATCTTCACCACTTTCTGTAACGTTGATGTGACCTATTATCCCTTTGACACACAGAACTGTGTCGTAGAGATTACCAGCTGGGCATACACCGTCGATGAAATCTCCTTGAGGGCCACCAGAGAGTCTGTAAACACAGAGGACATCAAGTAGGGGGGAAACATCCAATACTAGTATATAACATGTATTACAAAGAGAGGGGTAAAACATTCAATATATAACATTTATTACAAGAAGGAGGGAGACACCTTCAATATATAACATGTGTTACACAGAGAAGGGGAAAACATTCATTATATAACATGTATTACAAGAAGAAGGGAGACACATTCAATATATAACATGTATTACAAGAAGAAGGTACACACATTCAATATAATACATGTATTACAAGAAGAAGGGGGGAACATTCAATATATAGCATGTAGTATAAGGAGAAGGGGGAAAGCATTCAATATGTAACATGTATTACAAGAAGAAGGGGGGACATTCAATATATAACATGTAGTATAAGGAGAAGGGGGAAAACATTCAATATATAACATGTATTACAAGAAGAAGGGGGGACATTCAATATATAACATGTAGTATAAGGAGAAGGGGGAAAACATTCAATATATAACATGTATTACAAGAAGAAGGGGGGACATTCAATATATATAATGTAGTATAAGGAGAAGGGGGAAAACATTCAATATATAACATGCATTACAAGAGGAAGAGGGGACATTCAATATATAACATGTAGTATAAGGGGAAGGGGGAAATATTCAATATATAACATGTATTACAAAAAGAAGGTCCGCTAAAACTCGAAAATTTGACCAAATGCATGAAAATACACATATTGTATCTTGATCCAGTGTTTGCAAGCATATTAAGTTATACCGTCGCCTACTGGGAAATTAAACTTTCAAGCAACATCTTAAATTTGTATTATAAGCAATGATGAAGATAGCTGTGGACAACTATTTCCTATTGAAAAAAAACTACTTAAAGTTGGTCTCCTCTGCTTGAATTTAAAGAAAAAATAAAGACTTTTTATGACGTTAAAATTACCAAAATAAAAACCGTTATCTAATAAGCTAAATATGTAACGATTTTTAATTCTCGTGTATTTTTATTCAAAGTAATGAAAAAATTTAGGGTTTTATTTTCGGAACGTCACCTTAAAATGTAGCAAAACATGACTGAAACTGTATCTTCTTCCCATCGACTCCTTATTTATTCAACATAAAAATGTAAATAAAAAACTAAATTAAAATATTTGCAGGCCACACGGAGAATGGACAATCCTTTCATCAACATCTGAATCAAGAGAACTACAAGAGACAAAAGAAAACGGAGACGTTGAAAAGTTTTCGCAACTAGACTTTTACATCAAAATGCAACGGAAGTCAAGTTACTACATATCCAGCGTATTACTTCCCATTATTCTGACATCCTATCTAAATATCTTCGTCTTTTTACTTCCGGTCGATTCTGGTGAGAAGGTATGTACAAGTTACCTTTTCTCTTTGCTCTTGAAAACTCGCATTTTTAGGTTAAAAGAGCCTTTTTTATAATATCAGGCTCTTCCATACACAACGATTTCTTGGAAATAATTATATCTGTAGAAAAAAGTATATATTGTCCATAGTAATATTCATTATATTTTTACCAGGAATTACAACGTGGTGGCGTGCAAACTTTTCAAACATGTATGTATCATGTTTTAGGTGGGTTTCATTCTAACGGTGATATTGGCCTTGGCAGTTTTACTGACTTTAGTGAGCGATAGCATACCCTCAACCTCCATCAACACAAGCATTCTGTGTGAGTACTGGCTAGGTTATTTATTATAGAATGTTTGTTTTACAAATATTTTATGCCCACCATGTATATGACGGGAGCATGAGGTGGTTGGACTTTCTTTAATGCAACCCCCTCCCCCTCCCTGTTCTTTTATCATTTTTAATCAACTTTGCATTGAGCTCAATGTTTTGTTGATTTAAAAGACATTGTTTAAGATTTTTAATCAAAGGCCAAGAGCAAACAAGGTCTGACAGATCCCCCCCCCACCCAGAATGTTGAAATGACAAACGTACATATATTTTTTTTTTTTTTAATTAAATATGAAAGTTTGCACCAGTACATGTATAATACATAAATGCATTCTCTGACACATCAACAAGTATACATTTATACTTGGTACTTATCTTCTTTGTTCTATTAGTTTATTTTCTGAACATTACAGCATTATCTCAGATCTGTGTTAGCGCTTGTGTGTACAGAACTAAATAGTATGTATTTTAAGTCTTTATATTAAGGGTTTAATTTCTTTTCAAAATGATCCTATCAAAGAAAATCAAAAATGTTTCGCTTAAAAGCACAAGAATTGAAAAGAGGACACTGGCTATGATTCGAACACCCGCTCAACCGAGGAGTGTCTACGAGGCTCTGCATATTACACTGGGCAACGGGCTTAGCGTAAGCCTTAGGCTTACCCCCCCCCCCCCCAACACTTTTTTGCAAAGTTAGAGATAATCATACCCTAAACCTTTTTTTTGCTTGTCAATATTTCTGATGTCTATACCCCTACTTTCAGTTTGCTTCCGACGCCACTGGTTAGACAATTATTAATAAAGTGAAACGTTTTTTGTGAAAACCACGAATTTTGACCCCTTATAGGTATAGACCAAATTTTAACAAATCTGTGACAAAAATGAATAAAAACTTATCCTTTAAATAAAAGAACTTTTAGGATGGAGTCAAGACCCTTTCATATCAAAACTTTGCAATTTAGAACAGTAAATAATCAATATTTTGGCATTAAACTCTGTGAAACTTAAATTGGAACCTATACCTGTCCTGTTTACAGAATAAAAGCACATCACTGACCTGCATCGTGAACTTTATTCTTTAAACAATACGTACAAGCCACGATTTAATAGTTTAACTACAATTAAAAATTGTTCGTCTTTATTGCTTCAATTAAGTGAGGGATAACTAAAGCCCTGTATGCCCCTGTCCTTTATTTTAAAAAGAATATGAATTATAGCAATCTAATTGTGTCAATATTTTTACACTGTTCCATAATTGTTATGAAGAAAAATGTGATAACCACTGCTTATTTCGTTTTATCGAACTTTTGCAAAATTGCGAGGGAAACATCACCTCTCTTTAAAAAAGACTCTTCCATGTTTTCAAAGAAAATTGCATTTTTTTTTTCATTTTTGAAATATACTTATGTGTTTAGCACAGTTTCAAAAACTGTTTCTGTTTTCTGAAACAGTTTTATCCAAAATTATGTAATAGCAATTCTACATTACCATTATCTTTCGCCTTGATTTTTTTTTATTTACATTGACTTCTTTATACCTTATTTTCCGTTTAACTCGGCTTAAAAAAAAAACGTTCAAAATAAAACAGTATGCGATGTCCTAAATAAGGATCTGTGACTAAAAAGTATGTTATGAAATGTGTATTAACTGTGCATTAAATAAATTAACGAAATTAAACCCCTTTGAACATCAAAAGGTCATGTTAGATAAAACATAGCATAGGCTTGTTTTCATTATCCTGCATAAAAACCACTACGTTTTACATGCATATAATTTTTCAGCTGTCTACCTGGCTGTTACGTTGTGTCTTGGAGTTGTCTGTTGTTTACTTACCGTTCTCGTCATCAGGATTAACTTCAAGAACCCGGATACACCAGTCACAGATAGATGGAAGAGCTTCCATGACAAGATTCTCGTGCCGTGTTCGCGCTGGAACGGGTGTTCTTGTCGATGTAAAAAGGGAAAGAAATCCATCAACCCCATAGACCCGAAAAACGAGATTGTGGTCATGAATTACGATGGCGAGATAAACGAATCAAGCCCTGAACCGGAACCATCTAACGAATTGAAATGGACACACTTGGCCACTGTCATGGATCACTTTTTTCTTGTTGTCATGATGATCATTACGACAATTTCATCGATCACATTCATGGTAGCTTTGTCTGTAGGAGGGGCAGTAAATCAGTCGTAATCAATACTGGGACGGGGAAACTACCTTAAACTGTGAAACCAATGTGTAATTATCAAATTCGTGTCCAGATAAAAAAAATCAAAATTTCATCTATCGTTGCATATCTTTAAAAATGTATGTGAAGGATATGGGCCAAAACTTGGCCTGAACTGAACAAGGAACATAGGACCATAGAACTAAGAAAAGCTCACATTTGTTCTCATATCACTTTCCACTATGTATATCCTTTAAGTAAGGCTGAGGCTCATCTAAGTGTATGGCCAATGAGACAGGTGTTTCTCTCACAGAATGGATGCTTATATCCTACCTTTAAGAATAATCTCTTTAGTTCTAAGTGAGAACAACATTTAGTAGTATTGTTGATGGTGAATGGTAATTTAATTTTTTTTATATTTTAACAATAAAAGCCATATCTTGAATAAAAGTGAGTGTTTCTTTTGTTTTCTTTTTTGGACAGTTTAATGTAATTGTAAAGGTGTCAAACTTGTGCTGCCAAAATTTCATTTATTTCCTTTTGTTATGAGAATGACATCTTTATTAAACAAACAAAATTCAAAAATTTGATAAGTAATGAAATACTGCAAATACTGATAAAGTAAATTTCATATAACAGGAAAATGTGTCTCTTGTACCTTAACATTATGCTTGTAAAAATTATGATCAAATGCTAGTATAATCTCTTATTAAAAACTAATTTACGTTATCAATGCGTGACCTAAATTACATTTGCTACGCGCCTCGTCTTTTTCTACAGAAAGACACCATAAGATAAAAGATAGTAGAATCATAAGAAAGTTGGTCTGTGGAATAAACATGGGAGGACTTCTAGGAATCTTATTTTGGTTCGTTTTCTTAAAATTCTCAACTGCTGATTCGGAGTTTAGTGATCTAGAGTTTGAATCTCTTGTTAAACAGAATGTTCAGATATCCACAACGCTTCAATCCTTACAAAATGACGTACAACGCCGAGATGACCAAATAAATGAGCTTCTGGAACGCATCATTAGACAAGAAAAACGGATGGATGAACTAGAAAATGCTGTGAAGTTCAAAGACAATTTATGCAAGCAATATGAAAGCAGACTTAAGGACTTGGAGACCAAATCTAGTGCCGTGTCTAATGAAGCTATAAATAGAACGAACGCGAACTCGTCAAACCATACTCCCGTCATAAAAGACGATAAGAACATAAGTCGAAAAGGTGAGTGATAGCGTGCAGTTACCAGGTCAAATCACACTATACATGTATATGATTCGCCTACCGAGTTACACAAATTATTTGCACTAAAGAAATGACATTCTCATATCTTTTATTGAATGAATTCCTTGATTACTATCAAATAATTCACTGTTTAAAAATAATGTTATACTAACTGTAACGTCAGCAACCAATTGAACTGGATTAAACTTTCCAAAAAAACCCAAATGCTTTACATAATCTAATCATGCGTGTTTTTATATCACAGAACGCTTATTGGCCTCGATAATTCCTACAAATGCTCCTTCTTTTGATGGCATCGTTGCTTTTTACGCCCAGATGTCGAGCGTTGAGCACAGCCCAAGTGCGCATCATACTTTGATATTTGATAAAGTGCGCACAAATGTCGGAAATGGTTATAATGGAGTAACAGGAATCTTCACTGCTCCAAAAGAGGGCATCTATGTCCTCAACTGGGTAATTAGACTGAATTTGGCCGCACATTCTACCGAGCTGATGCTCAATAATGATGTACTTGGCGTTACATTTCTTCGAGCAAGACAAGATGACGACAGCTCAGTGAGCGGTCTTGCAGTTGCACACCTTGCTAAAGCAGATGTCGTGTTTGTGAGGATTCACTCGCTTCTTGCTGGTGATGGCGATATAAATTCTAATATACACGGAATGCCATCATTCTCGGGATGGTTGTTGCATTAAATAATACAATATCTTTTCAGAACGCTTTTCAATTTGATTAAAAAGTCAACGCTTGCATTCGCTTGTTTAATGACGTCACAACGACGCGTTAAAATCGTATCGTGTTCCGTAGCCATAAAACTGTTGATCTCTTTCTTACGTTTTCAAGTACTTCCTTCGTAAAAGTGAGACTTCGATCAAAGGTGATCTCCGGGGTGAGTTCGCATGACTATTGTTACTTATTCGTTGCAACCTCTATACTTGATGGTAGAGATTTAAAATGTAAGGAACCAATTTTATAGTTATATCAAGGATAATAATATACAAAGTGTGATGGAACAGTTTTTTTAAGGTATCTCACTCCTGAATGTGGTTGTATCAAGCGTATCTTAAGAAGTATATCATTGAAATCTATAGACAAAAAATACCAAAACAGGTGGGTCAGTGTTCATCCCTCTGAGTTATGGCGCATTTAATTTGACCTTTTGCACTGAAAATGCACTATTTGCTGTATTGAAATTTGTTGCCAGTATTTATAACTAAGCGGAATAATATAATCAAATATTGTTTTAAATTATGCACAATGATGAGATTGAATAAGGTGATAAAGAAAAAAAACTATATAAAGCCACCCAATTTTTTTATCACTTCATTGCACTTAAAACTGGCTTCTTTTTTAAAATAACAATTTAATTTGAAATAAACCTTCTAAACACCAATTGTTTTATAGATCCAGTGTAATTTGTCTATATATCTCCTCAATATATAATTGACATAATCAAAATATGGGTAAGTGATGTAGTTTTTATGTACAATGGCTTCAAAGGTAAATTTCTTGCAAATTTTGGCTACATAGATTTCAGACTTTTTCTATATATATGCACTGCTTTATGCTGAAAGTCAATCAAATTCTTTGATATTGATTTCTAGATATAAAACAGGGCTTACAAATCCTATTTTAAACTTATAATAGCATGATTTTTTTTCGAGAAAACCTTTCGCTTGAGAATATAGTTCCCTACAAAACTTTCATGTTTATCAATTTTAAATTAATTTTCTTCATGAATTAATGTTGTGAAATAATGAAGTAAAAATGTTTTTGTGCCAAATTATACTTAAATTCATACTTATTTTAAAGAAAATGATCATGTGCGCAGTGAACTTGAAACGTGACGAGTGAGATACCTTGAGGAGTCTCGGGGGAGAATGTTTCAAACATATGATTCTCTTAATTTTTTTTCCAGTGAGAGGTCAACTTATGAGTAAACTATGAGCAAACTATAAAGAAAATTGACCGGATAGTTTATCTGTTTACCGCGCTGAAATTTTAGTCGTAAATACTGCCCGAAACAACACCGACATTTTTTATATAGGATTATATAGGGGAAAAGGGGTTTTCATTTTAAATTTCATATGTAAAAATTAAAAACATACGATTATCTTTAAATTTTCAACGATGGAAGGTTAACGTATAAGTAAACTTTTTGCCAAATCAAAAAAAAAAAAAAAAAAAGAAAATTGACCGGATATTTTTTATGCTACCCGCCCTCATAGTTTGGCTGTATATTGCCAGCCATTTTACAAATAGAATTGTATAAAATAAAAGGATGTTAGTAAATCAAATTTAATTTTATTTGTAGAAGATAAAAGTTAAAATACTTTCCCCTCACACAGAACATGAAAGGATCGCGCATGTTTTAATTTTGCAAATTATAATTTCAATTTCAATTATTGAGGCTGCAATAAAGAATACACGACGTTTATTTTTGTCAATTTTTACGTCAAAGTCTAAACTTCGAAAAATATTGACTCCGAAATGGATAACGTCGATTTAAAGAAGCGGCAAAATGATTAAAATATTTCTGAACATTATTCTAAAGATTCTTTTCACTAAAAATAATGTTTATGATAAGTAATTTTTTAAAATAAAAACGTTACATGATAACCTGTATATTTGAACATTTTACTCTGCGTTTAATGACATTGAAGCGATTTTCTTTAAGTAATGCGCAATACCCTGCGCAAAGGACGCAAAATTTTAAACCCGCGACTGACCTGAAAGTGAATATCTAATAATTTAAAATGATTCAGAGTGTCTTTTAGCGATAGATCCATTATGACGTCATACTTTCCCCCGTACTCTTAAGAAATAAACAGCATGTTAGAAAGTCCACCGTTATATTGGTCACAAGATTAAATTTACGTTTGAGAAAGACAAATCGTCAAATCATTAACATAACCGTGTTTTTGTGTTGACAATAATGCAACCGTCAAACGGAAAGCGCGTGTGGTAATCATTATGACGTCATAAAAAAGTTCACACGGAAATGAACATTTTATTTATCTTGTTGTATATTAGGGGCGCTTTCCATTAACGTTGCCTCGCCGGCGACGTCATTGGGAAACGGTGACGTTAATGGAACGGTTGGCAATGATGAAATGCGATGTCACAATCGCTCGCCGGCGACACGCGTACCAGCAATCGGCGACGAAGGCAACACCGGCAAATCCGCACAAAAGCACACTTGGTGTCAGGTCAGTGAAGTCAGGTCACAAATCCGGTACTATTATGTTTTGCACGTTTTGGGTTTTTCTTTATATAAAAATTGCAGTTTCCGGTATATAATTAAATGGCAGGATTTGTACGTTTAACGCGCGTTTCGTTATGACTTTATTTATGCCTCTCACTTCCCCAAACCTGCGACCGTAACATGGTGGAGAATTCAAACTTACCTGTTTACAACGACCGTTTACTATCTAAAGCAGCGAATGACACGTTCAGAGTATTTGAAGCGGACGATACCCTAGCACCGAGTAGGCCTATCAGGCAAGTGAACATAGTGACGTCGAATATTATTATTCTGCAATGAATCCCGATCAGCTTTTAAACCCTGACTTGAGTAATACTTACCAATTTGAGACATCTGGTGATTCTAATCAGTGTGACACTTCTTCCACCCTTAGACACGTAACCACACGTGCTACTGATAATCCGAAGAATACCAGTATCCTTGTTTTACCCAACATGATCACCGACAAAATGTCGATCCGAAAATTTTCGGGATATTCTCACGAAAATGCTGACAAATTTCTGGCCGAATTTGAGAGTTTTATGACTTTACAATTTATGGACTTGCAACAAGACTTAGAACAATCCCATACCAGGAAAATTGCTGCTTTCCACGTGCACCTGGCCGGCCCTGCGCAGATTTGGTTCTATTCACTCCTATCCACGGACAAACCAGTGCATGTTAACAGATTAAAGCATGCTTATGTACGTGCATCCACACCGGAAAAATAGGATGATGACAGCTCCGTAAATGGCCTTGCAGTTGCACACCTTGCAAAAGGAGATGTTGTGTTTGTGCGGGTTCACTCCCTTTATGCTGGAAATGGCAATATACATGCCGATAAACATGGGTTTCCATCATTTTCTGGATGGTCGTTGCATTGAAATATTCAAATTCGCATTGTTACAATTGGCTAATTAAAAGCTCGCATACACTTTTTAATGTCGTCACAATGATTTGCGCTTTTATGAAAAGGTATCAGGGACAGGGCCTTAAAACAATTCATCTCTGTCTTATTTTTCCATATATTTCCTTAGTAAAAGTGGGACATAGATCAAAGGTTAGTTCCGGGGTCAGTTTGCATGATATTCAGTTCGTCGCAACCTCTTTACTTGATTACAGAGACTATCAATTCAATAGCAATATAATGTATAATAATATACACGCAAAGTGGGGTTGAACTGTTTACACTTTTTAAAAACCCAATTGTACTTTGTATACATTTTGAAGCAACTTAATTTATTTCTGTTAATAAAAATTCATGCAGTTAATTTTGCTAACAACAGCACCAAAAACAAAAACGATCAAAATTGTAATACATGTATTGATCACGTCACGATGATTACATCTTTGCTTGTTTGGGTTCTTTTAAAGCATTTGCACCATTATCAATCAGTTTATAAACCTTTAAATATGTATATGAGGTACAGTATAAATTAAATTCAAGGAAGACAAACAGTGGAACTGATTATCTAAATAAGTAAACAAAATTTTAGAGCCGTTTTAACAAGAGCTTGGACTCAAGGTGGGATGTTTCTATCTAGTTTGCTCATCAAAACAAGCTGTCAAATAATGACTGCATTTCTTCTAACTCGCTAAGAGAAACTCATTAATATTCATAGACTGTCAAAATCAGAAAGTTGTCTTCTCCAAGATTTGCTCTGTTTGTTGAAATTGACGCTGTTTCATCCAAAATGTACATCCCTGGATGAAGTTGGATATGTGTTATTGCGTTCAATGTATTCCTATTAGCCAATTTCAATGACTGGGCAGTGAGTACTCAAATCGGAGGTTTTTCTCGTACTCGTTTTTCTCGTACTGCTCTTGTTAAAACGACTTTATCTGTAACTCATCATTATCGTTGATCTATATCAGCTCTAAAAATTTAATAGTTTTTGTCCTTTGTGAATAATAACTGCCCCAAAAATTTAGTCTTACTTCAATTATAGACTTACTCTTTAATATAGATCCCTCTGCTATGTGAGCACAAGTTCAAAGTGTACAAAGTCTTTCGCATAGCGATATTTTTTGCCAGTCTCTACGTATACTGGTAAACGATGATTTGATTTACAAAACTGAATAAATATTTTTTTCCTCTAAATTTAGTACAGAGGTTACTTATATAATTTCCAAAACCAAAACTATGCTTAAAGATTATATACACTTGTCACTTTGAAGAAGGATTTACGTCACTTGACCACTTTTGAATAAAATATTTTTTTTAAACTCTCATCCTACAAAATGAAATCTATTTTACCTTCAAATTGAGACATTGGTACACCACTTGTATTTTACAAAAAGCTCAATAGAGTCATGGATTTGTTAAATTTCCATTTAATACAGTGAAATTTTAAAAGATCTTTATGCAATGCATACATGATACTATACCCTGTCCCAAGATATCCTGGATTCACATTTTGCTTAATTACTCGAAATTTATAAATACGTCAGGGTTCAAACGATGTTCATTCAAAAGTATGAAAAATTTCCAAGATATTTCCGTTGAAACGCCCCCTCTAGCTGATCATGTTTCAATACACGGCTAAAAAATGTAATGTCTGCGGGGATTTTGTATTGAAGCAGACCCGGATGATAACGTTGAAAAATTGCGCAAGGTATTCCGAGTGATTCCGAATAGAGAAAAGATGTAAACATTCCCCATTATAAATCTCCTGTAAGAAATCTGTTTTCGTTCCTGTGAAGTTTTATGAGTGAAAAATGATAATGTGTCAATGAAGATATCTTGGATAATTTCCCTTTCATCGATTTCAATTGCACTTCTTTCATAGGTATGTGTATTTTTATTTAAAATCGGCCAACTGTGCTGCAAAAATATCTTGGGACAGACTATAGTATTATATTTTCAGCCTGAAAAGAGTTGGCCTAAGATGAAAACATTATAAAGTGTACCAAAACGACCTGTTTCATCATAAGTCATGAATGATGGCTAGAGAACATAGATGAGCAAAAAAACAACAATCGACGAATTCTAAAAAGTAATCTAGGATGTGAACTTGTTCGATAAATGTATTTGATTAGATCTAATTCTTCTGAAGACCTTTTCGACTTCACAAAATTTAAATCACGTGACCAACCACTTTAATATCATTTTATTTTCTTACGAAAACGTTTGACTATTAATTCAGTTTTGATTGATTTCAACGATCATCATAGAAGCTGTGTTCGAGGGAAAATGATTAATCAAATAACATTCCTAAATTCGATCGGTACTGTTAAGGTAGTCCATCCATAACTAAGGCAAATTTAACAATTTCGATTGATCTATACTACATCAAATATGTATTTTAAAGTTAATATGTTTTACGGTGCGACCGTTGGGGGAGCGCAGCATAAATTGAATTGTAAATGCACATGGGTACAAGATAATAAATTGCGAGGTTTACCAAATGGATGCATCAACGTGAATAAAAATATTTTACGCTCCAGTATACAAGTATAAACAGTTATGTTTTACGGCGATCTGGAGGGCGAAGCCATTAACAACGATCACAATTTCACTATCAGAATCATCAGAACACGCACTGTTGGATCCGCCTATCTATATTTATTCATGACGCTAAAGGTCGCGTGCTTAGTCTAGACATTGTGACGTCACGTTAGTAGAGCAGACATCACTCGACAGTTTCCGTCAAAGTAGCATTGCTCCAAACAATTTACCAAGAAAATAATGTAAAACAAATACTTGCAAACCATTTTTTTAGAATCAGCAGAATGTTTTATTCATCTTTTGAATGCATGACATTTTTAAAATATATTTTACCTGTTCTCGCGAGATCATGACATTGGTAGCCATATGCAATTTACATGGAATTGTGGGTAAATCTGACGACAGAATTTTCAGTATGTCAAAGGTAGCAATTAGTCCGAATTTTCTCTTCGCCCAGGCGTTGTCGTTAGGGCTCGCTACGCGAGCGGCGTTTCGCGCTGCTCGCTGCGCTCGCTAATATGTTTTACGGTGTGGCCGTTGGGGCGAGCGCAGAAGACTGCACATCTCTCATCATTGTTAAATGCAACCCGTGGACTTGCCCCAAACTAAAACTTTGGCTTTTTCTCGAATACTTTTACCCCCGCCATGAACCCGAAGTTATAAAACCTTTATTCCAATTGTCCCGCCCTAGCTAGGCTAATATACATAAACCAAATACCACTTAGCATTAATTAGATGTAAAGCAGACATATTAAAATATTTTGATAAAATACAAAGTGGTTTGGTTATTTTATGCAAATACAATTATGTATCATCATTCTTTTACTTTTTAATAATGTTTGGGGAAGAATTGATCAATAAAATCAAAAAACAATAAATTGCATGTCAGTGTTATTTCTCTTTTGTTCCTTCTTGTTATCTGATTTTCCTCTGTTACATCATTTTAATTGTAATTATTTTTTTTTATTTTTGTATGCTATATATGCGTTGTAGACATGTGACATCTCCCCTTTTATGTGTGTGATATTCCAATATTAATAAAGGTTTGACCATATGCAATTTACAAATAGATATTTTAACCGTTTAATATTTCTCTTTTTTTTTCTATTTACTTATTACAAAATGACTTAGTTCTAATAAAAATAAGATTTTTCTTTTATTTTTCGTCCCTACCTAACGTATGCATTGGATCAATATGACAGTTAATTAAACATGGAACTTGCATGTGTGTTATATATATACTCTTTACTAAGCCAAAAAATATATCAAAACAAAACTAATCATCCGAAGAGTCGCCGTTAACACTAAAATATTCGAGTACTTACAACACGTTACACCCAGTACAATGCTTGATCCACCTCTAAATTTATCACGAGAAACAGGCGCGAGATAATTGTGACGTCACACTTAACTTTCTTTTGCTCTCGACAGTTCTCGTAAATTGTCAGATAAATTCGGGGAAGGAAATGACGTCATATGACAGCAAAAGTTTAGATATAATGTACAGTTTTTTACGTCAGCATACCGGTATGTGTTGCTTACTTTGGTGTTTTTAAAGGATTTTCTATTGTTAAATGAAAAAGATGTATGCGATTTACTAATAAGCATATTCCATATAAACGCTTCCTGTTCCACCATGTTGCTATGCACCGCAAAGGATTATTGGGATTTGTAGAACTTTTTCACGTGGCCTGATAAAAATTTCTTTGAACAATGTGCAGATCTCAACTCGAATTTCCTCCGTTCGTACACGTTGTCTATGGAGCTCGCTATGCGAGCGGCGCTTCGCGCCGCCTCGCTGCGCTCGCTATTATTAGGCTGACATAAACCAAACTCGGGAGTATGTATGTAGTCAATTAAATGAACTGTTTGCACTTAAATTTTTTTTAAAGAGTTGTCTGCTCTTTAGGAAAATTTAAAAATAATCATTTTCTGTAATTATGAATTATTTTAGCATATTCGAAGAAGGGGAAAGCTTTTGCAACTTTTTACCAACACAAATGTGAGAAAATTAAAAAATGTATTTAAAAATGCATTCCCCATAGACTTCAATGTTAACTTCCATATATGATAAATTTGTTAATATTCAATATTTTTTTTAAATTTCAAAGGTGGATCTGTTTTATTTAATAAACCCCTTAAATCACACTAAGATTTTAGTTATCAAACTTGCATTCTAATAGATGTGAAATATGACAGTTATGGATGGACTACCTTAAATCACCTGATTTCATTCAGTGTGTCAACATTTATAGACCTACAACTTTCTTTTTAATTAAAGCCAAATGTTATTCTTCAGTGTAGAAGAAATGTAAATAAAAATGAGACATGAGAACAGACATGTGTATTTTCACAGTTTTAATAGAAGAATAAAATATTCTTGAACACTATCACATGTAAAGAAATGAATAGGAATGTATAAACTTTTTGTATAAAAACAATAATATAAAAAATAACACATAGACCCTGTTATATATAATGTATAATAAAACAAATTGAATTAAAATCAGAAAGAACACGCCTTTCATTGATTGTGAACTGGAAAGACTCTGTGGTTTTGACTTAGAACCATTTATCAAAAGATTGGACTTTGGGTAGTTATGTCAAACAGCGATGTGACGTAGGCCTGTCTATTTCACTGCTGGCCACTCAGCCATGGTTCTTTTGAAATCAAGAAGATGTGTCTGGCTTTTGAGCTATGACTACGCAATCTGTGTATATTTCGCTTGAAACCAGCGTCATTTTAACTGAAATAGATAGTTACGTCCTATCGAAAGTCCAAGGTCTTGTTAAAATAGTTCTGCAGGAGGGATTGACTGTTAGACTAAAGAAATAAGCAAGGTCGATTGTTTTGGATCTTGAACGAAAAAATAGTGCGACACACGTTTAGATGGAAGAGTATTGGCATCAGTGTTGTCCACTACTTTCTAAAAGTAAAGCCAGTCGCAGACAATGGCGGGTGTTTATGTGTGTATGGCGTACCTAATTTTCTTTTTATCGTAAATATTCCAAAACGCATTGCAAACTTAGCTGTTCGAATCGATGATATACATCTTGAATAGAAATCTAGTTCCCGCCAGTGCTCGAGTGTCTGCACAATGTATTTCGGGGGTTTTTTTCTGATGATTTTGTTCTTCTTGTTTTATCATCAGATTTGATAGTGGAAATTTTTAAACAGAATAGGTTGACATTAGCTAAACTTACACCCATACGCCGTTTGCTGTAGTGTTCAGACACTAGACGGATGTGAGGTTGATTTGTTGCTAAAGCTGTTTGTTTATGGCGTTAATTAATTACTGGCAAGCTTGATTGTAACGTTGTTTGCTGGAAATTAAGGCTGTTCACGGAATTGATATATTTCGATCGCTCCAAATGTCCCCAAACATTTTTCACTTTAATTGTTTAATGATCTTCAATTTGGTTTTGTCATTTTCTCTATTTGCGATCCACAAACTGTCATTCCTATCAATACCCATGGCGTTCACAGACCGAAAATGATCGGACGTGACGAATTGCAAGAACTGTCCCTCTTCACTGATTACATGAATGATTGTTGATAGTTGATTAACGTCCAACAGAAGGAGACGGCCCAAGCTGTCCGCGCATATGTTTAGTGGGTTAAACTCACGATCAAGGTAGCTTTTGGAGTATTTGTATTTATACTTTCCGGAACCTTCGACAGCTATCAATGCATTTTTTCCACTGTCTGCAACGCATATATCTCCAGTTACTTTATTCTGTACGATATACCTTGGGTCCAGATAGAGAGGTTTTCTGTCATCATCATATTCAAATGTATTCACTTCGTTTCCCAAACTATTCAAAACAGAAACCTTCCCTCGTTTATTAGTCAATGAGTGCCAACAAATGATAATGAAATAATCGCCACTTGTAGTGAGTGCTATTCCTTTCGGAAACCAGTCTTCTTCGGTGATTAGAGAAACCTCATTGCATGTGGTTTTTGAAGTGGTTATCAAAAGAACTGATTTTTCTTCCAAACTTCCATAGATGAGTTCTCCATCGGGTGTAAGTGCAATATAGTGTGGACAACAACTTGTTTCATATTCTTTCACTACATCCCCTTTCTTGTTGAATTCTAATATTTTCCCTGTGCCTTTTACTGGAACGTAAGCTGTTTCATCTTTCGGGTTACAAGCTATCTCGTGGATGTTTGTTTTCTCCAGAAGTTCCAGGTCGATATCTATCCAAATTAATGCTCGGGTTTGACACAGTAATTTCTGCAAATTGGCACAGAAAGTCCACATCTAGGTCGGATGTGGACAACTGCATATGTTTTATTTCATCGAGGTATGTCTTATCTGTAAAGAATGTACAATCATCGACATTCTCCTCTGGCAACAATTCTGGGTTGTGAAGCGCATCTAAATCTTTAAGAACATGCATTCGTTTTATATATTCCTTTGTCACTTTTTTCTCTCTGTTTCTCGTAAATAATATTTTAGATGCAATTTCATCATAAATTTTCTTCCTTTCTTTTTTAGCATGACTTAACAGCTTGTTTTTCAACTGATCCACTTTAGTGTGGAAATCTTTAATATATCGTTCAATTGTCTGTAAAACTTTATCGTAATTATCACCTAGCCATGAAAACTTTCGCTGTAAATGTGTAAGATTTTTATCCAACACTAAAAATTCTTTGCTATTGTATTCGAGTTTCTCAAGTATATTATGAATTTTATTCTTCGTAATTTCCCATATCATAGAAACTTTGTGAGCATTATGGTTTTCTTTAACGCATTCATGACAAACAGAATGTGTGCATTCTTCACAGTAAGCCGTAGTTATTTTATTTTGATGGATTTCACAACTCCGCCTGTAAACTTTCCCACTATTTTTTTTACTGTATTGTAGAACATTATGTCCATCTTCAGTCTTTGCAGGAGTTCGCAGATGCTGTAACAAACAATCATCCCCCAAATTTTCCTTGCAAAAGGTGCAATGATATTTAACTTCATGTGATTCGTTTGTGCAAGAGCATTTTCTAACTCTGTATGCTGCGTCCATCCCTAAAAAAGCAACCAGAATTAGAATCAAAGATATCCTAAGAAACAAAAATACAATGAATTGTACCTTTGGAAGTATTTATTTTCACCAAAATTACATAAAATACGCAGGAATAGAGACAACCAAATCGATTCCCAAGAACCACTTTATGAAACTTTCTATGAACAATTAAACCAGGATTTCATACCAAAATGCACATGCAAATACCATTAAACAAGTTATTGTTTAAAACTTCTTCTGAAAAATGTATTGTGAAAAGATACACACAAAGACTTTTTTTGTTATGTAATTAATATTCCAAGTAATTACCTAGTAATTGTTGGTCGTTTTCCAATGGATACTGATATCTGAAAAAATTGAAGGAATTTCTATTAACTATAAATCTAAAAAAAAAAATGTATTATATGAAAACAATGTATTGTACAATAATAACATAAGCCTACATTACTGTATTCAAGTGTGACATTGTACAAGACGAAATCCAATTTGTACTCAATTGCACAACATATAAAAACCTTAGAAAGCCTATTATAGTGTCCATGAATAATTCATGAAAGAATTTTGTGAGTCTGTGTAATAGGGATAAGTTTATATGGCTCATGTCAAATAAAGATTGAAATTATGTCATTAAAAATCTTACAAACTATCTACAAGTATATGAATGGTCTCAGTTAAAAGAAATTGTGTTAATGTACTAGTGTCTGAAATGTCGTAATAACATACACAAGTTCTACCTAATATATCTTGACTGTTTTGACTTTTTTCTCTCTTTTATTTTCTATATTTGGTTGACTTTTGCATTATCATTAATATAATTTCAACTGTAATTCATGTTAATTTTGTTCCTAAATATACATCTGTATATTTGTATGTATACCCATCATCATTTCACCAGTATTGCACAATATCTTCCATTTCTTGATTTTATACCTGCTCTCCCTGATATTTACACTCACTTTCTTTCCCCTATTAAATTGCTTTGATTGATTTGAGTGATAATTACGCATAACACAGAGATCCATTCACCAAATCTGGTGCGTATGAATACAATCTTCCTTCAGTATTTCTCGAAAAACATGACTGAGTCTCCTCGCGACTTTCAACCGGATCACGATCTGATAATATACTTAGGCTCAGAAACTTTTCATTGATGTAAATATTTTTCATAACAGTAAAATGAATTCAATTTATTAATTTATTATTATATCAAAGGTTATATCACAGCAACAGTGCATGCAAACAAATTTTCATAACGCGCTGGCGCGCGTTATTAAATTTATATGCACACACTGTTGCAGTTATGAGACCGGTTTTGAGCGAATGAAATGAACTGAACTTTGAGGATCCACAGACTTATTTAAGAGTTATCGAACATTGTTGAGGAGTGGCCTCCTTTAAGACAAATTCAAATTGTTCTAATACGCTTGTTTATTTAACGATCTCTCTCTCTCTCTATCTCTCTCTCTCTCTCTGTCTGTCTCTCTCTCTCTCTCTCTCTCTCTCTCTCTCTCTCTCTCTCTCTCTCTCTCTCTCTCCATCTTTTTACAGACGTTTCATGAATCCTGTGAACCTCTGATCATTAATTTTGTTCTATGATATTCAATAGTTGTTATAAGAAAAAGATAATACAAATTTGAATTATATGTAGAAAAACCTACCAACTTACGCTATATCCTGGGTTTTTCAAAGATTCCAACTTTCGTTTTCGTTTTAAAAGGGGCAAAAAAATTAACTTAAATAAGTCTATATTTGATAGAAAACCGCTTCATTTTTGAAAAGAAATCGCCCATTTTCATTCACTTTCAGCTGAAAAAGGTATCCAGCGTCTATACCCATAAGCGAAAATTAGGATCACTCACTTGGAGTCATCTTCACAACGTCAAGGCTTTGTGATTACGGAACTCCACACTTCCGTAATCACAAAGCCTTGACGTTGTTAAGATGAAAAACGAAAAAATAAGTTATAAAAAATTTTGGAAAGGTAAAAATTGTAAAGGTGTGCGAATAGTAAGCATATGAGTATATTATAGTGTGTTTGAAGTGTTTACTAAGTTTTTAAGTGATACCAAAGGCAAAGAAAGCAATCTTAAACCCCTCTGTTTTGGGCTTGAGACAGACAAAATACATTTTAAAATTTAGCTCTTAGCGATTTTTGATACTTTTTTTTTTATCACGATGTCGCATAGGTGTTCTCAAAGCGTGAATGTAAATATATTTGAGTCCTGTGCTCAGGGCTTTGTTATTCGATCATAAGGTCAAGACGGGTTGAAATTCGTAAACAACCTATACCTTAACATAGAGACAAGCACACGAGATTTTGCTCTTTTTAAATAAAAACAGATGAATGCAGTACTGTTTCAATTTCTTTCATTGATGTGAATGATTATATATAACTGTTTTCATCGACCATATTTACGACAACTTGAAACATTAAAGCGCTCATATAAAAAACAGGCTTTCGAAAAATCTATGAAATCGATGTTAACAACATACCCTGCTATATTAATCGACATATCAGGGACGTACAAGTATATGCGTCCCTTGTATTTATGTAGTTGTAAGAAATTTTAAACACACACACACAACAGTGTCAAAAATTATAGAAAATTTGCAGAGAATCAAATTTTAAAAATGAAGAATATTATTGTGCCTTCTCATAGATTAGGTAGCCCCCCCCCCCCCCCCCCTCTCCGCCACGAGATTAGGATTTTGAAAATTGGTGAAGGTAATGTTTTCTTTTAAAAGTTGGAAAGTTGGGGGGGGGGGGGGACTGTAAAGGTATTGATGCTCATTGCTGGGTTAGAAAAAGATGTCTGGATTGTTTCGGGCTTGTATTGTATTTTGTGTATAACTATAGGTTCTGGTATAATCATAACATAAAAAATGACGGAGGTTATGAATTTACCCCCCCCCCCCCCCCTTTTCCTTTTTAACGTCTTGATATCGGGTTCGACATTCTAAAAATAAATTTCAACTTCGTGTACACCCCTGTCTCTGCAGTGTAAACAACACTAAAAACTAAAATTATGATAAACAGTCTATTCATAATCAACAGTAGTGGGTGAGTGTTTAGATTTATATCTGTTCTTAGTTTATTTTACAATTAGTTTACGATTATCATACCATTGTCAGAGAGAAAGCAACGGGAAACACTGGAAAACCAGTCACGAGACTAACCTGATTCAAGTCTGAAATAATTGATGTCTGTTCATTTTGGTTGACTTTTAGTATTTTACGTTAGACTTTATTATAATGAAATTTGATTAAAGTCTTGAAGGATCCTTTTATTCTCCACTTCTGCTACATGTGCTACCTATCATTATTATTTGACACGTTGTATACATGTGTGTATAATCCATGACTCCTGACTCTAAATAACCCCTGCTTTTATGATCTAATGTTTGATCAGTTTTGTTGATGAAGAGAGTCATAATGCACATGTCACCAGGTTTTAATATGTGTGAATGTCAGTTAAAATATTGGGTCTCAATAGCTCAGTGGTTAGAGCACTGGCACGGTATGGCAGAGGCCCTGGGTTCAAGTCTGGTTGAGACTTGACTTTTCACCACCCGTTACACCTAGGGAGTGACCGTGGGATTTATACGTTGGGTGCCAAATGTAACAGGTGGTGAAAAATCAAGTCTCAACTGAGATCGAACCCAGGGCCTCTGTGGGATGGAGAGAATTTTAACGTTAGTAGTGCTAACAAGTTTACTGTGGTGCTTGTACACAGAAAAATGGCTTATGGAGAATTTATGTCTAAGTTTTTTATGAGTGAAAATCAAGTGGATCACCCTGTCTTTTATAAGTAATCCTGTTTAATACCTGTTATCTTTTTGTTATTTTTAATGTAGTACCAAAAGAAAATCAAAGTAAAAATATTTTACAAAAATTGCATATCATTACCCATATCTTTTGGCTCTCCTGTATCCATAAATAAAAAAAAAAACACACACACAATCTATTGAGTTGAAACAAACAGAATTATTGCAATGCAGGCAAGTTTGCAGGGTCAAACCAATAAATATTCATGTAATGTATGTTACAACTCTTTATTCATTACAGAGATGTGTTTATGGAAAAGCACTGGAAAAGTGTCATTCACAAATCAATTTGTGACTACTTTTTCGAGGAGCAAGGAAAGGTATTGTTCTTTATTTACAATATATTTCTCTTGAATGAAATAATACATTTCTCTTGTCAATGAATGAAATAAAGCAATACCTAAATTAAAACTCACAGCCCAAAAAAAATATCTGAGACTGTAAGACTTAAATTTCTAGTTAAAGTGATCTCCCTTACCAGAGAGTTATGTAGACTGATGTGTGATATGCCCTGACTGATTTGTTGCTCTCTCTGTCCACAGGCAGGGAGTCCTGAGGATGTCCCCCCTGTGATAGCCACACCCCATCACTACCTCCTCAACATCTACAGAAACCAGCTGTACTTTGTAGCTGTGGTCACAACAGAAGGTTTGTACAGTGTCCATAGAAAGGAGGACGATACTTATAACTATACATGTACTAACTCATTGGCATGAAGAAAAAGTTCATGTAGATATGTGCATATGCATGTTTTGATATGAATATTAAAGGGAATGTGTACCGATATCTTAGGCCTAGACAGAATAAAAATCAAAATAATTTCTACTAAAAATATATCGTATTTTCATGGTCAATATTATTTTATATTTGTAATTTTTCATAGTGTATGTGGGGCCTGGGCCTGTCTTTAGTAATGTAGCCCTGTATTGATTTTTATTTTTGCTATTCATATGAAATACTTCATTTTCATTAAGTGTATATGAAAGTCATAATGGAAAACTATTATAAACTGTTTGATCTAATAAATTTTCTCTCTTTTTTCAGTACCTCCACTCTTTGTTATTGAGTTCCTACACAGAATTTTTGACACATTTGAGGATTACTTCACAGAATGCTCCGAGACAACATTGAAAGAACATTTTGTTATTGTATATGAGGTAAATAATCTCTCTCTCTCTCTCTCTCTCTCTCTCTCTCTCTCTCTCTCTCTCTCTCTCTCTCATTTTTTAATCATTTCCATTAATACCTGGTAAAGATAAGATAATCTGGTAAGCAAAAAATATTGCTGTCATGTCCAAATCATTGCAAATTAGTCAATTTTTTTTTTATGTGACATTGATGTAACAGCTGCTGGACGAGATGTTGGACAATGGATTTCCTCTGGCAGTGGAGTCTAACATTCTGAAGGAACTGATTCGGCCTCCAAACTTCTTACGGACCATCACAGACACAGTCACTGGCAAATCTACAGGGTAATAATACTTGTACTGATCTATACTAAATTTTTAAAGTTAACATGCACTGGGTAATACCTCAACTATTATCTCCAAAGTTTACAGACACAGGGTAATCTATGCACTAATAGATTTATTGAGTTTGCAGGTAGTTTTTGTTTGACTTCGATGAATTAAGAAGAAATTTTGCTTGATATTAAAAAAATCAAAGTGTACATGAAATTCTGATCCCTTCAATGTTAAAGTACATTGTACATGAACATGCAGTAACTTTTGTGTTTTTCCTACCTATACAGAGTCAGTGCGACTCTTCCGACCGGTCAGCTGTCTAATGTACCCTGGAGAAGGACCGGAGTGAAGTACACAAACAATGAAGCCTACTTTGATGTTATAGAGGAAATCGATGCCATCATAGACAAGCAAGGGAACACTGTCATAGCTGAGGTCCAGGGATATGTAAGTGCTGCCGTTTGCTTCTACCCTTTAAATACTGTTAGCACAGATATGAGGATAGGGAAACTTGCATGGTCAGTAATACATGTAGCTCCTGTACACTACACAATTAAGATAACTGTACTCAAGCTAGAGTCTTTTAACCTTACTTGAACTTTTAAAAACCCCATGAGGTTATGATAAGAACACTGCAGAATTTTTCTCTACATAATGTTATTTAATGTGAATTGACAACAGCAATTACTGTAAACAACTGTTATTCACTTTGACTTTTTTTAGCAATTTGCCAGAGATAAACTGGTTTGCTCTGACTCATTTTCGCAATCAAGATGTAGATTATCAGGAAAATAGGTGAAAAAGACATTTGAGGACAGATTTGTGGCGAGAAATATTCATGGCAACGAGGCTCTCACGAACGTCACGAAAATTTGTCCCACACAAATAGGAATTGATTTACATTATACATATTGTCAATTTCAGAGAGATTGTTTAGTTTCAGTTCAGATTCACTCACAAAGAAAATTCTGATAAACATATTTTTGTACTTCTTTTGTTATTACAGATAGATTGTCTGATTAAGCTGAGTGGGATGCCAGATTTGACCTTGTCCTTCATTAACCCCCGTCTCCTAGACGACATCAGCTTCCATCCATGTGTGCGGTACAAACGATGGGAGGTAAATGACCGACCCTTGTATCAGCATTGTAAACACTTGTAGCAAGATGTATGTCCTAGTATTCACAGAACACTTGCTTGAAATATAACAATCTGTTTTTCAGAGTGAAAAGGTTTTATCATTTGTCCCCCCTGATGGAAACTTTAGGTTGATCTCTTACCACATAGGAGCCAATAAGTAAGAAATTAAACCGTCATCTTACAAAATGGATTTGCTATTCTGTTACCGAACCTCTAATTTACTCCTTTAATTCTCAACATGCCAGTATATTGTTAGTACAAGTGTATTTTTAGTGTATAAAGTATTATGTGCTCTCTAAATTCTATACTTTAAAGTTTAAGCAAGTTATTTTACATGTTTGTAGTCTACAATTTTCTCTATACCTTTTCTTCCTTGCAGTTTGATGCTCAGGTTTTTTTTTATGGATACCATCTATAATATTACATGAATAAAATCTTTACATTGCATCATAGTTTGATGCTCATATTTGTAAAGATACAATTATTGAAAATAGATTTATCTTAACATTACTCTAGTGTTTGATGCCCTTGTTTCATTGTAAACAATTTATGATTCAATGTTTTCAGTATGGTTGCTGTTCCTCTATACATCAGACACAATATTCAGTACAGAGAGGGCAGTGGGGGGAGGTTTGAGGTCACCATAGGACCCAAACAAACCATGGGCAAAGTGGTGAGTCATTCAACCTCTCAATGCAACATACAGTATTACTTGCTTAAAAAGAACTCGAATATAAGGAAGTCAGAGTCCAGAATCTTCAAAGATCTTGGACTTAAGTCAAAATTTCATTTGCCAAATACCGGTGTCATATAATATTTTGATACTGCGAAATATTGAACCCGGGTTCAAGGTATTATGCGATATTATGAACCCAGGTTCAAAATATTATATGACACCGGTATTTGGCAAATGAAATTTTGACTTAAGTCTAAGATCGTCTAAGGTCTAAGACCGGTACTTATTAATCATAGATTGTCACTATGTGTAGGGAAACAATCCAAAGTTATATTTTGAATTTTGTTTACATGTACTGATAAAACTTCAAATTCTGACTGAAGTCTAAGACAGCTTGATGATCTTAGGGCCAAATCTTATCCCTTCCCATTTCCGTAACTGATTCAATATATAATATTAAATTTGGTGTCCTTAGAATTCCTTATTAGCAAGTTTCCTGTGAATGTTATCTGATTCAGTCTTAATTAAGATTTTTTTAGTGTATATGTCAGACGGTTTGAAATCTGTTTTAGGTGGAGAACATATCTTTAGAGGTTCCTTTCCCTAAGTCTGTACTGAATCTCACCCTGTCCCCCTCACAGGGAAAATACACTTTTGATCCTGTTGGTAAAATACTCTCCTGGGATGTAGGTCGGATGGATCCTACTAAACTCCCCAGCATTAAAGGAAATGTGAGTATATTATGCTTCAGTTTGATGATTACATATTATGGTTATTACAATAGATGCTATTGTAAATTACAGCAGTATGTTAAGTATGCTAGAGAGTGTATGTAAAGTACATCATTGTCTATTGATATGAAGTGTACATTGATGTAGCATCTAAATTACTGTATGTTCAGTTGTTTTAAATGAGAAATTAAAAAAAGAAAAGAATTACGGTATGGTTTATTTTTTTATGGATTCTTATAATTTAAACTTATAATGTAGGATGTTATGCTTCATTTCACGGTAATTGTTTTTATCCCCCCTGAAATGCAAAACCTCACATTTACCCAATATACATATACTGTATTTGTCAAGTTAAAGAGTAGTGCTGCATTGTATGTCACATACGGTATTGTTTGTGTGCTTGTGACATGAACAGCATTGTGTACACTTACCAGGTAATTAGTGTTATAAGTGTGTTAAATAGGGCTAGTGTCAATCTGTCAAGTAAATTACTAGTGGAGAATAAGAGTGCCCAGTATGGCAGCTTGTCTACTCTTGATGGGTTTTACTTCATAAAACATGTATTAATTCTTATTATATGTTGCTTGCTTACAGATAAGTTTACAAAGTGGGCACCCAATACCAGAGTCAAATCCCACAATTAATGTAAGTCTTTATAAGTCTTATACTGGTGTCTTGTAATACAGTAAAACTTGCTGGTTTTAAGGAATTTGGATGCAATGAAATCTTGTTTATGAGGAATTTACTGGTATATCATTTTCACATCAAAACTTTCTTTTATATGCACGTATTGATATGAAATATGTAATTCATACAAGAAAATAGTCCTTTGAAGTTCTATGTAAGTGATAAAAATATATTGCATTTTGAACTGCATGCCTTCAGAAGCTTTTATAGATGTTCTTCAGGTTTGAAGTGTTGTGTTACACCAGTGGTCTGTTTGTAGATGAATTTCAGTATCAGTCAGATGGCGATATCTGGAATCAAGGTCAACAGACTGGACATGTATGGAGAGGTCAGTCAGATTAAACCTGTACTCTCATTTCAAATAAAGCTGTTGTAATTCATACAGAATGAAATTTGTTTATTTTATCATAAGTTTGAACAGTAAAGATTTTTTTTGTTTTAAATCATTAACTTATTTAAGAAAGCTGGATGGTCAAAAAATTTTCATAAAAAACTTCACCAGAAAATTTTAAAATGATTTTTCTAGCCATAAACTTTCATTTAAGAAAGAAAAAATACTTAAGCTTTAAAATTCAACTCTTTTATTGGATATTGTTGAATAGTTTATAGAGAGCTCTCCTTCTTCAGGAGATTTGAATAGTCTGAAAACGACGATGACCATCCAGGTCTCCTAACATTTTCCATCAAACCAAGCTCCACATCAAAACCAAAATTAAATCATTGTAGAAACAAAAAGAAACAATTAGCATGTTTGGAATAAATAATAAATTAAATTTTAATTTTATTTATAAAATGATAAACTTTTATCAAATGGATAAATTTAGCTTTATTTTTGCTTTGTAGAAATACAAGCCATTCAAAGGAGTGAAGTACATGACAAGAGCGGGAAAATTTCAGTTCAGGACTTAATATCCAAATTGTGTAGACTGGATTTATATTGAAAATGAGGACAATGACTTGCAAAGAATGTGTACAGATAATGGACATTTAGTCCAGGAAGTGAAGGAAACAGAATTCAGCAAGGCTATAACGACTGCATTGACTACAATACTATGCTGGTTAATGTGTTCACGGAAGTATAGACCAGTATTTTGTTTTATCTGAAAAGTAATTTATTGTTGTTGTTTTAAAATTGAAGGACATACATGTAATATGTGTACTTGAAGTATGAAATGAACAATTAAACATGCTGCAATATTAATGTTACTGTTAAACTTCAATTACAAAACATTGTGCTCCAATGTTAAACACTGATGTACACTTTTAATTTTATGCAATTCAATATTCTAAATTTAGTAAATTATAACTTACTTTCTGGTAGTATTTTGAAGAAGAAAAATATCACAATTGACAATAAGTTTATGTATAAAGTTAGCTTTATTTGGACAGGCATGCATGACCAAACTAAAACATTAATATGGTAATATAACAGAACAGAGTATGAGGTATAGACCAATCAAAAATCTGGAACCCAGCCACATCCTGTACACAGTTTACTGTTGCTATGGTGACTGTCTTGTTGCTGTGGACACGCTTCCTGTCGCTGTAACACTTGACAGGGTAGATTTGTGTGGGTGGCATCACAGAAGGGTGGGTCTTTGGTGTATTTACAGGCACATATCTGAAAAAGTCTCTGTTCTTTTGACACTTTCCACCTCAGTGGCTTAATTCCTGTGCCTTTGTGAGATCCTGAACAAATAACATTCAACTCTATTAAAGTCAGTTATAAGTTGTATAGTCACACAATGAAGCTATCAGCTGTATACAAACAATTTAACCCAATCGGTGGTAGGGATATGAAATTGATGCAATGAGCCCACTGAATACCTTTGAACATAAACAAATTGAAGAATATGAATTTGAATCATGCTAATTGATGGTGGAGATACAGACTTACCATCACACCATGGTTGTTTTTTGCTCAGACCACAAGCACACCAGAGTCGAACCTCTCCCAGTTTTAGATCAGAGATGGTGCATGGACCATACTGAGAAAGAAAACATGAATGCTACAGTTTGTTTACTTGGTATATAAGGTCCATATTTAAAAAACAACACAAGTATAAATTCTAAATTTATGCCACTAAGTTCAAAGTTAATGTACTATAATACTACTTTGAAATTCTCGAAACTCATAAAAACTAGCATAATATTACTAACAAGAGTGAACCAGTAAAATTGCTTATTGATTTGTTTATATAAAAAGTTGTGACACTTATTTACTTAAAAGGCAAAAAAGAAGTTACACTTAATTCATCATGCATATTTATGTGCATTACAACATACAATAACAGTGAACCGACATACATCATACAGTCCATACAACACAATACACTATGGAAAGATACTCATCATAAAAATACACATGATAACTGTGACCAGACAATTCAACAGCTAGAATATACAATATCTGAAAAAACCATATATCATACAACACTAAAAGCAATGATTATACAACACAACATACAGACAATCATCATACAACACAACATACAGACAATCATCAAACATCGAACATACAGCCAATTACAATACAACACAATGTACGGACAATCATGCAACACATCATACAGACAATCATCATCATGCAACATAACATACAAACAGACATCATCATACAACACAACATACAGACAATCATCATACAACACAACTTAAAGACAATCATCAAATGTCAAACATAAAGCCAATTACAATACAACACAACAAACAGACAATCATCATACAACATAAAGACAATCATCATGGACACAACATACAGACAGCCATCATACAACACATACAATCATCATACAATATACAGACAATCATCATCATGCAACACAACATACAGACAATCATCCTACAATATAAACATACAGGCAATTCCCATACAACACTATGTATAAACAATTATCATACAACACAACATAAAGACAATCATCAATCACCATACAATACAACATAAAAAGACAATCATCATATACAACACATACTTAAGATCGACAATCGTCATACAATACAATTATATATTCATATTGCACAACACTACACACACTTATAGATGTGGCTACAGACGTACAATATTTTTTAGTTGACCATGCAGACATTCATCGTGCAACACTACATAGATTATTGCTGTTCTGTCATTCATCATACTGTCCTATAGAGGACCTACATGTGTATGTGTATTTCTAAAAAGCAGAGGGACAGATACACTTTCAATGAGTTTGATGGAAGTACTTGATTCCATCAACAATAATAGTAATAATATTTACCATAGCGACCGCCGGATATTTACATGCCTCTTCAACTTTTGTCTCCGGCTCCGAGTTCGACATCATCCGAATGTTGACAACAAAAACATGTGCTACTTCCGGTGGAACAGAAATTGAAAATGGCTACGAGTGCAGGGGACTGGTGTTTGATAGAAAGCGACCCAGGGGTTTTTACGGAACTCATTAGAGGATTTGGTAAAGCATTTGCTAAATTTTTATCACGTTTGCAATATAATTTAGTAAGCTAAAAGAATATTACATTGCTATAGGTCTAATCCGAGTTCAAATATTGAGGAAATTCGAGTGACACATTAAATGTTATAAATGTGTAACAATAGTCCGAAATATCTGACGTTTTCCTGGCCTTTTTAACGATTTTAATATTTTACATGCCAGGAAAACGTCAGAACCGGCGCCATTACGAAAACTGGAAATTCACCGCCTCCTACTGGAAGCGGCATTCTAGGCTCGATTTTAAATAGATATATATTTAAACTCAATAATACAGCTTAAAATATAATTTTACTGCACATGTTGATAATCACACTGATAAACAATAGTTTTGTTGACCTATTTTCTAGCGAGATTTCAAAAATGAACGAAATCAAAAAAAAATCTCAACAGTTCGATAGAATGTGTTCAACAGCTTGTTTATGGGATGTAAGGACCCATAAAAGCGATTTAAGTGAGCAGCAAAATCATCGTTTTATCAATTAGCCATGAGTGAAACATTTGATTCAACTCGTAAATATTTAAAATCGAGCCGAGAATGGCACCTCCAGTTGGAGGTGGCGAATTTCCAGTTTTCGTAATGGCGTCGGTTCTGACGTTTTCCTAGGCCTGGCATGTAAAATATCAAAATCATTAAAAAGGCCAGGAAAACCTCAGATATTTCGGATTAGGGTAACAAAAGATGATGACGGAGAATCATATGTATATCTGATTTACGTCCCTGGATTAACGTGTTTAAAATGTATATTGTACATTGATGGAAAGTATTAGACATTTTGATTCTTTGCAGGTTGTGAGGGGCTTCAAGTAGAAGAGTTATGGAGTTTAGATTCTTCGAGTTTTGAAAATCTCAAGTAAGATTTTTTTCAATAGTTATATGTACCGGTATGATATGCAATCAATGTTTTGAATAATTCATCAATGATAATTAATTTTTTTAGTTGTACATTTTGTATGTGCATGAGTAAACAAGTAAGTTCAAGTTTTAGATACATTTACTTTTGATTAAAATTCATTATTGTGTTACATAAAGGGTTGGTTTGTGACTATTTGACAATTAAATTCAACCAATTTGATTTTTAATTTCAGACCAGTGTATGGTTTGATATTCTTGTTTAAATGGCAGCCGGAATCTGAACCAGAGGGAACGGTTGTCCAGGACAGTCGCATTGAGAAAATTTTCTTTGCAAAGCAGGTACTAAAACAGAATTGCATCAGCATTCAAATTATATTCATACTATTTAAAAGTTACTTTTGTGTCTGAGAGCATTGTTCAAAATACAATAGTCAATCTTCTCCTTCATCCAGTATGGAGTTGACCTCTAATTAGAGTGATGATAACTTAGGCTCGGTTAAAAACAGGATTGAGGCTTTCTCTTTCAATAATTGATAAATAATATTTTCTTTTTGAAGCATCTTTAACAATGATACTATGATTTGTAAATTTGTCTCTTTATTTTTGTTACAATTCTTTAGATCCTTCATCAGGTTTCATTGATACATGATGAACCAGAACAATTTCTTTTCAATTTTCTGGACTCTCTACTTTCAGGTTATAAACAATGCCTGTGCTACACAGGCAATCTTAAGTGTGCTTTTAAACTGTCCAGAGAGTGCTGTCAGACTAGGCCCAACTCTGGCCCAGTTTAAAGAGTTTGCCCAAGCTTTTGATCCTGCTGTAAGTAAATATAATATTTAGTGCATAAATAGACTTCACATGTGACCTTGACATATTTTAGGTTTAGTCAGTCGGTGTTTTCTTTTCTTTAGTGCTATTTTGATCAATGGTGTTTAATCTTTATGACAAATATTTTATTTTGTCTCTTAGACAAAGCAACCAATTTTTCCCTGTTTCTTTTTTCCTATTTTTGTTATTTGAATTTTATTACTTATTACTTTATTATTTAGCACACTATGAGATCCAATATGTTCTGATGTCTTCCAATCATCATATGAGGCATCTTCCATTGTATTCATTCTTTTTTTCTCATATATGATATTATCTACACCTTAAAATCAAAGGAAAAGGTGTTTCTGACTGATTGACTTATAGTGACTTGATATCTTACAGTTACGGGGATTGACTCTCAGCAACTCTGACACTATCCGTGAGGTGCATAACAGTTTCTCCAGGTGGGTATATGATTGTTTCTTTGATTACTGTTAAATTTTTAAATGAAGAATTTAATTCATGATATATTGATAATTCAAGCTATGTTGAGAAGGAATAGAATGCTGCAAATTTTATTGGATATTAGTATGTTACCATAGTATTTAAATGTCTGTGTTGGATTCAATATTCACATTCGTGTTTTAAATTTTCCAGGCAGCAGATGTTTGAGTTTGACGAGAAGGCGGCCAAAAAGGATGACGATGTGTTCCACTTTGTGAGTTATATCCCCATAGATGGGCGGCTGTATGAGTTAGACGGACTCAAAGAGGGACCAGTAGACCTAGGTAAAGTCAAGGAGCAATTCCTATGTTACTGTTATTATAAAATATTGGATTTTAAGGACCCAAGAGAGAATTTGAACACTGAGTAAGTCCAATTTTCATTGAAATCTCAAAATGTGGAGTAATTGTTAAAGAGTTTTCGACATTTCTCTCAAAAGTCTCAATGTCAAATTAAGAATTATCTTTTCTTTTAATATGATTATTTTAATGGAATGATTAAAATAATCATATTAAAAGATGAGATGTAGCTGTATTTGTGTATTGTAGGTGCCATTCCTTCAGACACAGATTGGCTGGATGTGGTCAGGCCTGTACTGGAGAAAAGGATGCAAAAGTAAGCATGTGATTAACAGTACGCAGAATCACTTACTGAAAACATGGGTAAATTGATATACACAGGAAGAATTTGAAAGTAATTAAAAAAATATATCAAGCAACTTTGGTATGCTACCAATATTTCTCCCAAATCTTTATTTGTCGTGAAATGTGCAAAAACTGATCATTTCCATATTTACAGCATCTCATCAAATCAATATGAAGTCACAATCACTATTTTTTTAATCCTTGGGTGCTTTTGCGTTGTTTAGATACAGCACAGATGAAATTCACTTTAACCTGATGGCGATAGTGTCAGATAGGAAAACCATGTACCAGAAGAGACTGCAAGAGCTACAAGTGAGTACCAATATAAATGGCAACAGTCTGGTCCAGAAAGAATCTGTGTATTAACCCTCTCACATTCATAACATTCAAATTTCACTGATATTAACTTTTTTTTTTCCCTTCAATATGGGATCCTTTATAGTTGACAAATTTTTAAGTCTAACATATGAAGGATCAAATCATATATGATGCACAGAAGCTTCACATTTTAATATGAACATACTCATATGGTATACTTGTGTACATATATTTACCGTAAAGTAACGTGTATAATACGCACCCCCCAAAGTTGGCCACAAAATGGTGAAAAAACAGCAGGTCCTATGTATAATACGCATCCAAAAATTGTCAAAATCAACGGCCGCCATTTCCCCCAAAACTATCGATGTTTCATGATAATTTTTTAATCGAGCAATTTCTGTAATTTTGTGATCAGAACATAGCTCAGACCAGAGACAAATGTCTCTGCTCAGACGATGAAAATCGACAGCCGCCATTTTCCCAAATAAATATCAATGTTTAATGATAATTTTATAACCCAAGCGCAATTACTGTAATTTCGTGATCGGAACTTGGTCCAAGCGATATTAGAGTCAAAGTCTCACCAAAAATCACACAAGCCATTTTTATCGTAATGAAAGCCAAGCACAATTAATTATTTGATCATCGTTATAACTGATGTAAAGCGTACAATGTGAAAAAGAAAATTAAATGGGCGGAGTTTAAAAAAAAAATTGATGTTTTTTGTTCTTACAATTTTACATAAAAAGGACGGTATGATTTACATGGGCGGTATCAAATATCATTTGACACTTCGTAAAGAAAGAGTTTCTTATACAACAGCGAAGAAGTTGAAGATGAAGTATGTAGAGAAGAACGGCATCCAAGCCTAGTGCTTAAAAGAAATAATGTTTGCAGATCTAAACCAAGCAACATCAAGAGAAATGATTTAATTGATTAATTATGGTCAAACTCTTTGATTGTTGTTAAATAAACATTGTGAAGAAACGTAAGTATGTCTTATCTCGTCATTATCAAGTCGTACAAATGATCAATGTATTTTTAGCAGTGTCTTCGTTAAACTGTGTAACTGGACACAAAGTAATCAAGTTAAATAAAATCATAATACATGTAATTGCAAATCTTCATGCACTTGAAAACACCCTGTGAAGTCCGACACAAGACAGGTGCATACTTTTGACAACGGAAATTGTTAAACAAACATTGACCACGCGCCGAGTCAACAGGTGGCTGCTTACGTAATGGCGAATACACTGGCAATAATAAGGTATTTCTGACACAGTAAGATTAGTATACACTCATACAACTTGCATAACATGCAATATCGGCAATCATACTCCCGCGGTATCCAGAATCACAGCCTGAAAAAATGGGGTAAAATTTTGGTCCTATGTACAACACGCACCCCCCACTTTTGATCAAATTTTGGCTGAAAAAAAGTGTGTGTTATACACACGACTTTACGGTAGGTTTCCTTATTTCATGCATAGTGAGTTTTTAAAAAAAAACATTTTGTTTTACCTGAAAATAAGTCAAAAACCTCAAATACCAAAGTCCTGGCAGGCAGACAGTAAAAGTAATTTTATTTTAGATGATGAAGTTGGTGAGATCACTGTAATAACCTATGGTGCTGCTTTGGTTTCAGTCGCGGGGTATGGAAGTCGAGGAGGACCAACTGGAGATGAGTCAGCTGATGGTCAAGATCCAGGAGGAGGACGCCAAGATGAAGAGATACAAGGTAGTTTTTATCCCGTATATCCTTAAGAGGGCTGGATGGTCATGGCCAATTTTAGGCTATATTTACCTCCTTTAAATGAAGAGCTCTGTATAAAGATATGAGAAATTAGCTAAAATATTTGGATTTTTCTTTATCAAATAATGGATTATTGCCAAAAATATCATATATACAAGTTTGAGGCAGATCTGATGGTTCATTTTGTTGACCTCTATAAAATTATTACATGCACATGTATGGGTAAACCCCTATTTGACTGTGTCCATCTTAAGAACAACACTCAAAGATATTTACTGTACTTGTACAGTGTATGTCAGGTGTAGGACAAATGATAACATAACTGTGGTTTTTTATGAAGGTTGAAAATGTGAGAAGGAAACACAACTATCTTCCATTCATCATGGAACTTCTTAAGATATTAGCAGAACAGAAGCAGTTACTGCCCTTAGTAGAAAAGGTAAGACATAGTTCTAGTGCCAATGCAGCAAATTGGAAATTATGTTATTTTTATTACTGGTATATCTTGATTTTAGGCGAAAGAAAAAGCAGCTAAAAAGAAGTCAGAAGAAGTAAAATAAAAGACCAGGATTCCTGTTGTTCCCAGGGTCACTATAGGGCACTGCCTAAACATTGAAACATTTCACTCCTTTCATTTTCACCCCACACAGAATCATCCATGCGTCATGAATGGTCACCCCAAGTTCAAAACTTTCAGCAAACATTTTCTATTTGTTGTTTGGGGGAAAACTTTGTACCCTCAGAGGATGTCATCTGAATGCAAGCCCCTCTCAGATTTTGGAAGAGTTCTTGTACATTTGTGATGTCATGGGTTGTAATATTTTGTGTATTCTCGACCAGTCAACATGGTTCAAATTCTCACAATTATCTTAACACTTAGCAGTAACATAATGTTCTTTACTCAATGTACATGCAGAATAAGCTCATTTTCTGAATGTTATTGAATATATTAGAGGTTAAGTCAATTGATTCATTATTTATATACGTTAGTTTTCATTGTTACAGTTTAAGCAATCAACATCTTATTACTCTTGTCTTTTTTCCTCTATTTTTTGTTTTATTTTAGAATTTGTTATACATTCTTGTTAATTTTACATTTGTACAATGCCAATATACATACAAGTAACACCTGTAATTGACCAGTAATGCTCTGTCCCTCACAGATTTAAGTAGAGTTTGTTATTGTTGTTGTAATTTAGTAAAAATACAAACAAACAAACAAGTATGCTTTGTGTGTGTATATTTTGAAATTTAAAATATAGGTGAGACTGTGTCTGGAGTTGTCTTTCTTGTGTTGGTTCGACATTAGTTGAATAATACATTGGAATGTAACTGCAGTTTACTGAAAATCAATGAAGAGGGCAATCACAACCTCTCTGGCCTTTCCAAGAGAGCTCTGTAATACACCTCAATGTACATGTATTAACATTATAGGTTGTCCAAATTGTATGTACAAGATGATGTCACTACCCATCAATTTATATAAGTATCTGATACAAGGCTATGAATGTCTTCTTTGGTATACTGTGTTTTAGCTTATATCATTGAATATAATGAAGTTTAGCTCAAATCTCAATAGATAATACAATGTCTGGTATCAAAAATATCAACAGATAATGCCTGTACAATGTCAAGTATCTATATCAAGATTTATTAAAAAGGAACGTTGTCATGGGTTTTTTCCCACTTGTCAGAAAGGCCCGAGAAGTTGGGATTGTGAAAAGGGATGCAAAAGCAAATTTTCAAAATTGATAAATGCAGTTGAGTGGCTGTAAGACTCTTTCTAAGAATAAAGCATATAGCTGGGAGTGAGGGGTTATCATCAGACATTGCAGGTAATTTATACATTAAAAAATGCACATTACATTTTTGGTACCTAGTATGTGAAATGTTGGTTTTAATGAATAAACAAAAGAAATATGGTATTCACAATGTAATCAGTATTTGAAATATTTCCTTTTCTGAAAGGCAAAACTTTTGCAACTTTTTACCAAGAGATTTGTGAGAATATTATTGTATTATAAAGATATATTTAAAAATGCATTTTTTCCATAGACTTCAATGTTAAATCCAAGATGTGATAAATTTGTTAATATTCAAAATTTTTTAAAATCTTAAAGATGAATCTTTATTATTTAATTAACCCCTTAAAATCACACTAAGATTTTAGTAATCAAACTTGCAATCTATTAGATATGAAATATGATAGTTATGGATGGACTACATTAATGAATAGTCAAATTTGGTTTATCCATAACTTTAACTTTTCACTCCAGGTAGGAGAGTCTTGGTGAAAGCTTTAAGGATTTTTTTTCTTGTCAGACTTTGAACTTTTTATCTCCTATTTTATTTGATGATAGTAATAGGCATATTTCTTCAATGAACTATTGGTAGATATGCAGTCAGATTAAAACCACCCCTTTCTGCCTACACTTGTCAGGTAATAAGAGATAACAAAATCCTATTGTTGCAGAATTGGCCTTTTGATCTCACAAATGACCTTGACCTTTTACCAACGTCAACCTCTGATCTTAAGCTTGCACTTGACCAAATATGTCTCCATCTTGAAAAGACAGACAGACAGACTGACAGAACCATGGTAATGTCCCCAAATCTTTAATAATGGGGGACTGGATAAAAGTTGTAAATATACACAAATCATTTATTTCAGGAAATAAGGAATTTAAACTTGCGGCTAGCTACTGATTTTTGTATCTCATTTTCACATTACGTGATTATGTTGGCAGTAAACATCTTTCTATAGATCTCCCATGCAGTTTAGTGCAGGATTTATGAAACAAGTTTCCTCAATTAACAAGCAATTTACAGAAAAGAAGCTGGAATAAACACAAGTCTCTGACGCCCTTGTTGAGTTTCACGTCCTGCATAACTGTTCATAACATTACATTGTAACTGAGGTGATAAGAGCGGACATTCCCTACCAGGAATACAAGGCCCTGTAATCTTGCAGCACAGTTCCTTGTTCATCAAATTTCCTGGCCAAGGATGCACGGGAAGTTCAGTCATTGGATGAAATAATATATTCCTTTGTCCCGAAGACCCAATATGGACATATTTGTTACATGAAAATGTAACAAGCAAGTACAATGTGTGCAGGTAATTGCAGTTAAACCCATAGCCATTCTGTGCACCCTTCAATGACAAAGGAAAAGCAAACAGTTGTAAATCTTATATATTTGTTTATTTGCATCTTTGATGATTATGAAACCAAGTGACATGATAATAATGAACATGCACATTTGTAGATTTTTTTTATCTGGCCATTTTGTTTGTTGCTTGAAATAATGTGAACTAAAATATAGGTATATACCCAAAATGTAAAACAAATGAAATGAGTAGACACCACCCTTAGAGAATCATTATGTTCCAAATTTGCTGATCTTGTATTGTTTTTTTTACAAACGACACTAGGGCAATGTTTACAAATTTCTTGCAATAGCACTTAAATAAAAACAAAAATAAATAGATAAAACAAAGGAACATTAAATAAAAGCAATCCTAGACAGTCATTATATTCAGTGACCCTACAAGTTCAAATTAGAGTTCTGCAGTACTACATGTACTACACTTCCTGCAGAAGAGACTGTACACTGATTAGCTGGTTTCTATCACTACAAATTGAACATATATTTGCCCTCCTTAATTAACCATATTACACAAATATCAAAGAAAAAGAAATTATATCAATAACAAAAAAAACAAAAACTAATTGAACTTGCTATAATTCCTTTCTTGTCCCTTCGTTGGTACACTTTGTAGACACTTGGATTTCACATCTTCATATTAAGCAAAAGAACAATTGTCACTGTTTGGTGGCTATGTAGACTTGAAACTTAAAAATTAAATTTGTTCTCAGCTCAAAACAATTTATTCACAAAGCCCAAAACTTGGCAAGTTTTGTTTGTTCTTTACGGAGTTGGTAACTTTCCAGTTGCTCTGCTTTTAATTTGTTCCATTTTGTGAGGCGACTTTTGTTCAGATTATTGGCCTATTAAGTGAATATTATACAGATATACACTATGCATGCAAAGAGACATCATTTCTTCTGATACAAAGTACGGTACTTTGTTGGTGCTGTGATATCTACACATGTATTAGTGAAATGAGGTCTGACAAAGCTGAGATCATTATTTGGTCAAATGCAATCTGAGTGAAGTTTTACACCACCGTAAGAAATATCTTGGAAACGCCGACAAATAAATTTAGGAATATGGATATGAAGAAGCTTAGCTCCTGCAAAATGTTGAGTTTCGTACAAATGTGATAAACAGAGAATATAAAATTTATAAAAATATCATATGTACATTTTGGTAACAAAGATGAAGTGATCTACACAATGACAAGTGGAATGAGAACTGGAAGCTGATTGGTCAGGTTGGTGGGTTGTCATAGTAGTGCTAAAGGGTCTAAAAATAACCAATTTCAGGATCAGGGATCAGTGAAATTTTAAAAGAGAACATAAAAAAAATTCTAAAGTATGCCAAAAGCTTTAAAAAGTGGTATTAACATGTAAATGTTATAAAACTTGACAGCATATGCTAACATGCTAAGAATATTTTGCTATAAAATAAGGAACCAATAAAAATCATGAACTGGCAGTTAAAAATTTTCCATGCAAAGTGCCAACCTCAGCACTTCATTCAAAATTAAGTATTTAAATCAATGCAATTTCATCAACAGCATATAAACTATTTTGGGAGCAAACATAGAAAACTGCAGGCTTAAACAATCAAATCTATAACTCAAATCCAACAGCTTCCTGCTTTTTTTCTAATAAAAACAATGTAAATAACAATATTATTCTATAAATGCAACTCAAACTTTGGCCCCTTGCATGTACAAAATAAATCCTGCAAGATAAAAAAAAAAGAAGTGGTGCACAAATTAATTAAAGAAAAAAAAATCATTGTGCACCAAACTAACCAAACATATTTACACCTAATCCAGCCAATGTTAAATGCGTATATGTATAATCACAAAATATCTGCACCAATAAATTGCATGTAAAGTCACTTGCAAAAAGTCCACAGTCTTCATCACTGCCATATTTAACATGTTCACATCCTGGCTAAATTGCATTTTAGAGAAACACAGGTTTATTGCGAATGGGTTGGTCAGGACTCGATATGGCCTCAGACCAATCGGAGTGAGCTGAGTGGGGGGACGAACTAGACCACTGTCCTGGAGAATCCGGCGAGGGGGTCAGGTAATGTTCAGGGAGAGGCACACCTGACCGAACCTGTGGAGAGTCCATACTGCTCTGAGATTGGGGGGTGGGATATTTCTCTATATACATTTTTTGTGGGTAGTCAATGGCCTGGGATTGATGCATGTAAGAGTCATTGGTATACATGTTTGGCATGGTGGTGATCGGGAGATGAGTCTCTGAATTGCTGTACACATAATGATCATTCTGCCTGCTGTGGGGACTTCCATGGGCAGCCCGTTGCTCCTGGCGCGCCCGCTGATGCATGGCCTGGATGTGGGTGGGGGAGGTGGGCAGTGAATTCTTGGTGGGTTTTACTGGAGACATTTTACCATGTCCCATGGGACTGTTGATGGGAGGTTGAGAGGGTGGGGTGATGGAGGTGGTGTACGTGGGGGGTGGGTTATGGTGGGGCTGGGTCCACTGCGGCTGCATGCCCGGACTGTTATTGTACTCATATGATAGAATGGCCTGGTCATCAGTCATGCTGTGAGACAGGGTCACATTGTCTATATGATACACAGGTTGCTGAGACATGCTGCGCGCATACATGTCATACGAGGAAGGAGTCTGATCATATCTCAGTGGGGACTCAATCGAGTTCCCCGGGGACACTGTCTCCATAGATGAAGCCGATCCTTCACAGTTGGGTGAAGTTCCATGTTTCGGCGATTTCTTCTTTGCTTTTGTTTTTTTAGGATGCACACCATTAGGTAGCCCGTTAGGTGAGATAGGAGTATTTGAATTGTTCTTTCTCCTCTTTTGTTTGGAGTTTTTCTGCTGCATCATGTGCATGTGCCCTGGAGATGCAGGCATTCCATTGGACAGCGTCATACCGGCAGGACTCATCCTGTATTCGTCCAACAGACGTAAAATATCACGATGCTGCCTTTCTTGAGCTATGTCTCTAGGTAACCTGTCCATGTGATCTGTGATGTCACGGTTGGCATAGTGGTCAAGTAAGATTTGGGCTGTATGACTACTCCCTTCTCTCGCTGCCAAAAACAATGGAGTTTCATCCTGCAAAATATTGTTCAAATCATTATAAATGTTTTATTCATGAATAAATTTAATTTATCAAAAATCAGTTTTAGTCAAGTGAGCAGTGCTTGCCTTGGTATCCTGAGCATCTCTATTAGCGCCATTCTGTAGCAAGGTCTGTGCAGCTTTAGCATTGTTTACAGCCGCTGCCCAGTGTAGGGCTGTTTTACCTGCAGAGAAAACAAATCATTCATTCACTGATCAACATAACATACAAAACAGAGTAGACGACAACAGCTATCACTGCAAGTCTGACCCCACTCATAAATATGTTTGTGTCTGACTTCAGAATTACACTTAAATAACTACTGTAAAGACAGACGGCGTAGACTTACCCCATTCATCCGTCATGTTGATGTCTGCGTCAGACTTGATAAGGTCCTCCACCATTCCTTCCACGGCCATTCGGACCGCCAGGATCAAAGGCGTTGTCCCATCCTGGGACTTGGCATTTAAATTTGTAGAACGATTCCTCAGTAAAATCTGCAATGAGTGAGATAATACTTGTGAGAACCAATGAACATTAATTAAATCTGATGCTTTGAAATACACCTGTTCACAATACACCATATTCAATTACTTTCATCATGACTTACTTGGAACACGCCTAGAGCATCAGCAGCAATGGCGGCATGGAGGGGGGTGCGACCTGTGATGTCCTCAGCATTACAGTCAGCTCCAGCATCCAGTAATACTTTGGCAGCATCAGCCCGAGCATATCTGGCTGCCAAGTGGAGCGAAGTCTCACCTAATTAACAGAAAATGTCACCTTTAACTATATGTCCTAACCACTTCAATAAAACAATGAAAGAACGCACCACAATGGTCTTTAACCAAGAAGAGACCAAAGAAGTGGCTATGGCTTAGTGTGCATTCTTACCTGTCCTATCGGTCTGTGCGTTGATTTCGGCCCCCTGTACCAGCAGGGCCTGGATGACCTCCACCGACTTGTCATCAGAGTCCCCACTGTTACTACTCTCCCCGGACCCTGACCCACTTGATTCATTATCACACCCATTGTCCAGTCCATTGCCCCGGTAAGAGGCCAACATCAGGGGAGTTAACCCATCTGGACCCCGAACATCCACGTCGTTAACATGGGTGTGTTCGTTGTCATAAGGTGGAGTCAGAGCCATCTGGTCGTTGGGAATGTTGGCAGCATTGAGGTGTCTGGAGGTCCACTGTCTCTGGTCCATGTCTGAGGGTGGGGGTGAGAGCACCTGCTCCAGATGTTTACTTTGAGTTTCCATCTTATTAGAAAGAAACATTAAAAAATAAATGTAAAGGTATTGAACAGCGATGGGTACATAAAAGATGAAGAGAGCTGCGGTTGTAGGGATGGGTACCTTGGCGTGCTTTGCTTTGGGCATATCATCATCTGTGTCCCAGGGAGGAGATGTGACCTGGGTGTTAAGGTCATCACAGCCAGGGCCTTTCACATTCCTTTTAAGACAATACACAATTCGTTACTTCTTCATAAAGAGAGATTCAGAACACAAGAACAAATTTGCATTATGAAACAGCTCAACTGTTCACAGAACACCTACTTCATTTCCTCTCCATCAGGCACCCTTCGTTTGGCGGTACGTGGAGGTCCTGTCGATTTAGGTCCGGAATTGCTCATGAAGAAGCCCTCAGGAAACCAGGTGGTTCCATGGGCCGTTTTTCTGCGCGATAGCACAAATATCACGACGACAATCATTATTAGAACAGCTGCTATGGAAACGGCTACATATATGTAGGCCATGTTAGGTTGATCCGGGCCCTTTCCAGTGTTTTCATCACATTCCTTACCCATGCAGTCTTTCACTATTCAAAAGAAATTTACATTATAGCATCCTTCTAAACACAACCAAATTATCCATCTTTTTAATACTTCCAAATTTTAATGTAAACACTGTCCTTACTTTCAATTCGCTCAACTTTCACCCCGGTGTCGTATCCATTTTTCACTGCCACTGCAAACACTTGGGTTGCCACATCCAATTTGGTAATGCAGTCCAACTCTGCATTTACGCTGACACAACTGCTGGCGTCCAAAGTCAAATACACCTTGGTCCTATAAAATATCAATGATTACATTAAATTTCTCTATAGCTAGCAAGGAATCAAATTTTACTTGTGACCCTATAACATTTCAATGATTGTATAATTTACCCATTGGTTTCTGTTGATGGAGCAAGTGCCCTTCTAAATCTGTGCAGCACTCCTTCCTGAGTCAAATCTGCATATCTTTTAACTCGTCCCTGCATGGCAGTGGGCTCCCAGGGATAAACCATGAAACTGTTGTTGGCATCCCTCTTTATTTCCACCAGTACATTTAGCAACAATCCAAGCTGCCTCAGAAACAAGGCCCTTTTGTAGAGAAACTCTGTAGGTGACACTTTCACATAAACAATCATAGAGCCCTGCACTTGAGAATTTGCGTTGGATTTCCCCTTACAGTCACTGCCGTCCCAGTTACATTCCTTGACATTGCACGTTTCATCGCAGAGTCCATTGTTGTATAACTGGTCGCAGTAGAAATTGCCGAACGGGTTGCAGTCCTTGTGTTCGCGACAGTCCCCTCCGTCGTACAGACATTCCCGGTTGTTGCACTTGTGGTCACACTTGCTGTTGTTATATTTAATGGCACAGTATTCCGGGTCAAAGCAATACTGGTAGAGGTCGGGGACCCCGAAGGAGCAGTCCCCTCCATCATACTGACACTTCGCTCGGTTACACTCCGCCTACAAATCACAGTTATTAGATTTAGCTACCAGAATTCAATATCAGCATTATTAAATCTTGCTGTGGTAAGTCAATGTAATTTATCTGAATTAAAAATTGCAATTTACTATACACTTTACAGTTCCCATTTATGAGGAACATTCTATACATTACCTCACAGATTCTGTTCTGGGCTTTTGCAGCACAGCCATTTATCTCACAGATGTCAATGATGGCAGTGGTTTGTGGACTGCCTGTGTTAGAGGCATCATATCTCTCGCAGTTCACACCCACATAGTTCCGAGGGCATATGCATTCATATTTTCCTATTTGGAAAAAGAACAATGACAAAAAATTTAAAAATCATCCAAATGAGATTTCTATAAATAGAAATCATCTCCAATTCAATATTCTATTTATATTCTGGTTTTATTTATTTATCTTTGGATCAATACTCAGATTCAAGGATTAGTAAAGGGGACAATGCTTTTGTCAGTCCATAATTAAGTAAACATGTTATTTTGAGGATCATTGAGGATCATCTCTTAACAATAATATCCACAAAACATTAATGTTCAATGAATAACAATGAAACCCTTAATTAAGTCGAAATGAAATCAACAGAAATAAACCAGTATGAGCAAGTTACTGACCCATTCTGTTGCGACAGCTCCCTCCGTTTCTACAGGGGTTGTAGGCCTTATCACACTCATCCAGGATGTCCAGATTACAGGTGCTCCCTCCCACCCCTGGTGGACAGATACACTGAAACTGGTCCTTTCCCATTGGATGGCAAACTCCATCATTCAGACAGGGCCCACTGCTACAAGCCGTGATCTCTGTCTCACACAGGTCCCCTCTGTAAGGCTCGATACAGGTACAGATTGGCTTGGAATCCCCACTTGTGCACTTGCCACCATTCTTACAGGGCTGACTTGCACAGAAGTTAATCTTTTCACTGCAGTTATGACCTATCAGAAGAAAAACCATCATGATTTACTTAAATATGAATAGATTTTAAGGTATCTCTACAAAGCTGGTTAAAGCACTGGCTGATCACAAATCACAAAACCCTTACTAACTTTTGAAATGTATTTTTATATTTTAGAAGGAAACGGTGGGTTTTTTAACCAATTAAAGGTTAAATCAACTGACCTCTGTACCCAGGGTTGCATTCACAGCGGTAGTCATTGACCATCTGGATACAGCTGTGGGTGCCCGTAGGATCACAGGGGTTGGACAGACACTCATTGATATCTCCCTCACACCGAGGACCCACATACCCTGGCTGGCAGTTACATTCGTATCCATTTATCTTTTCTACACAGGTGCCCCCATGGAAACAGGCTCCAGCAAAGCAGTCTTGTTCATCCAGTTCACACAGCAAACCATTGGTTCCTGGTCGACAGGAGCAGGTGAAGTTATTGACCAGGTCGTGGCATTTCCCACCGTTGGTGCACGGATTTTGAACGCAGTCATCCACATTTCTTTCACAGTTGACTCCCTCGAACCCCTTCTTACACTGACACAAGTATTCTCCGATTCTATCCATACATGTGGCACCATTCTGACACGGTGCCGACTGACATTCATCTACATCTATTTCGCAATAGCTTCCCTGGTAGCCACGGCGACATGTACAGTTGTGGGAGTTGCCTATATTATGGCAGGTGCCCCCATTTTGGCACAGTTGAGAGACTGATACTACTGTGGAAGTAAAAAGTGGGTTAAATACTATTTATATGTAGTTCATTAATTATACATATGGACTGGTACCGGTAAGCTAAGAAGATTTTAACTTGCCTTTGGATATAGCTGCCACTTCACATGTTATAGTCTGTACATCACAGATCTGGCCTGTCCAGCCAGCTCGACAACTGCAACTATATGTATTGGCCGTTTGTGTGCAGGTGCCCCCATTCATGCAAGGACCCTCAACACACCAGTCATGGAATTCCTAAGATTAAAAAAAAACCAAGAAGTGTCACGTTGTATTCTCATAAATAATCATTTTCATTTAACATTTTTTCATAAAAGCATACCTCTGCATATATGGATATTGTCAACAATATTTAGAGTTTTTGTTCTTACCTCACATCTTGACCCTGTGAACCCGTATGGACAAACACAGTGAAAGGAAGTAAGGCTCTTGTCATTGACACATGTGCCTCCCTCTAGACAAGGGTTGGAATCACAGGGCAAGATCCTTGTTTCACAGTTCATCCCTTCAAAACCTAGAGCACACTCACATCGGAAGCTATTGACCAGATCATGACAAGTACCTCCATTCAAACATGAGCTGCAAAAAAATTTCAAAATGTTTGCACTCAACCAAAATTTCTACTAAAAAATAATTTTAAATACCAACTATTTTTTTTACAAAGTCTAAGACTCCTCTGGATCGCCTCCCTTTGGCCTGTACCCACCTTTCTGTACAGTCGTTATCATTAATGTGACAGTTGGTGCCACTGTAGCCAGGTTTACAGGTACAAGTGTAGGAGTTGACATAGTCATTACACACCGCTCCATGCTCACAAGGGTTGGAGGCGCACTCGTTAATGTCGTTCTGGCAGTGGTAGCCACTAAACCCGGCAGGACAGATACAAGTGTAATTGGCGACCTTATCATAGCATGTTCCACCATTCTGACAGGGAGAGGACTCACAGTCGTTGATGTTGGACTCGCAGAAACGACCTGTGTAGCCTCTTGAACACATGCACTTGTATGAGCCATACGTGTTGACACAGGTACCTTCAGAATGACACAGAGTGTTCTCGCATTCGTCATAGTCTTCACTGCAGTGGCGACCTACAGGTTAAAGGTAAAACATGATTAAAAGGTCAAAGCTTACTTCATCATTGTTCCAAACTTTTTGTACACAGACTCATGAAGTGATTACAAGTGAACTTACCAGTGAGTCCCTGAGGACAGTAGCAGGAGAAGTCTGTGAAGTCTGCGGAGGCTGAGCATGTTGCACTGTTATGACAGGGATTGGGAGAGCAGGGGTCCAGCTTGGTGTCACAGTTCTTACCCGTCCACTGGACCTCACAGTGACATTTGTAGTCATTGGCCAAATCAGTGCAGGAACCATGAACACAAGGATTAGTAGCACAGTTGTCAATGTTGATCTCACAATTCACACCTGCAATATTCAAAATCAAACTCATTCCTTGATTACAATCAAACCAATCTGAAACAAGCAGAAAATGTTAGCCACCAAATTTCTACAACAATCTGAACCCTGTATCTCAACTCACCTGTAAATCCTGGCACACAGTCACACCTGTAGCTCCCATCCAGATCGTGACACTGCCCCTGGTGCTGACAAGGGTTTGAGGCACACTCGTTGGTTTTGGTCTCGCATCGAATGCCCTCATAGCCGGCAGGACAAAAACATGTAAACTTGTTGACTCCATCCTGACACTGGCCTCCGTTTAGACACGGATTACTGGCACACTCGTCCACATTGGATAGACAGGTTGCGTCGTGATATCCGTACGGACAGTCACAGTGGAAGCCATTCTCCAGGTCTCTACAAGTGCCCCCATTGTGACATGGATTTGGGTTACAGTCATCCACATTAACATCACAACGATCTCCTGTAAATCAAATGTTGTACATGTTTATATCTATACAATATATACAAGGTGTATTCCTTCTTGTTTTCTGATCTGGACAAAAGCAAGCTCACAAAATCTTAATTCCTTGCAGATTTTTACTTTTCCTTTTTGAACAGGTACCATTTGAAGATGGGACTCCGCCATTTACTAGTTATGAAAAGCCCATACCTGTATATCCAGGCTTGCAGCGACACACAAAGTTATTCAAACCATCCTCACATGTAGCTCCATTTATACAGGGGTTGTCTTTACAGTCGTCAAAATTCACTTCACAGTTTTTACCTGAAACACAAATAATACACCTGTATTATCCATAAAGATAAAAGGAATATGTATCATCCATAAACATATCAGGTTCTACTGACATATATTATGCATTTCTATTGTTTGCTTTTCTGTATTATTCTGAATAATAAATATCCATGTCAGTTACAAAAGTTTTACAATCTGATTTTTTTCCTCATTACACTCCATGAGCATTTTAACTTTAAAAATTTTTTTATCTCCCATCCCCCCTCCCCCCCCCCCCCCCCCCCCCCCCACTTTCCAAAATAAAAAAAAGATGCAAAGCACAAAATTTAAAGTTTCTATACAGGGTGTCTACCAATGGGCCTGGGAACCTCAACAGATTGTTATGTATTCATTGAAGTTGATCACATAATGACATACAAAGCTAGAGAGAGACTGACACACACAAAGACTTCTCCAGACAATGTCTGGGAAGGGTGTCTCTCACATTTCTCTCTCTCTTTTTAAGTTTTTGGCTAATTTTAGCTGCTTTTGTGAGAAGGAGGGCACTTAGAAGTATATATTTGTAACAAAGACTAGGCTGTCTGTCAGCTATTCAAAAGATGCATACTAATGTGCTCTGAAGATGTGACCTGCAACCAAATCACATACCTGCGTTTTTTAGGCAACACTACATCATTTAAAAATCTATTTTTGGTACCATAACTTGAGAAAAAATTCTTAATCCAATTTCACACTTCCAAATTATCATTATATGTATTACTTCATTTTTAAATTAAAGTGCTGTTTATTAAATAAATCTGAGTTTTGACACATTAACATTTAACTGTAAATCAGTACAGGCAGGTGAGAACCGTAGAAGGGTGGACTGATATTAATCTGCCCGAGTGATCACCGTCCATTGTACACTAACAATGTCTTCAGCAAACTCCCAGGATCCCTTCTATGACTCAGGCTTAATGTGTTTTAACGGCCTCACCTGAGCGACTTTATCTTTACCCTGATGATACACCTGAGTGAACTTTATTTTGGGTGATGGATAAAATTTCCAATACATCTGATGGCAAATACATGGATTATATCGACTTAGTTAAGAGAATTTTCTTAAGGAAACTAGTTCTTGTATGCTTTTTGTTTTCCCAAGAGCAGTGACCACTGCTGAATTCAGCATAATCTTTCTCTTTGTTTAAAGTAAATATTTTGTTAATAAACCAAAATAATCTCAAGTTCTTCTACCTATTCCAGCATTTGCTTTGGGGACCTATATGAAGTCACCTCACTAAACCTAACTAAAGGGAAGTAATTCTTACCTGTAGTTCCCCTTGGACATCTACATTCATATCCTGCAGCATTTGCAATAGTGTGACATGTTCCACCATATTTACAGGGCTGGGACTCGCATTCATCAATGTCCATTTCACAGTGGGTGCCTGTGTACCCCACAGGACACACACACTGGTAACTCCCCAGGAGATCCCTGCAGGTGCCCCCATTGCTGCATGTAACACCCCTACAGTCATCAATGTTAGTTTCACATCTGTCTCCCTGGTACCCTACAAAACACAGGAAAATAAAATTTGGTCGACTGACAAGAACATTATATTCAAGGAACTTAAGTGTGCTCTTTTTCTTTATTTATATCAATTTTCCTCCCTGGATATGAAAATAACTGCATTATGCACAAGAAAGTAAGAGTCTGCCAACTTTCTCTTTGGCATAACAATTTTTTAAGATGGCACCACTTCTCTCAACAGGTATTCTGTACGCACCAGGAAACATTCACAGAATGTTCACAAACACAACAATTGCATTTCACCAGGTGTTATTGGGGAAGCATACAGCTGTGTTCTAGGAAAGAAGACCTGCAGTTTATCATATTATAGAGATGCTCCATCTTGCGATATCAATGGGTTCTTTTAATGATGGTATAACAGTAAAGATACACAGCTCCATCAATATTAATTGACCTATTTCTCCTGCAGTAGTATAGAGATTTTTTTGGCTAGTGATTGCAATGTTTTCTTACCATGTGCACAGGAACAAGTATAGGCATTAATTTTGTCTTTGCAGGTTGCCCCATTCTGGCATGGATTGCTAGTACATTCATCAATGTTGATATTACATGTTGCTCCCTCAAAACCTACAAAATTACAACTCCAAATTATACCCTACGTATAAGAGTACAGCTCGTTAAAATCACCCATTTCAGAAATCAATAATTTTAACAAAAGCAAAATTTGCTATAAATTATATTTGTGAAAGAAAATTATGTTAGAACTTAATAACGTGCATTTAAGGCATTTTCTTTCAAATGATTGTGTTCATTTTTTTTCTAAGGTATTCCAAACAATTAATCATTCGTTTGTACAGAAAACCTTAGGCAATTACGTATTGAATACTTCTGGATTCTCACACTTTTCTCAGCGATTGCATGCATCACTGAGAACCCGGGGCCAGCGTGTGCTCTCATCGTGAGCAGTCCCTTACATCCTTTACAATAGGGTGATTAAATCTGTTGTCAATTATTACTAAACTGTCTTTCTCCGAGTACAAGGTATCCCCTAATCAAGATTCTTCATCCATAAATAATAGCAAAAAAAGGTGTCCCGTGGCAAAAGCAAACAGATCTAAATCTGTTCTCCTCCCTCTGACTGTTGTTTTTACAGCTATAGCAGGGCCATCTAGGACCTGGGGTACATATCGACACCAATAGATTAATACTATAAACTTCACAGTTTCCTCAACCCAACCAAGAATTGTGTTATCTTCTAAACCTAATAGGCAAGCACTCAAAAAACTGAGTCATTTGTGGAAAAAAAATTACCTAAATTTTTTTTTTTTAAATTACTCTCGTTTAAAAATAGTCTAATCTTAAGATGTAATTTCAATCAGCAAAGTTGTAAGATGTAACTTATAGTTCAAACTCTCCTAATCTGTGACAGAAATATGTAATAAATTATTTGAATACAACAGTAATCTGATACAGAGTTTCCCTTCCTCCGACTGCACCTAGATAACCCTGTTGATAGTGTCAACACAAAGTATGTCCTCTTGACTGGATGCACTCGGTACAAGTATTGGTGGCACTGTGGACCAGGACTATTTAAAACCGGGAACTACCAGTCTAATTATGTAAGGTAGCTGAACATACAAACTCTTTCGTTACTACATTACAAGTTGAGGTGCAGTACTAATGGTTATTTCGGATCAGGAATTGGGGTGGGGGAGGGGGTCCTGGGGGACAGGATTGAGATTTTCATTACCTGGAGGACAGGTACACTTGAATCTATTGATCAAGTCTTCACACACGCCTCCATTTTGACAGGGGCTGGACCCAGTGGACTGACACTCATCAATATCTTCTTCACAAACTGTTCCTGTGTATCCTAAAAAACAACAATACTTTCAGATTAATAAATGTTCCCAGACTCTGATATACCTTTATTCAATACCAAAATAAAACCCACTATCACCACCCATCCCCTTCCTTTTGTCATAAAAAAAACCTCACCAACAAAATTACACATAAGGTATCCTTTCAGAGATTTAATTTAATTTTACTTCACTTAAAACTGACCCGAGCCATGAAGTATACTTGATTCTGAAAAGATTTAATCACAAGAATTCAATTTTTTAAAACATTTCAACTGTGGAGTTTCACATCCTCAACTCCAAAAAATTTCTTTGTGATCATTCTTGCTAAGCCAATTCTTTCCACTGTGTCTTAATCTTTGATCCTGTTTACTGAATTGTTTTGACTCAAAAATAACATTTAATAATTTTCTTTTGGAGAATAAAACCAATGGAGGGGGACTAGATAATGACCGGAATGAATGCGCTGAGGAGTTTGAGCACCCTTCACTTTCCTCGCTGCAGGTTAAGACAGGAGTATGTAACATAATTACAGATGTTATCTTAACTTGCAACATAGGAAAACATTTTAATGACCCCAGATCGTGGGAACTCTCAAAATCTACACCAACCAAAATGGTGGGGATAATTATGGGATTTCTCTGATTAAACAGTTGCTACTATTCCGCGTAAGTAAAATAACCCAGACACATATAGAAAACATATGGTACAGTCACAAAGAGCACCGTCCTTGTAGCACATTTTTCTATTTTAATTCCCATGTTGCAGGTTCTAGCAAAAGCGCTGCAGCTTCAAAATTTGTTTAATTCAATCACGCATGTAGCTCACTGGGAATTAATGCTATCATTTATGATGTGCCCTCAAGTGCAAATCTCCAAGATAAACGTTTTGCAAGACAGACTTTTAATCTTTTTCAAAGTTTATGGTTAATGAGAAAAGAATTTAACCTTGATGTCTAAAATTTCACCGTTTTCTTTCTTTCTCCCCTTTTTTCAACCCTCCCTATATCCCTATCTGCAGTCTACAGACTTGAAGAGCTGCTTTTGGGAAACAATGGCCCTTGACAGGTACTAACAATGGGCCCCCCATCTGTGTTTTTCTCCTCCTTTTAAATATAGCGGTATCACAGAGATCTTGTTTGCTAGGCTGTGAGAGGAGCTGTTGGTAGGATTTCCAGATTCCTATCAACTTTTGTTCTAATTTGTACAGTCTATTACTTTTAAAGTGCTGATCTTCAGAGATTAGTCAGGCCCATATTGTAGGAAAAACATTCAAAGGCCAAAACTCCTGCCATCCTATCAGATCTGACAGAGGCCTATATATATTTGAAACAATATCTTCTTTTTGCAAACTTCTCCCTCTTTCTGTGACTAGATCATAGAAATGCTTTCTTTATATAATCACATTGAGAATTATAAAAGCATTAAAGAGAAACCCTACACGCTTTTGAAAGTTTTTCCCACACTTCCTAAATTGTCATGAAACTTTTTTTGCAACTGCTGCTTCAAATATCTCTAATTGTCTTATGTCTTTTAAATGATAGACTGATATTTGAAATAGGGAAATATAAAACTTGTATAAAAATCTTGCAATATCTTATTAAAAAGGTGGCTCTTATCATTCTGTTAGATACAAACAAACAAGCAAAGAATAGCTAAATCCAGGGTAAATGGTGTCATGAGAAAATGGGATCTCAGCAAGTTGCGCATATGAAAATATGGAAATACGATATGGACACAAGAAACTTGGCTAAATCAACCTACCTCATAATATTGTAAACCTTCTTGTCTTTTTATTTTCAAGCGTGAGTCATTGAGGATAGAAACAGTTCCCACACCTACCAGGAATCCCTACATAGAGCTAGTTATTGCCTGTTACACTTGCCTGGCATACAGAAACATCAGAACACCCTTCACCTCCCATAGAGAGTTTTTGCCTGTTATAGAAGTGTATACACTTACCTGGCATACAGATACATCGGTACATCCCGGACAGATCCAGGCAGGTGCCATGATTCTGGCAGGGGTCCGACTGACACTCGTTGATGTTGGTTTCGCAGCGTGGTCCCGTGAATCCATTAACACAGTCGCACTTGAAGCTTCCTGGGGTGTTAACGCAAGTCCCTCCATGCTCACATGGGGACACGGAACCTAAAACAATGGAAAGTTGTGGAAGTTGTGAATTGGTCGCGTATGTGTAAAATAAATGGCTTAAGGACCATAATTGATTAATTGCATTGCTTGATTAATATATATTATGTAAAAATAATGATCTTTGAATAAAAATCACTGAAATACAACACAAAAAACAGATTATATTTTTTTTTAAGATGGGTGCTTTTAAAGTATTTAATTCTGTTGAATAGACTATAAATGGTATCTATTTAATCAACACTCAGAAATGTCTGCAATAAAAATTCAATATGAAATACCATGGCAAAGTAATAGGTTTTACCTCTTTTTAGGAAGCAATTTAACCAGAAAGAATGCAGGGTCAGTATAAATAGGCATCATTTTTCTTTCTTTCTAGTATGCCAAATAATTTTTATCATCATATATGTTGAATATCCCTATGTCCTTCTGACTGAATTTTCCCTACCTGAGTAACACTCATCAATGTCCGACGAGCAATCTGTACCATTCCAACCATGGACACAACGACAATTATTGTCACGATTCTGGGACAAATTGACATCACCATCTGGGATCTCATTTTCTGGATAATTTTCCAAATATTTGAAGTTTTCTATTCAGGGTCTTTTTATTTAAGAGAATTTGGTCTTGTTAGGAGTACAGGCAGACCAAGCTTGGAGTTCGAGTCAGAAATTATACAAGGGAGGCAACCTGTTGCTACCTGAGGAAGAGGAGTTACACCCCCTTGGTGAGGGATAGAGACTATGTAAAGAGAGGACAGTACTCACTTTCATGGCACTCATTGACATCCATAGAGCAGTCATTTCCAGTCCAGCCTTTCTTACAAGAGCAGATAGGGTTTCCATTAATTGGGGAGGTTTCACAACTAGCCCCTTCATGACATGGGCTACTTGTGCATGCATCTTCCAAATGACAGCGCAGGCCTAAGTAAGAGAATCACAGCCTAGGATGTAAGTCATGCAGTTACATGCAGAGTTCAGCAAGACAGGTTATGAGAGCATCAGATGTTGGAAGATATACTTATAGTTAAATTTCATAATGAAATATAAGCCAAGAATTTTCATGCATGGAGGATATTTCGATTAAGCTTCCATATGGTGAGAATATATTAAAATATATGAGTATTCAAGATTCTAAAATCATTTCATTTTCTAGGTAATGAACATCATGAAAGTAACATAAATTCAGTATCACATATTTTTTACCATAAGATAATTCATTTCTTTCCAAAAGACTACAGCAGAAAAGTAAGCTATGTAAACTGATTTAACAATTCCATCAGAACTTTTTAAAAACAATTTCATTGAAAATATCATTTCCATGAAAATGGCAGGAAGTGTGGCGATACCTGTTTTTCCGTGGGGACAGTCGCAGTAGTAGTATCCCACTTTGTCGTGACACGTTCCCCCGTTATAACAAGGGTTGTCCTTACAGTCGTCGATGTTGATGCTACAGTCTCTCCCCGTCCACCCGTTCACACAGATACACGTATAGTTACCCACCGGGTGGTTCAGACATGTTGCTCCATTTTTACAAATATTGGGATAATGTCGGCATTCATCCACATCCTTCTCACAGAATTGTCCTACAATCAATCATGTTATACAGAGCTTTGTTTAACTTTGAAAACATTAGTTATGAACGTTAGTGTTTCATTATTACATATACGTATATAAGCTATTAAGAATCATTAGATTTCTGAAACACTATAGAATCTAAAGCATTTGATAAACTATACAAAATTTCAAGCATTTTATAAATATACATGCAATCTTTGATAATACTTGTATTAGCTTTATGAAAATGACATATCAAACTGTGAAATCAAAATTCATGAAAAAAATAAATCAAGGAAATAACAGGTATGATTGTTTTCAAAAAAGGCCAAAATATGGAACACAAACCAAGCGGAAATCTGAGTATAATTAGTAAAAGGACTTCCTTTTCCTCATTACGGTACTGTTACTACATTTTGTGGCACTCTTTTTTTGTGAGAAAATTTCATTCAAAACAGATTGCTTGGTCTGATTAGTGATAAATTCACAAAATACAAAAATGGGACACAACGTATAACAAAAGACATACTGTATACAGGGTTATTTTTGCCCAGTGTAATTTTAGCCCTTCTACACATACAGTTTCGCCCCATTTGAATTCGCCCAGATACAGTTGTGCTTATAGATAGATAATTTGAGACATTGGGATTCGCCCAGTTTTAAATTCGTCCGTTGACAATGAGGACGAAAGGTGCAAAAATAAAACAGGGCGAATATTTCCCAGTATACAGTATACAAAAATGGCAAGTAATAATTGAAACTTAAATATATATTTCAACAACAAATCTTAGAAAAAATTGTGAATTGTTCTAACAAAAAATATTTTGGCTTGAACAAGTAAATATATATTATATAAATAGTCCAAACCATGTCATATCCAATGTAAGTTGGTTTTTTTTATGATGGAACAATCATAACATTAGCTTCGTAGCAGTACTAATGTACCTATCTGTCATAACCAAAGACCAGTCATTAGGTGTAGTACTTTGGGACACTCATGGACATTAGTAAGCATACTAATCAGTCTGCCAATAAATGGTGGGACTTTCTGTAACCAGCCCCTAGCTAGCTGCCCCTTGTCTTTTATATGTCTCAAAAACAGAACAAGAAATTCAGACCCCTGTCTGGTCACATGACCTCTGCTCAACAAGTCTTCATGTGGAGGAAATGGCACTTCGGACGTCTGACAAGTCATTGGGCAGATAGGAACCTAAATGACCTCGTCATTGTTGTCAATGCATTGTGAACTGTGGGAGAATTCACCAAAATCTGGCCAAACAAAATCCCCTGTTCCCCTCGATGCCTTTTGTCTATTGTACTGGGGCATTTGAACAAATGTGGACGTTTCAAAATAACACATAAAAACGTTCCACATCTAACTTTGTCTGATTATTTAACTAGTACAAAAAAAATTTCAGAGTCAATATGATTTTATATTTTTCAATCTTTCCAATCAAAAATCCTGTTGACTGCCTATTTCTTTCTTTCTTTACTGGAGGGTTTTCCTTGTTGTTACAATGACCTTATTTTGGATGTTCTCACACTAGAATTCCTTTTTAAATTTTCACCTGAAGAGAGCACCTGCCCTTTTTGTAAAGAATGATTTAGAAGTCAGACACTTCTGTATTCAATGATGCTCAGACACAAAACCCTTACCCATGATGTATTCAATAACATACGTCAATTAATATCAAAAAGCAGGGAATATCATAAGGCTTGTGAACTTATTTCCATGATCATTGTCTCTAAGTTATTCAAAACCTCTGAACTTTAAGTTCCAGTTTCTGCCCCCAATTGAAAAAAATGTTAATCTTTGTCCTCTCGCTGACCATTGGACCATAGATAAATTCTGTGTCCAAGAGCAAAGAATTCTCTCTAGACTTCCCTTCCTCCTTTACATATCTATGAATATAGACAGAGACAGAGGGATATGGCCAGTTCATGCATACTCTGTCCACATGTGAACTCTGTCAGTTTTGCAATCATAAATGTCAGAGGAACAGATGAAGACAAATGGATGTTAGGGCTTCAAAGAGTTCAGGGGGACAGTGGTGTTGTTAGGTGTCTTCCTCTTAACCATATAAACATTTCCTATGTTTCAAGATCCCCGTGATAATCAAGATTTATTCATCCAGATATAGAAATCATACATAACTAAATCAAATTAACAAAATCTTGAAACAACAAAATCCTGAGGAATAAGATAACTGTAAATTCCTTATTTTATGCGAGTACTTAATTCTGCGATTCCGTTATTTTGTATTGAATTGAAAGAATATAAAATCTCGAGCACCAATCTGCAAGGGTTGCCTCTCGAAATTCAGGGATACATGTATTAGTTCCTTGCATTTAATAAGGAATCTACAGTATTACCTTGTTCTAGTAATTTCCCTGGTTCCCCTACATTTAAATCAATTTCTCTTAACTAAGTACATGAAATGCTTTTAATTGATTTTCACAGTGATGTATATATATATAGTATCTTTCACCAGGATGACTTACCTGTTAGGGTAGGTGGACATTTACAGGTGTACGAGTTGACATGGTCCACACAAGTTGACCCGTTTGCACATCGACTATTCACGCAATCATCAACATTTGTCTCGCAGTGCATGCCCTGAAAACCTGTAACCATGGAAACAAAAAATTAAATTAAACAGTGACATGTATAAAAATAATAAATATATATAATTTCTTAACTCATTGAAACATGTGCTATTTCAAGATAAGATTTTGATCTTTTATTTTCACTGTTTTGTGTTTTGTGTATAGATCTCTGGTTCTGTAAACAGTGCATGCTTCCAGATGCCTTTGACTAATAGGGTGTAGCCTTTAACTCAACAAGACTACTCTGTAAGCCAAACCTTTACACAGTACTAGAGTCTTTTTCTCCCCAAAGCTCATTAGCTCTGTAATAGCAGCAATTTTCTGTATTTTAGGAGCATTAATCAATTTAAAAATCAAATTAGTTGAACTCATTATCAAACAACGATAGCCATTTAACCTTTTTTACTGACTGTGAGAATCATGTTAAAGTACTGCACATGTTGAACAAGCTACTATACTGTACATATATATTGTCACCTAAAACCCTTAATGTGCCTTGTAAAACTTTTCTATTAACTGCAGGACACCAAACAGGGGGCGCAATTGATTATCAAACCTTGGGTTCCCAGGGGAAAGGTGTAGCTGTTTGCCAAACACCTCGTTTTCGCACATTTCAAATGTTCAAATTGAATTTTATTTCCGTCGTTATACATAATGGATCAATTACACCTAGTTTATCCTAAATTTGAACAAATACTGGGTTTTTCTCTCCATTTATTGGCAAATAAAGACGGCAGTAAAAGAAAAGCTTTCAGCGTTTAACATTTCACAATGAAAGTGAATGTCTCCCATTGTGATGGTAACGTTTAAAGTTTTGGTAAAAATTTGGTCACCACTAAAATGTCATTTTATCAATATCAAAGAGCCGACATAAATCTAGAATAATACAAGTCAAACTTCAGTACAGAACAAACACACATTGAAAATGTTCACCTCCAAATCTATTTCTCTATCATCTCTGATAAACAGATACCAAGTAATTTCACAGGAGTGTGAAACCATTAATCACATCTGGGTATCAACTTTAAAACAAAATCTACCTTTACCAAAATTCTCTGCAATGGCTGGAATTTCCGTCAAACACAAAATAAAAAGGGGGGTGGGGACTCAACTTCAACTTGAAAAAATTTTGTACAACTATAATCTGACATTTTGAACTTCAATAATATTTAAATAAGTTAAGATTTAATGACAAAATCAGATTTTGATACTACAATTACCTGTTAGACTTGAGAAAACCTACTAAGAATACAATCTTTGTAAATAATTTTTTTATTGCTAAGTTTTACTGTTGATTTAAAAAAAAAATACTATAAGAGCATCAAATTACATGGGGTTTATTTGGGTCTGCAAATACTTGACAACTTCAATAAAGCTTCCTAATAAAAAATTAAGTCTTCTATTTTTACTGCAAACCTAAACATATGTTCAGAAAAGACCATCTAGATGCAAACTGGGAAATCAGGGATTAATCTTTAAACTTTCATGTATTTAAGTAGTTCTCTACTAAGACGATTTTGTTGGCCATATCCCCAGCAGAACTGTTCACGGCTTAGCATTAAAGTATTATCGATCATTGCAGAAAACCCAGCAATAGGGCTACAGATTTAGTCTAGACAATAAGAAATGTACAAGCTTTTCCTTTACAAGTTATGAACTGTGTGTACAGTTTTACATGAGCCGTTTCTGGGACTTAAATCTCCCGCACTTTGAATCATTGTTTGCTAATCGTCCTTCGAGTGCCGATCTTTTCCCGATTTGTTTTAAGTGAGGGTGACATTCATCTCCTTTCCTTGATGAGATAATCTGAGCTCTACCGATTTTAATCACTAAGTATCAAACCGAAACTTCCATTTTCTTCTCTGAGAAAATTTCTCTAAGGGGGATTTACTAATAATCAACTTCAAAAGAAAATATTAATCATAAGTAAATATTGTGTAATTCACATTTCTCATCACAGCTCCTTCTCTTTGCAAATTCTACCCTGAGAAACACCGCTTAACTAGAATTACATTGCTGTTATGAAACCACATTGAACAGGGGAAAAAGAGAAATTCTGGGTCAAGACACTTACTGGGTGATTGCAATTGATTGACTATTTCCCTTCAAACTTAAGTTGCTAATTTCAGAACAAACTCTACAACTTTTATAAATTTTAATTAATGAAAAAGTTTCCTTAAATTATTCTCGTTCTGAAGTGCTGATCTCGGTGAGATTGGCTTGGCTTGGGTAAAATACTTCACCAAATTTCAGCATATATAGCGTCTTGTAACTTATATTCTGACAATTTGGACAAACTTTGGTCCCTTGTCATGGTAAAAATCAGGATATCTCAATGTCTCTCCATTCATCAAGATTATGTTTTTGTTATATAGTTCTAGCTACCAGGTACATTTTTACCAAATTGGTTAAATTATTTAATTTGTCAATTTGAAAAGCTTTACATCCATGATGAGAAATCTGTAAACAAGTATCAAGCATCCAAAAAATGAATGAACACAAAAAATAAAACAAAGACACCCACTGGATAAACTGACAATAAAATAATTATGGTAGAAGGATGTCTGATTGTACAGACATACAGGATATCCCTAATTTTACCACCGCAAGCTACCAAAGTTTGGATCCTCGCTTAGCTGAATCTTTTCAAGATTACTGCCACTGCACTGCCAACCTTCTTGTTCAAACTTTCATTCAAATTAAGAAAACATAACTTTGCAACCAAAGCATCTTTTCATACAAAAGTTTGATTGTCAAAAATATTGCGAAACTGGCTTCAAAACCAGTTTCAAAATTTATATCGCTCACGTACACTTATAATACCAATGACACCTTACAACAAGTTTCATAAACACCTGTCATTCAATGTAAACTAAAAAAGAGACCTTGCAAGTTACAAATTAAACAGCTGTACTTTCCCACCAACTTTCACACGGCCCTGAGTGATGCCAACGTTTTTATTCCGATGCTCTTTTGAGCAAATCTGATATCATGAAATTTAAAAAAAGATCCTATTTAATCTGCATTCTTCCTTTATGTCTATGTGAGAGATTGAGAATGAGAATACTAAACTGAGAATGCATGTCTGGATCTGCACTCACTGCATGTGTATATGTCTGATAATTGCTGGACCCTGAGACAAGAGGGCCATCTCCATAAACCATGTATATGTCACACTTGTAGCCCATAAACCTGACAGGTTCATTCCATCTCAGGTAGTAGCAATCTATTTTATATGTCAATTTATTCCTGATATATTGGCATACTGATGTAAAAAAACATCTTCTGCATTAGCATACTAAGAGGGTCTGGCCGAAGACATAGAAAACTCATTGCTGTCACAGAAGAGGACCATGTGTTTCAAGCTTAAAATAAATACGCGAAAGTGACTTTTCCTATTTGTAAAAACTCTTCACAATTTGATTGCAACACCTGCTAATGTGTTTCCCTGAAGTTTCAATACTCATCAATACCACCTATTGTTGTGACCTAACACCTCACTGATTATGAATTTGCTCCCCAATAATGGCACCCCACATCTTATCTAACTGTACCCCAAAGGCTTGCTCCGCAGTGTTGACACATAGCACATGACCATTGTAGGCGCCCAGTGCTGGGACCCACTCGTCCCCATCACTGCATTCAAGAGGAGACCTAGTATAACTAATTATCAACTCCTTCACTTGCTCACTGCTTTTTTAAGAGGAAGAAAATCGTTACAGAAAGAATTCACCTGTACAACATTACCTGACAACTTGGGACAATGGGCTTCTACCCATTGTGTGTTGCTGTAGACGGGATATCATATATCTACAAAACTATGTAAAGGTGGGGCTGAGCTTTGGTGCAGATTTTGTGAGGGAGAGTTTTGATTACTTTCGTTATCGGTCTTCATGCCAGATCCCCTCTACCAGATAACCAGTTCACAGGCGATGACCCGCGGTGATTAAAACTCCTTTTGAAAATGTAGTCTTTGTTCTTACCTTATTCCTGAATAATTCTGATAAGAACAAATAAAATACCACACTTACAGAACAACAAAGATAAACAAAAACATTCATAAAACACAATTTACTGGTGTCAGGGGGTTGTTGAGTCAATACCCCGCGATAAAGCATGGTCACTCTGGGATTTTACCTGCCTAACATTACAGTCATTCACTGTGGTGAGATAACTTTCTATCAGCTACCCTACAGGTTGTACCCAGGACATGATACAATAGTCAAACGATGAGCACCGGCACAATGGAGTGATAGCTTATATTTCACCGAGCAGAAGAAAGGGTTTAATGAAATGAATGAATTAGTTGCAGACAGTTGAATTTGATTACACCACTCAACCCATGGGAAAAATTTCACATCTGCAACAACCCAATTATTTCCCTCATAAACTACCCTAAACTGCCATTTAGGTTATTTAATCTATTTTCAAAAGGCATTTATCAAATGCCAAATCTCCTGAGAATGGGGAGAAGTATATATATATGATAAATGTGATGATCCAAACATTTCCTGTTCTTAAAACTAAACAAACATACACTGGTCCCTCTTCTGTGATGTCCAGGCGTCACTGTTTATTTGTCCAGGCCCCCATCACTGAGGAAGGAACAAGTGCTGAAGCAGGTCTTTCTTTCCATTTTTCCCATGACCACCTCCACTTGACTCTCTAATTACAAGCAGATTTTGATGCCTTGATCTTTTTATTCCGCCAAATAACTGTGCATACTGATTCATGCAATCCCCCCTCATAACTCACCCACCCAGCAGGGTCTTGCTTCAGGCAGAATTTTTTTCAGCGTCTTAATTAGCAGCTTAAGTTTTTTCTCAAAATTACTGACTCCACGGTGTACTGGTACAAACTTCTTTACAAAAGTACACTTGGAGAAGAGTTGACACTGTGACCCTAGATTGGTTTTTCACAGGTCTTCTGATGGCTGGGGGGACTTTCCCATGCCTTCAAGTCTGTCCATGATGATTAAAAAGTAACAGCCTCAAGTACTGAATCCCTTTTTGTCACAGCAAGACCTTTAGAGTACTGACCATAATTAGCCAAGTAGAGCAATTAACAGATCTTAAGAGTGTCAAAGTTTTGAGTTGGGTCTGTTATTAATACTCTCTATGAATAGGTCTGTATTCAATAAGTGTGAAAAAGCAATTTCAAAATGTAATTACACATGCCAAAATTAAACATAAGAAAAACAACTAATAGGAACAGGAGGCAATTGAAACACATGAAATAATTAAACAGGAAACTCATTCTTTTTTTGGGCAGGAAGTATGTAAACTCTGCATATATCCAATCATTTTTCAAAATTCATGCCATGTTTCACAAAACTAGAAACCAGGGTCTACTGCCCTTAAAACAGCTGGTTTTCTTAATGTCATCCCAAACCCAAAGTCTGGTTTGAAATAACCCAAAAGACACTGGTAGAAAGAAACAGTTACGGCGGAGAAATTCATCCCCAGGTTCCCACAGATATTGTTTTACAAAGCAACATGCTCAGCGTCAAGAAATCTGTGTCAAGAAAACAGTTGCCGCCAAAAAAGTTCCCAATCGCCACATCAAGCCCCCAACATTTGTAGATGTGTAACATATCGTCATTTGTAAGAACTCCGAGACTGCCACTTCATGGAGAAACATAAAGACAGATTGAGAGATCTGATAAGATTCCTAATCATCAACTTCAATCAACATCAGTTTTAACATCACATTAAGAAAAAATATTACCACTTCACAAACATCTTTAATGCTTTTTTCTTCATTGAATACTCCTAGAACTCTTTATACTTTTAATGTAAATTTTCTGAAACATTTTGTAACAATGAAAAAAAAAATTGATTATTAATAATTCATGTTTATTAATTAATCTTGGTATTAGAGAATGTTTAAATTTCTATGCAGCAAAAAACATAAAAATATAATAGAGAATATTAATTTATAAAAAAAAAGAAATGGATCCAAAATTTGAGCTATCTTTTAAACCTATTTCAATTCAAAATGGAAACCTTTAAATCAGCTCAATTAGCATTATTTATGGCTTATGAAAATATTTTAGAATTTTTCATACTTACCAATGCATATCAGGAGCAGCAAGACAACCCACAAACTGGGTAATAAATTCTTTAATGTCGACATTTTTCCTCTCTAGAATTAAGTTCCCATGATTTCTCAATAGATATTGAAGACAGCAATAGTAAATGTTTGGGACCGGGCTACATGATATGAAGAAGAATTCTACAAGGGTGACAATGTTGGTCCGTGATTCATATCAAGCATTCATGTAATCCCAGGGAATTACTGTGTCCAAATCTCTGATAGCTCCCCGAACTATTGATCAACACAGGACGACAAAACAGAAGTCTCCCTGTGTACACAAAACTTTATGGCACTTCAGCTTGTTCCTCTCATAAAATATATATATACTATAGTATGTCGCACTCTGAAATACTATCTAAGAATTTAAAAATTTCCTTTTTCTCTGCGCTACACACACACTGCAGTGTCAATCAAAGTCCTCGAGTGAGCCAATACATATAGCACCAGACACATGGATGATCCCACTCGCAGTGTTCACTAATCGAGCTGTAGCATTAATTGGCATTAATCACTCACACAAACCACTTCACAAGTCCACAGTAATTACTCCTCAATAACAGTTGTCTCTGTATAGAGATCAGTTCCAGTCTGAGACCAGAGTCAGGGGTACACAGCTATACCCACCGCGATTCAAAATACAAACGCTACGCACTCCAGAGTTTTCCACTTGGCTGACAAATAGGTATTAAAGAGATTTGGTCACATGGCAGTAGACTGGATGTAGAGAGAATGTTTTTCTCTGTGTGCAGTATGATGGGAAATGTTTTGTGTTATTCAGCCAACCATTCAGTGGGGCCCCACTCAATGGTTTGTGAGTGACTAACCATAAAATACAATAATAGGGGGTTGTACTTGGGGTTCCAACAGGGAATTGTTATGTCATATAAGTGTTGTATAATTATTTGTTTATGGGCATAATCTGTCAAACAGGGTATTTATCTATCAATTTGTTTATGCTGGGTTTTACTAGTATTTATCATTTACAAGTAAACCAGTTTAAAAACCAACCACAACAAAAAAACTTTTTGATAAAACATATAAATTTTGTTTCTTACATTTACAGATTTTAAAGTTAAAAAACTTTTTCTCTCCACATGATACATTTTTTTATGTCCATTGTGGACAACAATTTGCTTATGTTAAAGAATGTCTTCCTAGCATGGGAAAAAAAGGTGCATTGCCATTATTAAACTCAAAATAATGGGTAAAGCTTTGTGGTACATGGACATTATCTTAATACAAATGCTCAGGTGTGGGGTTTTTTTTTTCTCTGGGTCACTAACAAGACAGAAGACAAGGGTCCTAGGGCACAAGTGTTTGTAACTGCCTGAGCTAAATGGACGGATGACCATTATGCTTACACAAGCGACACAGTTCCAGACAATTGAACACAATGATTTACTTACCTTATTGTTCAAGGCTTAATGGAAGTTTAGCCAAAAAGAGACAGTGCTTTTGTAGAGTAACTGTGAAATTTTGGTAATGGATTCTGTGTACAATGGACTGTTATTCATAAGTTTGATTAATTAATGGATATCTTAATTGCTACAAGAAATTGATTAAGAATTCATCTTCCAAACCTGCACCATATAAAACCATAAATCTTGATATTTCTTTTTATTCATTTGCAATAAACCTTATTTTTGATCAGTGTTCTTGCAGAGGAAAAGTTCAGGTATATATCTTTAACCTGAAGAATTCCAAAAGGAGCGCTGTGATGATTAATCTCCCCTGTTTTATGTGATTATCTGATCCTATGTGCTTCTATGCCTTTTCTTTTTTAACCAACAAGTACCTTGTAAATTTACAATCATTTTATCTCTTGGTTCTGCATTATAATCTGAACATCAGCAATTAAATCAGACAAATCCCTGCTTAGAGCTATCAATTTCTAGAACTCGGATTAAAGAAGACAAATAGAGTCTTGTAATTGATTTCCATGTCTAAGGAGGCTATGGAGAGAGTTGACTATTGTTCTGAGCAGTCTGGAATAAATCTCGTCAGCGTCCCAGGTAAATACAGGTAATCACCTTCAAGGGGCCAGAGTTTACCAGTCTGTGTACAAAGTCTATACTGAGAGCTGCTAACAAAGCTCATTTTCTCTCACATCACCAACTCCAGAGCCAATAAACCATTGTCTCCCCAAAACAACTATTGAAGCTAATAAAAGACTATCATCGATTAAGCATTTCGAATTTCACTCTTAAGTGATGCATTATCATTTTCATTTATCTAGGAAAACTTGTTTTCATTAGGGCTTTGTTGATCTGATTGTAATCAATGTTTTATTTGATTTCAACACATCAGCCCCTGTTGTCAGAATAATATTGTTTGATTAATTAACTCGAAGACTTGGAGTTGTCAGTGTTTAGAGGAAGTGCATTTCTTTAGAAAGCATTCACAAAGAACTAGGGCACAAATATGTACCTTGACTACAAAGAGTGAATTTACATAAATTTGACCTAAATCAACTGCATACGGATTGTTAATTATTTGATGTTGTGAAAAGGAAGCCTTATAATGGCCACACATAGGAACTGCATCAATATCATAGACTGCGATGGAAAACTCTCTTTTTAGTCAGAGAATTAAACACTCTTAATTGAAAACTGATTTGATTAATTAAAATAGATTTTATTTCTGTTTTCCTATGCTTTATCCCTTTTAAAAAAAAATCTCTAGATGAAGAACTGCGATATTCCCAATATCGTATCTGTTTAAATAGATCCGATGTGAAGCATTCAAATAAGCTGAATGCATAAAATAGAAAGAATGAATCTCAGCTCTAAGCCAAAGTTTGATAAATGTCAAAACACATAATCCCACTTTTACATGGAGGCCCATAATGCAATCAATATTTTTAATGATTTCTATGAAATTATTACAAAACTGCTCAAAAATCAATTCATCCCTCTTGGTGCTGCTGAATTGCTCCTGACTTCAGCTTCCACCTCTTGCAAATAAGTTCGCTCTGACGGAGACCTCCTATTTTCCATCTTGTTAATATTCTCACCAAGGCAAAGCCAACAAGCCTGAGTGCACAGCTAAAGAAATCTACCCCTAATTTTATTGTCACTTCTGTCTGGTCAGTAACCTTCATTTCCATGACAACTGATCATTTTATTCTAATTCGTTTTCAGCAAGTCTTCACTCCCTTAATAACTATATTTAAAGTTGAGACATTTTATATCCATTCCCCAGATCATACATTTTCCCATATAGAAACATTTTTAAGCTTTTAGGGTCTAAATGCATGGAGAGAGAGAGAGAGAGAGGGGGGGGGGGGGTACAGCCCAATGATCAACAAAAATATGGACAGGATTTACAACAGGAAAAGTTTCTCACAAGTCCAAGTAGCATAAATATAGGAATGATCCCAGACTCTGAATTCTTTCAGCATGACCACGATTTATAGTATTTCAGTCACGATCTATGCAAACAATGCACCTTATTCATTGTGACCACTTTTGTAAAAGTACTATAAAACATTTTACAATCACACCACCAGGACATACCCATGAGTCCCTAGATTCAGCTTGTACATGATTCACCATACTTAGGAATTTCCTGTATTGTGCAAGATGACAAAACTGATAATACAATAGATTTACGATTTCACAGTAAAGAGATTCAAGATATAGCACAATATCCTCTATATTTAAGTTTGAACTAGATGTCATCTCATCAACATTTATCTTTAATGAACACCTGCCCAAAACACTGATCTTTGTAACATAAACAATCAGTATTTCAACTTGCTTATATGTAGACAATACATGTATATATACATGTTATAATTATACTATATAACTATTATATATGCTATATGCTATGTGCTGTAGAGACACTTGAACCTACAACTGGCACATGGTAGACGCCTACATGCAGACATCCGAATGTCAGCCTCTCCGACATAATAATTGATTCTTGTGGCTTCATGCACTTGAATGGTACATAAACCTTGCCCAATACACACACATACAAGATGCCTGAATTTTAAATTCAAAAATCTTGTTCTACTATTTTACATGCACCAGCCTAAGACTTTGTTAGACCAAAGAGAATAATATCACTGAACTATCCCTGGACACAATTCACTGGAACCATACATGCCTTAATATGTTAGATATTAATACATTAATATGTTTTATATTTTAACTTTATAATAAACATTTTCTTATCATTATCAGAACTTATAAATAAATTGACATGCTAGTTGCATACTGGAATGTTCAACTATCTATTTCATTGGCTGTTCCAGCTGTTTTGAGTCTTGCATGTCATCTTCAGAGTTCGTAAAACTCATCAGAGATATGAAAGACGTTCATTACATTGGGACTACAAAACAGTGTTGAAACTTTTTGTGGTTTGTTTGGAATGCTTTTGAATTGTAAAATTCTTATGTAAAGCAAACAAGCTGTCATATCAATTCAACAATGCGTTTAAATCATTTCTGCAAGTAGAAGTATTTTCTTTGAGTCACAGAAGCACTGGAATCAAAGACCTCATGAAGAGACAAATAAATTCTTTTAACTGTATATGATTGTCTCTAATCACTCAGCAAAGGCTGATCCTTACAAACAATATTTGGAGTAGTGACGCTCTTAGGGCAGCCCCCTTAGTTCGTGGACATTCAAACCTCTGTCAACATTTCAGGGTGTAAGTAAAAAGGGGATATTCAAATCGCAAATAAGCACCTGATTTAAACCAAGATTTCCTAATCATAGGCTATGTTCAAATTGATTTAGCAGTAGCCAGCCATGCACACAAGTTCTTAAATGGAAGAAAATGAGACAATTAAATCTCATTCAGGACCCAAATATGCTCAGTGTTCAACAAAAGAATCTATCCATAATGGCCAATATTTGCACTACAGACAGACTTTAACAACTACAAATGAAAGAAAGAAACATAAAAAGATTTGAGAAAACACAGCATTCAGATGAGTGATTAAAAGTTAGTGGCATTGTTACTACATGTTCTGTAACTGCTGAATTGATATATATTGTGTGTTTGTAGATATGTTTGGATGAACTGTGACTAATTTCCTTTCACAATTAAATGAAAACAAACTTGTCAATCTCTGGACAATGAAATAAAAACCTTTTATGATAATTGTCAACATCATTTTCTGAACTTTTCTTCTTAACAATTCTTTTGTGATTTGTAGAATATATATTTGCCTTCATTTTTCTATGATAAATTCATCACGTTTACAAAAAAAATATTTACTTCATTTAAATGGTACATTGACAGGTTGTTCTTTTGAACTTCTTTTAAATTTCTGATAATGGAGGGGAAAATGATGCAATTCTGATATTAACTGAATGTAACGCAACACAAACAGTCCCCTACAGAGATGAGAAAACTGTCAAAGCATGCAAGCAGGCACAGGTGTTGTTATAGGACTGTTAACGATATACTGGTCCTCTTGCTGCTTTTCTTGCTGGTGCTCATGCACGTTCTACAAATCTATTTCTATGTTGTTAACAGTAATTCATTTGCAGTAACTATCTTGACATTGTGCTGTGCAGTAAAACTGCATTGTTTCCAATACCCTATTCCTTTAGGCTGCAGTATGACATTATGCTATGCAAACTGCATTACTTTCTATACCCTACTCCTACACCATACAGAAAGCTTGCAAAATGCTGTGCACTACAACTACTTCCAGTACTCTTCCTTTTCCCTACGGTATGACATTTTGCTGTGCCTTACACTGCATTACTTCCTAAACTCTACTCCTAGAGTGCAGTGAATATGCACTACTTTGTAGTTCCCATACACCCTAAATAGCAAATAGCTATATGGAGAGGTGTACTAGCTGTGGTGCTCTGTTGTTTCCTGGTACTGGACCTACCTGATTGACAGATACACTGGTAGCTGAGACCCCCAGACGGGATGCACGTGCCCCCGTTCCTGCAGGGTGATGGCTGACACGGAACGTACAATTCCTCGCAGTGTCTCCCGGTGTATTCTCTAGGACAGATGCACCTACAAATATACCATACAATTAGTTTACCTAAATCAAAAATAACTACACAAGTCAACCAAATTTTCTTAAAATCATTTTTAGTTTTTAGTTTTTTTTTTCATCTGGGTGTTGATCTATCATTTTCTTACAGATAAAAAAACTAATCAAATTAGATAAGACAATGTAGTTTTATGGAGCGATATCACACAGTAAATTCAGCATTCTCATTTCTGGCATTACATGGGAAGTGACTTTATTCAAAGATCATCTGTACAATCAAAATTCCAGTACACATAGATATAAACTATTTCGCCAATATACTGTAAGGGCCTTGAAAGCTGACTCCACAATTGTTGCGATACCCCTATGTAACTCTGTATAAAGAGCTGAATATACACTCATCAAGATCTTAGAGATAAAGTCACCGCATTGCTGTCATAAACCCAGGTACATCAAAATTTTGACCCTAACTTAAATTCAAAATCAATAACTTTCCAAGTCTGCAAATACACCAAAAAATCCAACACCAATATATCAATTACAAACTATATACATATGTAAAAGTTGAGCTGCAGGAAATGAACTGATTTTTGTGTAACTGATAAAGAGCTGAAGTGTAGGGTCATTTATTAATTGATATATAGGTAATTTGTCAGGAAGCACCTGTCAAGCAGGGGAGGTAAGTACACTGGCCTGTGGCCAGAACGTGTCTCATCCTATCATCATTGTCTTAGCTGTCAATCAGTTCGAACTGTTCAGGCATTAAACACAAAAACAAAGACTTGGGATAGGACAATTAGCAGTTCAAACTCAGCGGTCAGTGGACACAGGTGTAAATGTATAGTTCATCACCCACAGGATTCTCTAGTGGGTATTGGGCAAGGAATCCCCTTGGGTTCATGTAATTGCACTTGTTTACAAAAGAAGAATATAATGTTTCCAACAATATAGTTTTTCCTATTCAAACAAAATCTAAACAAGGAACAGAAAATCCACAAAACATATTCATTGCTTAACAAGGTAATTAATTTTCATAATAACCAATGCACAGCACCACTGGAAAAAAAAGTCAGTTACACAAATCTGTTTCAAATTACAAAGATTTCCTGTAAATTATTCATTTAACCTCCTCAAATCATTGAACCACCGATGATCAAAAAGGCAAGATTTATCGATGTCATTATGGAACTGATTGCAAGATCAATAGAGCTATTTCTTTATTTGTTTGTGGAATTAGATGTGTCAGATTGCTTCTGATAACAGGCTACAAAGACTTCACACACAGGCAAGTCACATGACAGTCATCTGACTGGGGCTAGCGTGCTGTGTGGCCAATCAGAGGGAAAGGGATGAACAGTTAAGCCTGGGATAAATTAAGTTGACACATGCAATAGCTATTCTACAAGGCTTTGCTGTAAAAGCCAGATTTGATCACATTTTTGTAAAAATTGACACTTATCTGACTTTTTGTCGATGAAAATAGATAGGAAAAATTTATTGATCAGAACTCAATAGTGGGAATAGTGGGCCAAACATCAAAACTAGGGTTAGCTAAGGATTACACTATAAACACACAAAAATCAGCACTCAAAAAACTTCAAAACTATTTCACTTATCACAGAGCAAGTGAATATTGACTAAAATTAACACTTAGCAAATATCGAAGTTGATTTGAAATTGTACTAAACTTTTAAATACTATGACACTGGTGTAACATCCACTTTAATCTAACACTACACTCAATGACTTATCAAGTACATCTGACACACCTTCATACTTAATGTATACATATATACCCTTCATCTTGACTCAATTTCTGTTTAATGACACAGTCCCAGATAGCTCATGTCATATAAACAGGGCACAAAGTGAGCACAGTTTGGGACCTTTAGCTCTACTTATTACTATGTCTGCTGGAATGCACGTTTTCAAAAGTAAAAGTTTTTGTCAATTACCTAAAACTCTTGTCAATTTACATTGGTACTTTAAAAATACTTTCATCAAAGTAGCTGCTTCTGAATGACAAGATTTGATATGTTCACCAATAGACAGTAAGATTCTTGAGACTAACTAGGGTAATCTGGAGTATTTCTAAAGTATGTGCAGGAACAAAGGGTAAAAATCAACAGCAAAAATTTAATATCATGTGATTAGAAAAAACAATTTAGTCATTTAGAGAAAATGTCTAATTTTTTGTGCATGTACATTGTGCAAAATATTCAGTCTTTATATTGTTAGACTGTTGCTCTTTGCTCTATGATCCAAAGTTTTCTAGCTAAGACTAATCAAATAAATCTGCTACTAGGATCTACATGCCAAATAATTATTTAAAAAATACACATTAACCTGTCTTAACTTTGTAAATTAGGCCTTCGGTAAAGCAGAACACCAATGTAAGATTACAAGGGAAGATAGAAATAAATCAAATACAGACATTACAATTTAAAACATGGGGTAAATCTTGTCCCTGGCTTAAAATTAAGAGTTCCATAGAAAGGAGCAAGTCTGTTACTAACTACATCACTAAACAGAATGAAATCTTACATGTATGACCCTGGCCTATTGTCACACGTTCCACCATTTTGACAGATATCTGGATTTTCCACACATTCGTTGACATCTTCCATACAGGTGTCTCCTTTGTAACCAAGGAGACAGTTACACTGGTAACCATCATCCAGGGCATGACATTCACCCTGGTTACGACAAGGTTTAGGGGCACAGTGGTCCACCTTCGAACAATTAACCCCTGAAACATTTCAGTAATAATTAAAGATGTATTTATTATTGCAATTTACATTTGTGGAAGAATTAGTGCAATTCAACTTACATGTGACATATTCATAATTTTTATATCGTAACTTAACTTCAACACTGAGTTAGAAAGTGCATATTAAAATATAGGCCTATTGTGACAGTGTACTGTCAAACATGAGCTCACACATCATAACTAAAGCTTTCAGTCGGGGTCTCTATTTGAATTTATATCCAAAAACAATTTTACCTAGTAACTGACATGTTTACTAGCATATTGCATTGTTTTTGTAAGTGACCTTGACATGCAATTTTTTCTTCATTATAAAATACAAATTGAAAGATTTAAATTTTTTCTTTTATCATGTGTATTATCTTCTTTACATATAATATTTCTCATTTTTTAGTCAGATAATACAAACTAGGGAAAAAGTGAATGTACATGTAGATAGAACAAACAGGTACCCATGACTTGGATATAAGCAGGTTCTACTGTACATATTCCACACAGCCTACCTCTGTATCCTACAGGACAGGAGCAGGCATAATCCTGTAGGCTGACAGTGTTGTAGCAGGTGCCCCCATACTGGCAAGGATTGTGGTAACACACACTGGTAGGATCCAAAATCTCACACAGAGTTCCTGAGTATCCTACAAAGATATAAAAAAAAAAGAGTAATATACTGCTGTCTCACATCAAGCACTTACATGTACAATCTCATACTTGGATTTTGGTTTTAGTATCAATAAGTTGAAACTCAATTCATAGAACCTTCACAACTTTCTCTGGAAGAATTTCCAGTAAGGCCATAATAAAATTATTGTTTGTTTGGAATTGCCTCCTGTCTCATTGAAATACCCCCCGATGATAAAATTTTATTAGCAAAAAATAAAATTTAAAAAAAAAAAAATTATATGGAGATTTTTATTTTTTACCAATTTTTAATTAGTTAAACTTCAAATCCCTCCCTTTCTCCCTCCTGGATCTAGAAACCTCCAGGCAGCAATTCGAAACAAACATTTTTTTAAGGATGGCCCAAGATCAAGGAATTTCAAAAATTATTAATGTCTTGCTATTAAAACTAGAATTGTCAATTTAGGATAGAGTAATGACTTGCTGAGCACTATAAAAAATAATCTTTCAAAAAATTGTCAATATTGCAAGTACAAAGAAGGATAACCCTTATCACACTCTGCTTTATGTCTGACTAGAAGAAAGAAAGATAACTCCAAGTTGTTTACCCAGTCTACAATCACAGCGTCCTTTGAATCCATCAGCAGTATTTATAATTCTACAGGTTCCATTGTTTTCACAGAAATGGGCATCCGGTCGACATGGGTTGTCATCCTCACAAAATTCTCCAACATAATTTTCACCACATCTGAAAAATACAATTTTAACATGATTAATTTACTTTCTTTTCATCATTTTGAAAGGCTATTTCAGAAAAATTAGAACCTATAAACTTATCAGAGAAATAAATATGTTTTTCAAAATTTCTAAATTAAAGAATTTAATGTTTCATTGTAAGATTACAGTTTCCCTTTGGAAAACTTTTCATAATTCAAAAGATTAGATGATAAATTGTACTCCTTTTATCTAACATAAAAAAAAAATGACTTGTGTGATAGAAATAGATTAAATCCCTATATATACAATTTTTATTATGCAACAGTTAGTCATACAAGTCTCCTTTCTCAGCAAATGTACTGTTTTCTTGTATAATATCTTTTTCACCAATAATGGTCGGTTTCTTTGTTTGATACAAAATTAACCTGACTCTACCCACACCCTTTTTTTTTAAATAAAGCAATCAGACCATCTGTACATGAACACCAAAGAGTTATTATTTCTTAATAAATTTAAACCATGATATCTTGAAAAGGACTCTTCAGAAATTTTTGGAAATTTAATCTTGCCTCCCCACCAACTTGAAGATAATGAGGTTTAACTGTATATGTCACAGTTTTTAGGGTATTAACATAATGTCCCCTATAATAGATATAACTCACACTGAAGTTAGACTTAATATATTGTCATGTAAAAAGTTATCATACAATCCAATTTGGCAATCTGAAATTGTGTGCATTTCAAAAATAGTAATTCGAATTTCATCTGTATCATCATTTTCACTTTAGAAGCAGAATTTTTATGTGTGCATGTGTACAAAGGCTGAAGAATCTCAAGTAATTTTCTATGCAGCATATGCATCTGAACAGTTCAAAACCTAAAGAATGCATTTCTTTTATAGAAATCAGCACAACATAGACAAAAGTCCAGGTCAGTCCTGAGTTCACTTGTGGCTGTGGGACTCAGAATCCGACATTGTGAAGATATCAATGTAAGTCATTTAATAATTTCTGTAGTTTTACTATCTCACAATACGGTATTGTACTTTATTAAACTTTTTGGAACTTGGATATCTTAAACATGAATGATATTCCAAATACAATGGACATATCACAAAGAGCTGTACTTGCACAGTGGATATCTCAAACATCAAATAGAATGGATATATCAATCAAAGAGAAGTGAAAGTTCCTACTACTGGTTCTTCATGTATTTTATCCTCAATATCTCAAATTCTGGAATATCTCAAAGTTATTTCTCTGTCTGTTCAAGATAACAATTAAGATTTTCCTTTATCATGTTTATCTATATATATTTACTTTTTCCAGTGCCTTTGTCTGTGATAACAATACGAATCGATTTTGTAATGTATAGTCCCATACATATTTCATTAATGAATATTTTAATATTTAATCAGGCAATTGATGAAATTTATATAAATGTAAGTATTACTAATAAGGAATCATTCTTTGAATATTATGAGATGATCAAATGCGGTCGGGGTGATCAAATATATCATAAAGCCCTTCGGGCTTTATTGGATTTGATCACCCCTGACCGTATTTGATTACCTCATAATACTCAAAGAATGATTTCTTATTCCTTAAATACAAATGCAGAGTCAATTTTAAAAATCCCACATTAATTCATACAGATTATTTGAGAACAATTTATTGAGAGTTCAAAAGGAACAAATCATTGCATAACAATTTTGCCACATCATACAGATTCTAATTAGCTACCAAATACCGTGAATGTGGTCATTCAAACTTCCAATGTATCCCAAGAGTCTTATGTTTAGAACGCATTGAATTTAAGTAAACTTGGGATTACATAACTTTAAAATTTGCCTATCATTTTCGACAATGAAAGTTGACATTTGTGTGCAGTGCTTTTATTTTTCTGTAGGGATCTTCTAGTTCTTCTTACTGCTTTTCGAGCCTTTATTCATTTGCCTACTTTGATAAAACGAATATTCTCCAATCAACCTATTTAAAAAATGTCAGCATAGCAACTCAAAGATTTAATTTCACCAACACATTTTAGAGAATTTAAACTATCTGAATGTCACAGTTATAGAACTACAATGAAATATCCCATGTGATCAATTTTGCACTTCTTTCATATACCTTCCAGGTATAGTAAGCGACCAAATGACCTATTTATTTCCCAGCAGCAACAAGAGCCCAAAATCTCCAGTTTAAATCTCCATATCATCTGATTTTGTATTTCTCGTGTATTTGCAGGCACCCAACATGATAATATTTGCCATTATTATAAACAAACTTGCTCCTATAGCGGGGTGGCTCAGGCTTATCACTTGTTATACGTTTTGACAGTCCTTTATGAAGTATATCAATGAGATGATAAGAAAAGCTCCAGTTAGTGTAAATAGGCCACTTCTATATCTTATACATGCATTCACATTTGTAATTTCAGACTTATAAATGTATACAACCCTGTGTGACCAATGTGCATATACTCTTGGATCAAGAAAGATAACTCTTGTAAAACTAACCAATACAATCAGATAATCTGAGCATGAGTGTTTACTGGAGCGATCCGAAAATGTAAAGACAGGTGGTGCGAATGTCTGTAGGTAAACAAAGGTAAATTTCTTAAAGACAGGTGAAGGCTTTAATAGACTCAGGGTAAAATTTTAATTACACCCTGCACCATTTCTATGAACACCCTAAATTATACATCTGCCACTTGACCAGCAAGTAATTCAATCGACCTTGAGTAGATATGGACCTATGATCAGGATGATTCAACAAACCGCTAAAGCATTCCGACACACAAGAAGGAGTTCTAGCAGGGTTCTCAATGAATGAGTGAATTCTCTTGAATGACACAAGATTCTTTGAAATTTGATTCAGCTTTCAATTTTTGGAACGTCAACAGCTTACATCAAGTGAATATTCTTTTATGAACACAAATATGACTGATAAAAGATGTAGATAAATTCAATTCAAAGATTTTTTCCTTCAGTTTCATATACCAGTGTATTCTCATGATAGAAAAATGCTTCATAATTAACTTTGACCTTAAAAAAAAACTTTAAATCTATAACAAACAGGGTTTAACAAAGAAACATTTAAGTCATCAATCAAAGTAGTGTTTTCTTCATTTTTTTGGCAAACTTCGATGTCAATCAGGTGTTAAAGACAAAGCCAAACTCTGCATAATAGATCAAGTGATCCATCAACTTAGTAACACCACCATATGCACAGCTCTGTTAAATAGTTTAAATACGTATGACAGTAAGTAGAGACTGGCCAATCAGATGGCCCCAAATGACAGGTGTTCTTTGCCAGTCCCTGAAGAAAGCACACCTAACGACTCAACCTTTAAACATGACCTAACGGATTCTGATATCATATCTCGGGCTAAACAGACTAGATTTTATTCAGCATTCTGATAACTTGAATAAACAGATCTTGATTTCACTCCTTACATAATACTTTAGGAGCAAGAAAATATGATAACTTCCCATAAACATTGAATAAGCAAAACCCAGTTTTTCAAAGTTTTCTAACATGTAGGAAAAAATAAACTGCAATTAATTCTGAGTCTGATTAAAACTTAAAGCTTTGTTGTGTCGGGACAGCCTTGATAACTTCCGCAGGGTCATGCATTAATGGCCTGTGGGTCTCCCAAGCCCTAATTTGTCTCAGTCGACTATAAGTTTGCTGGCCCCTTTAGCTGTTTATACCCCTCTCCATCCCAGTGTTTATTGTGTACATGGAGATTCTGAACACAACCGGATAAACTGTTCCCGATTCCAGGTACACATATCCATTAACTTGGGGTGTTCACCCTGAGAATTCCTTCATCACACATCACCGCCAGCTTGCCTGGTCTCTAAGTAATACATGTACCACTAAAGTCCCTTCATTGATGATTAGTACCAGCATTATATAATTCTACAACTGTATGGTAAATAGGGGAATGCCAGGATTAATAAGTACTCTTTAATTCTACACAATGCAACTTTGATTACATGGAGTTTAACTCAGTATTCTGGGGCAATTATCTCATGCTTCAGTTTTTAACAAGTTACAGAATTCACCAAAAATGAGCCTCCTTTGATTTCATACTTTCATAAAAAAGGCATAAAAGTAATTTTCCAATGCACTGTTTTCATGTAAATGACTAAATGTAAATAACTGAATGCTCCTCATTAATACCCTCCATTCAATGGTGTTTGTTTCCCTATCTGTATCACTCTTTACAACATCAGAATGGCAACACTTTGGCACCAATTCAGGGACACCCATCAATGCCAAAGCTTGTGATAGATAGATGCAACTTCTTGTTACTCCGTGTCTATCATATAATTGGTTTATTAATGATCACTGACTCATTATCCACCCCGCCATACAAACACCCCAACACGTGTGATATACTCTTTTTTTTCCCCTATACGGTTATTCTCACTGCTATTCACACATTTGCCAACTACGTTTTCATATTACTTCACAGTTACACAAAGGGCCATAGAATCATCTGTAAATGGGGAGACAGAGAGGCCTATCCCCCCTACCATGCTGACAATAGACCCCGCTAATCAAGTCCCCAGGTATTTACCCCTAGACAAGGTTGATCCACCGTTCTAACTGTAAAACATGACAATACTGAGGTGATCCCCATTCTAACTGTAAAACATCACAATACAGTAACAATAGTCTTACAGACTAATAGTCATTGGTCTGTTCAAAGACAAATTTGTGCATATCCCTCCCTTCAATATTCTTCCTACATAAGCTTTCCCCCTTTTGCCAAATTGCCAATATACAAGCACGTCTAACCATTCTGATTTCTTTATTAAAAGCACATGAATTTTTCTTCCTTTCACAAGAAAAGTACATAGAGTGCTATAACCTAAAATTTGCTAGAGACATAAGACACTATATATACCGCTAATTAGACGGCAATAGCAGAGGGAAAGGCACCGAAAAACATCTCCAGGAATTCAACGGCTTTAAATAAATTATTAACCCCAACCAAAATCCCTGTCAGTCAGGGGTTAACAACAATCTTTCTTTTTACCTGCCATAATTAGCATCAGTTACATCTTACAACTTCCCCCTAAAATGGTTGGATTTTAGACTAAAAACTTATAAAAAAAATTATCTTTTTAAAAAGAAACTTTGATGCTCTTATAAATTTGTCTTACAACAATTGGTAATAACTCTGTCCAAATACAAACTGTTTTCAGCATTCGAAGCAATATATACAGTTTATAATGCAAGTCTATCGTATTAGTGTAAAGTCTATCATATATATAGTATAGTAGTATGAATTTTCTGGGTCAAGACTGCACACACGTCCTGACCATGTCTCTGATTTACTATGATGACCGGGTCACTCAGGTATTTTAAGGTGACCCTTCAGGCTGCTGTGATAATCTGTCCATCCTGTCCGATTGGTTAAAATAAATCACTTGGACAAAGCATTCAAGGCTTCCATTTCAAAGCAATTAAAAGACTTGGAAAAAAAAATGGATTAAACAAAAGCTACCTAAAACAAAAATCGCAGTTCAAAGACAGAGCTTTGAATTATACACTGAATCATTTGCCGAATATTTATTTTATCTGACTCACAACACAAGTACCACTTGCTTTCAAAATGTTTTTGCATTACTGTAAACAGAGCATCAAAACTGATTTTTTGTTTCATCTGTGCCTGAGTTTTTTATGATGTGAAAAGATGATGTGCTAATTTAGAGCTCTATCGCGGGGTCTTATCGAATCCTCCACACATGCCGCTGGCTTCCATGTTTCCCTACAACCCTCATCCAGTGTTGAATCTTAAATCGCAGCGAGTGTATTATACCAGGACAGTGTATAATGTGTTACATTAATACATTGGACAAGTTTTCCTCAAGGAGTGGATTCATATGATAGGCTAAATCCACGGCACTTTTCTCGCCATAAAACCTAGATTTTATCTGTGTAATCTATTGAATTGTCCCAGGGTGGCTGTTTTCCTCCCCACAATAATTCACTTTGTTCTAATTTGTTTTGTACAACCCAGTTCTTGATCTATCATAGGATCAAATATCATTTCTTATTTACCCATAACCAATTCATTATTTGATTTATCAAAGATTGGGAGTTTAATATCAGAATGTATGAATAGATTCCTTCATTAAAAAACAGGCTTTCCTTGAGATTTCTGATTTGTTTGACCTCATAAAGAATTAAAAATTGTTCTTTAATAAGCAGAATAAAAGCAGGAATATAGTATTAGAGAAAAATGCCAAATCATCTGAAATTTGAACTACACAAAAACTAAATGACCAGTGTTAACTTTTGAAGTTTAAATCCGGGATTAGTTTCTGCACCTTGCCATGCACAACACAGAGGGTATACATACTTCGATAGTTTGATCTTTAAAGTTGGTAATTTATGCTAAATTATAAAAGTACAGCATCAAAGATTGTAACACTGGTAAACACACAAATGAATGAAAATCAAACACAAAATGTGTGCCTGTGTGTAACTAAAGAAATCAAACACATTAGCCTCTGTGTCAACACTTGTTAGGATGTTTGTCATCAGTATTTTAAAAGGAAACTTTTTCCAATGCCTACATGGTCAACAATTGTAGTGTGGTCTTCATTTCCCTCCAAAATTTGGCTGACAGATGTTGACCATGCTACAAAAGGACTGAACAATACGCACTCAACGTGGAAGCATGAGCAAGGATATTCTATCTGGTTTTGGTTCATCTTCAATATGCCAAGGCATACATGTTTGTTTAATTAATCTACAGTGAACATACTGACACTAGAGTATAAGAGAACAGAACCTGCTATACCACTATACAACCAAGTGCACACCTATTATACACAACCCATCATTCTATTCAGGCACCTGCCTGTTTATTTTCTTATAAACTGCAACAAAACTCAATACCCATTACACCTAGAGCTATCATTAAGTATAGATCATAAATCATCAAATTATAACAATTCATCAGATTCGTAAATTCCTCCATCTTTCTTAAACACATGCAACAGATTGTCCTCCAACAGATGTGCCCTTTATCTGGGTCTCTACCTGAGATGGGCCAGATTTTATGGTGTGCACCTGTCGCCTTCTCCCCTGACAAAGTCCCCTGATTTTACAGCTGATGGCACAGCACATGTCTGGTGCGGTGGCTATTTAATCAATTTCAGTCGAAAATGAATTCCTCAGCAAAGGTGATTATTAAAGGTATTATAAAAATCCAAAGAAAAAACTCAAGTTTTTTTTCCCTTTTTTCTTCTTAAATCTTTTACAAGATGAATCCAATTAAAAACACGATTAAAAGCCTTCTCTTATCTGTTTGCTGTAAACTAAAATAAGCTTAAGTATGAAAATGTCTCTTGAGTCTTATCAATTTGAATTTTATTATTGATAACGCATTGTTTTTGACCCAAGGTAAAGCTTTGTTTTGGAATGTCTGTAAATGCCCATATATCCTCTTGACTGTGATGAGAAAATAACTTTTAACATGTGTCAAAGCCTGAGTTGGACCCATTTAAAATGTTTATACAATAAATTAAAGCATATATATCTGTACTTATCTGTAAATTACTCAAAGAATTCAAATCTCCACAGGTTTTGAATACAGATTTAAGAACACAAAGCAACGATTCCCCGAGGTAGATCTAACGTTAATTTGTTAAAGCCCTAGACAAAGGCGCCGTTACAATGTTAAATACCAATATACACTAGCTCTCACAGACTAGGGCAGATGACCAAAGATAGTCCGTCTAACCAAAAAGGAGTTCGTAAAATTTGAGATGGGCTGGTAAATCTGATATAAAACGCCAATAATGAAAAAAACAATTCCATATGGGATGTGTTATGTTGATTACCAAACTCACAGTGTAGTGTTACTGGGATGGCAACTGGAGTCAAGAAAATGAGAAAAATTTTAGTTTGTGATAAACTGGGAGAATAGAGGAGTAAGGGAATATAAAGAAATGGTTCAAAAAACCAACACCCTAACACATGAATTTCAAGTCTGTCCTGTATTATCAAAGACCAATGCATTATAAATACTACGGTCTTGCTACCACTGACCGATTCTGCATTTGGAGAATATAATATGGCTTATCCATAAGTTACAGTATATATACTTAGTATGCCCCGAAAAAAGTATCATTAAATAACAGATTCTAAAAGATAAAGTTTCTGCATTATGATCAATGAGCAGAGAGGAAAATCCCTCATTGCCTACTTTGATCATGAATCAGAAGAGAAACATTCATAGAGCAATAGAGCGTTAGGATATTCCTTAACACTCACAATTTTAGGTTTCCAGGCAAAATGTCTTCCTTATATATAGGAGAAACCATGTTTGGGATAAAATTCACAAACAATGCCATTGGTTTGACATGAATATCTACAGTAACCCCCACCCCTATTCCACCACACACAATTTGTATATATATATAAATTAATCAAAAATAAAGTTCCATCCATTTCCCTAACTCATTTAAATTCAGAAGTCCATTTTTGACTGCTTTTCAAAGATCTTTATTTATTTTATTTATGTATGAACCTCCTTTGCTTGGACATTTTTATTTTGTGTGTGTGTGTAAAATCAGATTCCCTTTGGACTTTACAATTGTTCAATGTACAGCATACTTAATAAGAGATGAGGTCAAGGTAACAGCATAAGATTGCCATGGCAATGGTCCTTTTTTATACTTACATACAGTAACTTGTACTTCCACTTGTTTGACACAGTCCCCCATTCAAACAGGGATCTGGTAAACAGGATTGGAAACCTATAACAAAATATATAGAGATAAAAAAAAACCAATTTATCATTCAAATTGGTAGAACGCACTGACAAGATCGCGATGTATTTTTGCGTTTATTATTTTGCATCTTTCCAACAAATTCGTCAATTTTATTGAATAGCCTAACGTTATCATTCAACTTGCTCAAAACTTTCATAAGTTTATTAATTGCACAAATAAGAACTTTTGTAAAGTTGAACTAATTTTTTTTTTAATTTGTCATTCAACCCAACGTCAGTTAAGTTCAATGCAAAGCCCCCGAGGACGTTGTGCAATATGAAAGATGCATGTTGCTTCATTTGCATACCTTGTGTGTCCAAAACGAATGCCAATACACACACAAGACACAGTAAAAGGTGGCCCATAACTCCAAAAATAAAAATAATCACTGCACGATTTAATTCACATTTTCACGGCATCATAATAAGTATTCCAAAATGTAACTAAATTAAGATCCACGCGGTTTCCTGGAGTTTATTTTCGGTTTAAAATGTAATCCATTGCTCCCGCGACCCGATATTCTCACAACAAACTTTTTCGCTCGTGTTCCCTTTGAAAGATCATCGTCCCTTGTATTCCTGCGCCAAATTAGTGGCACGCTTCGTTAAATTCCATCACTTGCAAATGTAATTGTATCAACTTTAATTATAAAAAATCAATATTTGAACACAGTTTCCCGGTCTTGGAAACTCTCAGATTTCGTTTCCGTCTCCCTGTTTGCACTGTCTTTGTGCTGGTATTTACAGAACTATTTACTTACCGGTGCGCGGATTGTTACCGTGATTTTGGTTATCCTGTTTCGCGCGAGTTGGAACACTTTACCTGTACACAGAAGATCTCGGCACACGACTTGAATGAATAATTCATAGATATAAATTTATTCATGTCTGAAATCCTGCTTTTATTTAAAGTATTGGCACACACCTCTGCCCTTTTTTGATGTGAACTGTATTTCTATACTTGTTAATTTACAACCTTCTATTAAATCGATTTCTATTTATTTTGGTGGGGGGGGGGTGTAATTTTTTATGAATATGTAACTCAAAAATATATGATTTTATTTTTATTTTAATCGTTGGTTTGGCGAAACATCATATTGCTTTACTTGAATCCTTCAAACTGATTAGTCAGGACTGATAATTTGGAAAGGGGGGGGGGGGGGGTACGAAACATTTGGGTACTGGCCTATATACGTATTCTTTTGATATTTCACCAAACGCAGTTCCAAATCAAATTTATATTTTCTGTCTCGTACCTCATGCACCAAGCGGGTAAAATTAATTAAACTAAAATTATTCATTGAACCTCTATGATGACGGATTTGGAACTATTAGGATGGATTGCACAGGGGTAAATGGAACGACTAAAATTACCAGGAAAATGCAGTCCCTACTCCCATAACCCCACGTTGCATGCTGCATTAGATTGATTCATTTAAAGTATATTGTTCAGTTTCCATTGCACAGTACTCAATGTTGTCCCGGGTGGCGAATTTAGCGTATACATCTAAATTTTATGGAAGGGTGTATTTTCATATGAGTTATTATTTGACTCAATTAAGAAATAATATCAAGAAGAAATTAGTTATTAAATGAAATCTTTATTACTAGGTAGGAGGGCGTTCAGTCATTGATGTGGGCTATGATGAACTGAAATTGTTTTGAATTATGGATCATAAAAGAGATCAAAGTAAGAATTTAACATTTTTACAGTTTTGACATTTTTAACGTAAAAAGGTGCATATACATGTATCAGTTTCATCTTTTGGTTAATTTGTGTATTCGTCCAGAGGTTCCTTGGTGATTAGTTTGAACACCTGTATTTACTTGTATAGATCTAGATCTATATAATTGGTTCGAAAACAAATTTTGTCAACTAATTAAGTTCTCGTCGTAAAAAATTAAATTGTCGTTTTAAAAATACCAATACGGCATTGTAAGTACAAAGATAGACATTTAGTGTACATAAGATTACATGTCTATATTTAACCCTTTTATCTTACATGATTGTATTTGAATTCAAGGCAGTCATAGTCAAGAAAACCTACACTTAAGTCGCGAATGAATTCTTGAACAAGTGAAAAAAAATGCAACGGTTGATTTTTCATTCGATGTGTAAGCTTTCCAACATAAAACTTAGTCTGTGTGTGTGTGTATATATATATATATATATATATATATATATATATATATATATATATATATATATATATAGGATCTCTCATGATTTGCGATGGTATATGATTTTTATCTAACGAGTTGTGTGTTTTCTATCCCCGAGCCTTGGCGAGGGGATAGAAAACACACAAAGAGTTGGATAAAAATCATATGCCATCACAAATCATGAGAGATTCTTTTTATCACATGTTTTACCACAAGGTAAACCTCAATTTTTTGTTAAACCTCAATCTTTCTGTAAATATTATAATTTTGAGCCGCACAACACATTCACTTCAAGACGTCAACAACTTTACGCATGGAAAAAAGTTCCTTGAAGATTAACAAACAAATATTTCATTTTCTGGTATATTTTTATGAATTTATATAAAAAATTGAAACAGCATTAAATACTGCACATTTATAACTCTACTGCAGTACACTTTTCAACAAATTATTTTGTGACTTTTTCATTCTACGTCAACAATCTGCCTAAAGTGTGTGTGTGTGTGTGTGTGTGTGTGTGTGTGTGTGTTTGTCACAATTGCATACATTATCTATTGAATTGTAACAAAAACTGATTGATATTTAGAATGCTGCTACATATTAATTGTAACTTAAATCGTTAATAAAACTACATTGTAATAAAAGTGTCGTGTAACTGCAAAATGAACGATGTTTCGCATAAATACGAAATAAAGTAACGTGTTTATTTGCAAAGCTTTTCGCGTTCAATCGCGAAAGCTTCGTTTTTTCTCGCGAAAGTTTTAAGTTTAATCGCGAAAGTTACACGTTTATTCGTGAAAGTTCCGCGTCATATCGCAAAAGTTATAAGCTTATTCGCGAAAAAAACACACACTATTTTTAAGCTATGAAAATAAGCTCAGCTGCATGCTTTCGAGCATATAGATGTCCGGTAATAAACTGAATGAAGTCCCCCATTGAATAAGAAACATTACCCAAGAGATTTTCTTGTAGAATATGCACATTTATGTGTAAATACTTGGGTAATTATAATTAAAACTTATAGTCACTGGCACCCTGAAAGACATCGATGAAAATTGTGGAATTTTAAAAACACTTTTTTGTACATATCTCGTTCTAAAAATATATATGTTTTTTCCTGAGAATAAAATCCGAATTTTCATTCACATTTTTTGGGGGACAGAATTTTTTTCCTAGACAACAATTCTGTTTAATAGAAACAGATTTTATTTTGTTCCTACGAATTTATGCCATGTAACAAAAACTATTACGCAACCGGATGCTTCATTAAAACGCTACCTATGATGAATCAAAGCATTAAGAATACTGAATGCGGGGCCAGTTTGATGTGGGTATATTACATTTTTGTTAAAACATGGATGGCAAATAATCTATCTTAAACTAATAATATATATTATACTGATTGTTCTTTTTAATTAAGCAAGCTTTTACTGAATTTAGACCCAAAGTTGGGCTATGAAACGACATGTTTAATGAAAAAAAAAAACCTGAAATTAATTTCTATATTCGGTACTCTATGTGAGTTCAAACTTGTCATTTTATTGAAATTCGCGAAAAAGTATTATACTATGTCCCGATTTAATTCTTCCATCACTTTTCGCTTGATATATCGATAATCATAAATACCTTTGTGCTCAAACTACGTTCATCCACTAATATGAAAAATGTCCAGATTATCTATTTTGAAACGCCCCCACTACCGCTTCACGCTTCAATATACAACCCAAAATAGAAAGTCTACGGGGATTTTGCATTGCATAAGCCATGAAATAGTCCGGATGATAACTCTGAAAAATTGTGCGAGGTATTCCGAGTGAGTTCCGAATGGTGAAAGATGTTAAAAAAAAAGTGAAAAATGATAATGTGTCAATGAAGATAACTTGGATATTTCCCTTTTATCGATTTCAACTGCATTTCTTTCATAGATGTGTGTATTTTTATTTAAAAAATCACCAAAAATTGATGGGAGCAATAACTTGGGACAGACTTTAAAAGGAGTATTGGATCCCCCTTTATTCTGTGTTATCCATCCTGAAAGGTGATTTGATTAATTCATAATGTAGCTCTATTCTATGCACAGTGTGACTTGTTTTTATAAATGAGTAAACATTAGAAAAATGAATGTTTTAATTTGTTATCTTAATAAAACGCATTGGTATTCAAGGAAAGGGAGGACATTGACTTGTCTTACACTAAATTTATTTTTTTGTTCTGAGCTTGGACAGGAACTCTACACTACCCAAAAATGAAATATTCCCAATAACTTAACAACAAGCTTGCTAACCGATTTCCAGTACTTTCAGTACCATGATTAGTTTGTGGGTCGCGAACTTAAAAAAAATTCTTAATGGCATATCCCAAAGCAGCTATTGCAATTACCATGAGATATTGTTTTAAAATATAAACCAATCTGATTATCTTTTAGCGAACTTGACACTTTAACAAAAAACCCCAAAACTATATTATAGAATCGGTGTGAAAAATATCGGGCTCGGAATTCCCATATCTTTCAACAACATCCGCTCAGAAAAAAATGTGAAAGACACGAGGGTCTGCGGTAGAAAAAACATAAAGATGGTGAGAAGACTGAGATTTCACGAGAAGAAACTTCTTAAGAAAGTCGACTTTATATCATGGGAGGTAGATAACAACTTACACGAGGTCAAAATACTGAAAAAATATTACATACAGAAGAGAGAAGATTACACGAAGTAGGTACAACCAACAATGTAAACAATGCTACATCAAAGCAATTTCATTTTATATTTAAATAGAGGTATAAATTATAACTTGTTTGAACTTAAGTTTCAGAGTAGTACAGGATACAAGTGCATTACAATGCATATTCATTTAACATGTTTATGATCAATCTTTAGTTTATGACTGTGTGAATAACCCATTTGTAACCAGTAACATTGGTTCCTGATAATTTACAAACTACTGTGTATTTGTGACAGGTTACTGGGGTTACTGGTAACATTGGTTACAAATGAAGGTTAGGGTTGATGTTAGGGTTAGGTTAGGCAAGGTTAGGATTAGGAGTTAGGCTTAGGTTATGGCTGGGATTAGGGTTAGTAAAGTTTGGGCTTAGAGTCAGGGTTAGGGTAACCATTGTAATCAGTGTAATAAGTGTAACCAATGTAACCAAAAAAATTAAACCCTCTGCAAATCAGGAAAATGACTGTCACCACTTAACCCTTTTAGCCAAGAGAATGTAGTTGTAACTGTTGTAACCAATTGTAACCAAATAAAATAAGATCCCCTGCTAAACATGAATATGTCTGTCACTAGTGCTACCCTTATCACCAAGAGCTGTAATCACTGTAACTGGATGAAATATCGCACCCAACTGGACAAAATAAAACAAATACTTGGTCATATTTGATTTTACCATAGTTACCTGAAAACATAGCTGCAGGTCTGTAGCTCAAAAACTAGCGCAATTTTTTTGTGAGCTGTAAATTGCAGTTTTTTACTATGGGAGGCACTGCAGCCCCAGGTCATCCAACCAAATTTTTCAGACCGAGAGCTACAGACCTTGTTACTGGTTACAAATGGAATGGTGGTAAAAGTCAGGACTGATTTCTGGCTATATCGGCTTTAGTAATCATAGTCAATAAATGTTTAAGCATGGAAAATGTCCATCACCATATGGGTACGAAGAAATAAGATTCCATGTACCGTAGTTACATGTAATTTATCAGTTAAGGGGTTTTCACTGAAATGACCAGGTACATGTAACTTGCAGTTCATAAAGTCTAGTACTGTATTACTTTTTAAACGCGAGGAATTATTATTAGTGTAAAATCCCCAAAAGCAACCCTTGCAGATTTTAAAATTTCACTTTTATTTTTCAAACAGTTTTAAACTACATGTATATGAATTTATAAGAAGAATTGGTGCTTGCGATTTCATATTCTTGCATTAGATACAAAACAGCAGAATCGCTGAATTATGTCAAAATAAGGAATTTACGGTATACAGATGCTTGATCCACCAATTGATTTTAATATAGTATGATCAATCAACTCACAATGGAATGTCATATTCTTTTACCTTTTGTATGTTTTTTCTTGAATTATATAAGGAATATAAAAAGGAAGTAAAAAATGTAAAGTTTTTTAATTGAGCTATGTGATACTCATAACACATTCTGCAAAATGAACAGGCCTGCAGAAAGATTTTTAAAGAAGTACATCAGATTTCTATGAGGTTATCATATCTTATGCAACAAGCTTTGGAGGGTATAATGTTTTTTGATCCTCCATCTGTATGTCAAGCCTAGATTTTTTTGGTCAGCATGTTTCCTTAAACTGTCCAACTGGCCACTTACCCATGCTTTCACATTACTATATAGACAAGGCACATGCCATGTTTACAAATCTGTATACACTTGTAGAAGCTTCATTTTCCTGAGATTTTCTGTCTGTAAGTTTATCATTAACTTGATTTAACCGTTCTTAGTGTTACCACTTCTTATTTGATATCAAACTATGTATTGTTTTATTCAGCAACCTAGATGTAAACAAAAACATGGCATGAGCCTTGTTTACATAACAAAGAATTGTGAGCTCTTTATCTCATTAATAACTTGATAACTGTCATTCAAATTTTGGCTGACCATTGGAAATACCAGAAGTATAAAGCATTGTAAATAATAAAATTGGAAAAGTAAAATTTAAAAAAAAAATAGTGACCATGCCCCTTTATGGATGACATAATGGTTAATTTGTTTACCATCCAGCCTCCTTATATTAATACATTGACATTTTTTATGTGTGACATTGCCTAGTAATTTGAGAGTGTTGGGTATGTGAGCTTGCACTTTTCTCTTTCATTCAGATATGTTATGAATAAATAACAGATATATATAGAATGTTTTGCTCCTCAGAACCCAATAACATATCCTTTAACAATAACATATCCTTTATCAATAACATATCCTTTAACAGGTCCATTTCTTGTTAGAAATGGGTTAAAGTATGGTTATCATGACAAAAAAAGTGATTCCTTGCAAGAAAATGAAATTTGAAATTTGCAGAAATTGAAGATAAGGAGGTAATTAAATGTATTTGCTTAGTTTGCCAATTTACAAACACTTGGCAAATGGAAGCATTTCTAAAAACTAAAAACCATGTTGTTTTTGCCACTAACAGGTCCAGCTGTATCAGTCATAAAGAGTATCTGTTACATATAATAAGACAGAGATACAAAAAATACATGTAGGAAGACCACCATGGTTTTACCCCAAAAATGACTTTTTAAGAGAAGCTTGGAAGAATATTTTTTGAATTGTGTAATAACTATTGAATTATTTTTATAGGTACAATAAGCTTTCAAGACATGTAAGAGAGCTGGCAAGAAAAGTAAAAGAGTTGGATGTGAAAGATCCATTCAGAGCTGAAGCTACTTCACAACTGTTGGAGAAACTGTAAGTAGCGAACAGGATAGACCTAGATAACTTTCTGCTAACAGGTGCTCAACTCTTCATAGTAGGACAAAGAATTTAACATGCTGATTATCTAACTCATGTTTAATAACTCCAGAATTTATTTTGTTGCAAGGGATAAAAAACCACAGTTTGATGGAATGCAATCAAATTGCATAGTTTTTAGAATTGCAATTTGTCTTTGATATGTCCACAAAGTTCCAAAGAACATGACATTTTGGTAATGATGTTAATGAAGTCTTTATCACTTTAATTGATGTAGGAAAATATTTCCAAGATTACTCTTTTAAACTATCCTTCAGTTTGTTGTTAGGTACAACATTTGAAAATAAAAAATAAAGAATTACTGATTCATATCATCCACAATATAATGATACTGGAATACACTGCTAGGAACAGCTTTGCATATTCAGAAATTAGTTTAACATTGATATAAGATTTTGTAATAAGGAATTAAAAATGGATGAGAAAGTTCTTTATCAAAAAATTTGGAAATTTTTCCTTCACTGATTTATTAACTCATGAGGTGGTTGTCAAATACAATGCATCTGGCACTACCTGAATAAAGTTTAAATATATAGTATTGTTACCACAAAAGACCTCAACTCATGAGATACCAATGAACATTCAAACAGCCACAGCATAGTTTGGTTCATCTAGCTTATGAAAGAACTACATGTTTTGCAGATGTATTTGTTTAAAAAAAAATTGTCTTGGGTAATGCATTAGAATTTACTGCAAATGGTAGTGTCTCATGAACCAAGCATCAAAATGTTCCAATTTTATGTTAACGTTGTTGATATATAGTGACTAGGAAAACAATATTGTGTACTGGTAAGTTTGTGTTGTAGAAGTTATCCACTATAGTTATTCATTACTCTTAACTTTTTGTATAGTACCAGTACTACTGCTGAAGAAAGTGTTGATGTACCCTTGTACATAGGTCAAGTGCTGTCATATTAACATCTTGTTGTCCCAAGGACACTTCTTGCTTATATACTTGAACGATGAAAGAAATAGTGTCTTTATAGTGTATTTAGCCCTTATAAGACACAAAAATTACTTTATACCATTATTTAAATTTCAAGTTATTTGTGAGCTTGTGGAAATAGTTCTTAGTATCATAAGTAGATGTGCATGTACTCCTCAAATAATTTGAACAAAACAGAGTTGTCCACCCATTGAAGAGCTCTCCTTTGGAATCCAGCAATTCAGTCAAGAATTTACACTTAGATATCTTCTTTGTTCTAGAAGTGTACAAAAGATGTCAAAAAAGAGAAAAAACTTGAGAATATTAAACAACTCTGACTTTCATATTCTTCTTCATCTGTGCATTGGTAGAATTCCTCTGATCCCCAGAGAACTTGCAATTTCTTTGGTTTTCAATATTTTTGATGTGTCTACTTGTGAGTGTTTGTTTTGTCTGATGTTGAATTTATCTTTGGGATCATCTCACCAATAATTGGCATTTCAGAGCTTATATAATCAAGGGTTTTTGTGATGTTTTTGGGGAGGTTCCTCTATTATACTCATCTATCTTTTCTTTTATCTTTCGGTAGTACATGTAGTATATTTTCTCTTTGATTCATTAAATGATTTTCTCAACCATACTGGTATCTAAGACTTAGGTATTATTTAGCAAAGAGAATTCAAATTCAGCCCTCAGTCCTCCAAACCTTTTCGAAAACTTTCTCAAATCAGCATAATATAGTGTATTCTTTAAAGACATGTTAGTTTTGCATGAGAATTAATTGTAAAAGACAGAGAAAGTAATAATTTTGAGAAATATATTATTTTCAAAATGTAATACATTCACGTAAACAAAAGTCCCTGCAGTATATGAACCTGAGACCGACCTCCCTCGGTCCGACACTTAATCCACTGCACGTGAAAATTAATCAAATTAACAAATGCATTGACTGAAATGTAATTTAAAATGACATATACTGGTAATCTCTGTGTTGTGAGGAACTGTCATAAATTTGTTATTCAGGGTTTTGAAGTACCCCTAAATAATTTGAATTCATTTTCAGATTTTATATGTTATATAATAGATGGGTTTTTTCCGTCCACAGATATTATGTGCTAATGGTGAAATGAAACACTTTTATTTGTAAAAATGTGCCTGTGATTTTGATCATTATTGTATCATTCACACATTCATTCAGTCTTAGAATCCTCAACCAAATGAGAGTTGATAAATGAGCGACATTGAATACCGAAATGAATCTCCCTAACTGTATAAAGAAATTCTAAATTGTGGCTATTTATCCTTTTAGTTGTTTCTTCTTGTAAAGGACTGCAAACAAAACGACACATATAACCCAGTAAGTATCTAAAGTAGGAGGCCCTATTCATTTCTTGTTTTTCATTATTCATCTCTTATATTTTATTTTGTATTTGTCCAAAACATAGCTGGTGAGCAATATTAAAAAAACTACAGGATCTTCTTCAGGCTTTCTAGAAAATTGGTTTTTGTAACCTTTTCAACCCTGATTCATTTCATTATCTCGAAGATGGCTAATAAAAAAAGATTTTGCACATTGAAACATTTGTGTTAGAGATGGAAATATTCATATTGTCAACACTACTCATCCAGACCCATTTACAAAATGAATATTCAATATAACAAGTCTAGAGTTATGAAAAATGAATTCCTCTCTCTCTATGTGTGAGACACACACATTAAAGACACACACACAATCCACTGAGTGCTGTAAAATAAAACTTCCTAATGAAGGATGATCCTTGAAACACTTTGGGTGTTAAAATGTGCCGAAGTATCAGGATTAATAAAATTATCACAGAATTTCCCATGAAAGGCTTAGTTAAAGTGTTAACCATGCTTGGCTGTCACGAGATTGCAGGAGAATGTGAGATTGGGAACAGTTGGCCTGCAATCTAATTTGACAGATACAAGTGATGCAGGGTGGGTGCCTTGTGAGAATTGATGGTGGGGACACGTTCTGTAATACTATCCCCTGGGACTACTGGTTACATCAAGTGATGGCTTTAATCAAGTTACTGCAAGAATTTATCTCCAATAAAAAAGTAGTCCTCCATAGTTAGATGAGTGATGAGGGCCTGAAAGGAGTTGATTACCAAGTTTAAGTACATTAATATTGTGTAAAAGAGGCATTTTGGTTTCCCAATCAGAATTATTGCACATATAACAAAGAAAAGAAGATTAGCCAACACTTGGGATGGGAAAATCTGTGATGGTATGACCAGTGATTGAGAGGAGGCATGAGAGAGACATATCAAGAGACAGTACTCTGGTGCAAGGAAATCAAAATGTTTACCAATAACCACTTGCAACTACCTAGAGTATAGCCAAAAGATGCCCATGGGTGTTGTAAAGGAATCAAAGTACGTACTACATGTCAAAGAATGAAATCAAAAATGTGGGAAAAGGCTGAGAATCTGCGACAATATGAATGGGGAAGTATTTTGACTGAAGAAATACAACTGTCTTGAGTATAAAGAAAGGGTGCCATTTGGGGTTGTAAAGGAAAGTACAAAATGAATAGAATAAAAATTTGCAGGAAAAAGCTGTGACTCTGCAAGGATTGGATAGGGGGAGCATTGTGGCTGGACAAATATTGACTTATTAATATTAACTCTGTGTGCTACTGTGACAATACAGAATGGTCTTTGTTTCATACAAGGACACATCTCCTCTCATATCGATAAGGCAGCTAAATGGTTGTTTATGTAACTTTTAAAAAATATCGTAATGATATACATGTATACAAATTTAATGCATACATAAATAAAAATTGATGCCAATTTAGAAAAGATTAAGATTGATAATTTTTTAAATAATTACGTTAATAGTCCACGGCTTACAATCCGAGAACTTAAGAAAATTATTAAAACCATTATTTTAATTTGGATTACTTAAATAATTTTACTATGCATTCACAATTAAGTTCTACATTTTTTAAGAGATAAATTTCAAAAGGATGTTAAAAAATGACCTTAACGTCGATGCAAATTTGACTTAAACGTAAATTAAAACTATTGCTTTGATGTTTGAATTAAGATAAGAAACTATTTGATGATATTGTGATTGACTCATACAGACTTAAAAATTCCTGAGCTTGCATGTATACATGTATCATCTTTGTTCCAGAACACAATTTTCTATTCTATCTTGGAAAACACTGAGTTTTTATTGCTGCTGATTTTTTTGGAACATCGCAGAACCTGTCAAAATAAATTAGAATCCTTGAAGTGCCACAAACATTTCATTGTGTATTGTGATCATTTGTTTTGGTGGAATTCAGTATCTTTAACACACATGTACTGGTACACCTGTTGAATTATGCCTGAAAAATCCAAAAATAGATCTGCTGAGCTTGAGTTTATTGTTTCCTTATTGTCGTTCTGAGAGAAGTGGTTCAATAATGTAACAGCTAGCTTAAATACAAAAGTTTTTTGCCAGTGCATTACACTTAAAGTGTTTCAACATTTACTACAAAAATGCTGTATTTCACTGAATACACTTTGAACAGACACCCAAAATTACTGAAAGTTTCTCTCCATTTGTTGAAGACTTTTGTCCCCACAGTGAGGTTGACCTTTTGACTTTTTGGATGTCTTTTGTGCCCTGTGACAGTGTCTCCAGAGAGTGGTCAGTCAGACCGGTCTGTGGTCCCATTGTTGCTGTGACAGGGCGGCTTTGTCTGGAGTGTTTTATAGTTTACAAGACCTGACAGAAGGGTGGTCACTGCTCACCCTCTTCATGTAATCCAATTAGCTCTCTGCGGCATAAAAAAGTCAGGCTGATGCACTAAAGAAGTTCGTCAACTACTGTAGGGGATCAAGGTTCTGAACTCACTGAATGCCTGTATTAATCTTTTGACAACAAGTTGCCAGGTTTCTAAGCTCTGAACATTACCTAAGCAAATGAAAAATTCCTCTCTCATTACAACCTGTTAATCTTTGGCAGCAGAGCTACAGCTAGTCAAGAGAGTAGTTCATTATGTGCTTTATTCCTAGATAATCCAATTTTCTGCATTTGATTAAAAAGTAAATATCTGTAGCATAAAGAAAAACCCCAAAGATGGGAACTAGATCATGAGAGTTATAGTTTTTCCCTTTGTAAATCACAAATACTCAGAACTCATTATTTACACATATATTAAATATCTTATTGTAATTTGATAATGAGCATGGCGTAATGGTTGTCTGTCTGTCTGTCTGTCTGTAAGTGTCCTCTGCATTAGATCATTGTTAAACGTAAGGTTTACAATAGTCAAGATCTACTGGACCTTTTACAATTTTAAATTACCTTTACATGTAAGGTACTTGATGTTGAATTGTGCGACTTCTTCTAATAAATGGAAGCAAACATTCTTAAATATTTCTCAGTGTGTTTTTAAAAAAGTTCTTAATGAATTACAAGGATTTCAATCCCTTGTCAAAGGTTTTTAAAAGAAAAAAATGTATGATGTATGATATGAATAAATTAACAGGTCTAGAATGATGAATTGATATGTATACAGAGGATATTGACAAGGTACACATCATTATTATGGAGAAGTCTCACTATTGTGTGCTTAGGACCTCAGCACGTGTCTGTAACAAAGCCACAGACCTGCCGATTTAACCGGGTAAATAACAGTATTCAAGTTAAACCCCTGTTAGGATGGCTAAGCTTTCAAGCTAAACCGTTGGCATATTGTCGCTATAGATGGAAAGCTTTTGATGATGTTTGATTGGGTATTGTGTATTAAGACTTCATTACTCCAAAATTATCGAGATCCTGTTTTTTGAGGATTTCTATAAAACTTTTGTGATCACCCTAACTTTCATTGAGTTTAAGAGTTTAAGATAAAATGAATTTTTGCTCCCCGAGGTTTTCATTGAATGCATGAATGAGGGGAAAATAATGCCTTTAAATCTTGAAATTTCACTCAACAATCAAACGTTTGAATGTGAAAAATCATAGCCAGAATTTTTGTAATCTCAAGTTTAAAATGAATTGATGATAATTCTAAGTATAGATTGTGAATTGGGCCGTTTCCATTTAGCAATTTTGATGTCGTATCTAGAGATCATGTGATTCTAATTCTGGGTTACGTCAGCTCTGCATATTGCTACAGATAAAAATATAAAGAGTATGTAATGAAGAGATGCTAAGTTAATCCACTGAACGCTTTCCAGGAGAAATTCTTTTACAATATTTACTTAATGTAGTTTTCAAATGTGAGAGGCATGCCAATAGAAAGTTATGTTATTATCATTTGGCAACATCTCATGACCGTCTTCACAAACATTACTCAGAATAAAACTGTAAATATTATAAAAATATTTGGGGGGGGGGGGGGGGGGGGTGATATCTGAGCCTAAGGTTAAATGATGTAATATTTAAATTGATGTCTTGATTTTGGAATGATTGCTTTAAACTTTTTTTTGGGAGGGGGGGGGGATAAAAAAGTCACTTGTACCTCAAATGTACTATTATTACATCCATGACTTTCAGAAAACTCCCCCTCCTTTCCCCATTTTTTTTAAAATTTCCAACTGCTAATTTACTTTTGATAATTTTATCTGACATATATTTTAGCAATTTTTTTTAAAAGATTAAAACTGGGATTTTGAAGGTAAAATTGAAGAGTTACCTAAAATTTTTAAAGATATCTATGCTAGCAAAGTTTATATCTATAATTGAGTTGACACGACTAAACTGTTAGCAATAATTTTTCCAAGACAAGCAGAGCAAGTAACCTGAACATTGCAGATAACGGTGTCTTAACATCCAGTACGTTACAGAGCAATGGGCTGTTTGTGTGATGTTTATGAAAATATAACTCCCTGGTCTCTGCTGGATTCAGTCAAATGTAATTTGTTTGTGATGTGTCTAGCAGCTGTATTACAGCAGTTGATATCTCAGCATGCAAGGGATCTGCCATGGCTTCACAGGTCAAAGGTTACTGACTTTGGAGAGCTCTTCAGTGTAGGAGACAAGATTAGTACTAGTAGTTGCATGCAAAGAAGCATGTGTTTTTAATTTAATGGCCACTTAAAAAAAGTTCTGGTTTATCCTTTGATAATAACTCGTGTTGTAGATTTTTAGTTCCTATGGAAACACTTCCCCCCACTTTCCTAGCTTTTTCTTTCATTGAATTTAGACATTACATCTCAATAAGAAACAAGTCTTTTTCTCCTTTCTGTAATTGACTATTTTGCTGGCTGTTATCTGTTGGTTTTTTCCTGGTCTTGGCACTGGATTGTGAGTCTCACAGATGTGCAGTTTGCTGGAGACGCATGATCGTGTGGGATTGACTCATCCGCAGGGTTCGTTTTTGTTGTGATGTGTAAGTTATGCCGATAATAGCTCGACAATAAACATCCCACAGGATCACGATTCCCTAAGAATTCTGTGTATGCATATAGATCATTTAACTATACAATTGTTTTGGCACCTTGTGAATGCAGGCAATAAACAAAAGTAAATGCACTTGTAACATTTATCTTCTTGAATCCAGATTTTATCCTACATGCATCATTATCATACAAGTACAGGTACATGTACTCTTAAACCATGACAGACCCTTGAAAAATTAAGTGAAAACTTCAAAAACCTCTCTTGAAACCATGACAATTATACAACTGTTTGAATTATAAGATGAAACAGATATGATTCTTTCTCTTATTATAAGAGCTGAGAGATATGAAGAAAGATAACTCTGTCATCAGTCTGTGAGTTGTGTGTCAACACAGTCATTCATCATATGTATTACATCCTACTATAAATATAGGAATAATCATCACTTCTTATCTTATTAACACAAGAATCCATTTATCAACATACCAATATGATTCTGGTCTTGGATTCTGTATCATACAATCACATAATCTTGTTCATCTTCTATCAATTTTTTTTTTTCAATAAGAAAATATGATTTGAAAGCTAGGCAATTACAAATAGATTGTTCATTGATGAAGGAAACAAAATAAAATGAAGACATTAATTGATGTTTTTATTGGCTTTGATGGCAAACAATAGTTTTGGCTCCAACAGAATCCAACGGATGGCCGTGTGTAAGATTTCTGTCCCTGGTGCCCCCATACTGTTTACACATAGCCTAGAAAGTGATTAGAAAAAGCTTGACACATTTACTGTTTTAACAGAAGTCTAGCAGATCACATACAGAAAACACCACAAATGTTAAACAGTTGCTGCCTCCGTAGATGCTACTCATTGGCTGACACAAGCCAGATGCCATGACGACAGAGGGAAACTCTAGGTCTGTGAGAGGGGTCCCGGGTCTTGTGACGTTTTCCCATGGCGATCACTTTCAGCTACTGTTTTGTGATGATGGTGAGCGGATGCCGATAACTCTGATAAGAGTTTTTTGTATACACAGTGTCACTTCCATATGGTATATAGGGAGTGATTTGGCGGCAGAATTTTATCACCCTATCATATGGTCCATGTAGTATAAAGGTCGGCATCACCTGACATTGGTCAGAATTTGAGCCACCACTGCCCCCACCCCCTGGGAAGTTGTTGGAGTTTTTATGAAAGAGATTATCATTCTGTGTTTTTGTAGTGGACATCTGGATAAGCTATTCTCCACGGTTTTCTGTGTCAATCTTTGTTTACTGGGATAGATTTATCATGTAGTAAATGCCTTTGATTGTTTTGAAGATGTTATTCTAGAAAACATGATATCGATGCCAATGATGATGAGTGGGAACAAGATTAAGATGTGAAGAAAATTATGGCAGATAATAATATACCAGCATTTGAATAAACTCATGAATAGCAGGTACATGTGAATTACTTGATACTTTTTTTATTGTAGGTAATAAAATTGAATTTAATTTTTGAAGTCATAATTTTATTGAATGGTTTACAGATACAATATGGGTCTGGTAGAAACCAAGAGAGGACTGGAACTAGCAGATAATGTGAATGCATCCTCCTTCTGTAGGTAAGTCAAAGAAAGACAACTCAGGCGGGACTAATGGGGGAGGGGGGGGGGGGCGGCAAACTAACATTTAGATGTTTTAAATTATTTAATTTTTTTCAGACGGAGGTTACCAGTAATGATGGTCAAAAACCACATGGCACAAACACTCAAGGCAGCCACCACATTTATAGAGCAAGGACGTATCCTTTGATTCAATGTTGTAATGATAGTTGAAAAACTGGACTACTTTATAGACACAGGAAAAGCAAAGATTTTATTTACGCTAGATTTTGCGTTCAATTTTGTAAATACAGGCATGTGATATTTCTGTTTCCCAGTAATGTAAATCACTTAAGCATAAATTATACAGTTGCTACCATTGTTTTCCTCTGAGTTGAGTTCCTTGATGATAAACAGACATTAGAGTTGGCCCGGAGGTTGTTAAAGATCCTGCTTTCTTAGTCACAAGGTGCGTTTACATCTTGGTGTAAGGTGGGAGCTATCTGATAATCATCCATAATAAACATTTTATCACTTGTTAGGTTATTAAAGGTTATTAAAGGATCAAAAGTCATCATTCATTTAAGCATGAGAAACCTTTTATTATGACTCATAGATAATTTATATATTTATAAAAAGTTAATATTTATTTTTGTAAAGAAATATGGAAGACTTTGTAACGTGGACGGACACATCAGCCATTAAGAAACACGTTTTGGATTACAATGAAATGGTATGGGTCAAATTCATCAAAATTGCTGGAATAGTACCAATTATTAATTACAAGTCTCAACATTTTTTAAAAGTGACTTATGAAATTTTAAATGTGTGCTTATTGTAAGTATTATGAACTGTTTAATTAATACTCAATATGATTGATTTTCAGAGAGACGATTTTGATCTGATGAACTGACGGCAGATATCTATGTGGTTGTTTTATGTATTACTCAAATAAACATGATTTGTTTTCCTTCTACCAGAGTTAGAATTGTGTATGTACACATCACAGAGAGTTTTATACTATCTGAGTTAGAATTGTGTATGTACACATCACAGAGGGTTTTATACTACCAGAGTTAGAATTGTGTATGTACACATTACAGAGGGTTTTATACTACCAGAGTTAGAATTGTGTATGTACACATCACAGAGGGTTTTATATTACCAGAGTTAGAATTGTGTATGTACACATTACAGAGTGTTTTATACACAAGATGTTGAATCATCTTGGACACAAATTCCTCCCTTGGGTGCATTTTTAACAAACAATATTAGTCTATCTGAAGGATCAAAAATCATACCCCGGTTCATTGTTACTTTATGTAAGTGTCATATGCAAACATGGATACACCATATTAATAAATTTTAAGAAACATCCTTTAACTTTCCTGTTAAATCAGTATCAAATCTTTTATAAGCTCGATAAGCCTTCATCATTGACTTTCAGAGATGACATTTTCTTGTGGTATTTTGGACATTTTTCCTCGTTTTTTTTTTCATCATGCATACATTGAAAATTTTATATATAGATGTAATTTTTTAGCTCTTTTATTTGATACCAATGATTTTCTTGTTATATTTACGGATGCTTTATTTGCACAAAGCTTGTTCATTTTCATTTACATTAATTTAAATTGATTGAAAGAAAGTATAAATCAGTTTATGTAAAAATGTGTATTTTATGGGAAAGAAAGATGAGGGCAGATAAGATCCACCTGCATGTAATCAATATTGTGTTGTATTGTTTATTACCAAGAACCATACGATTCATAGGTTTAAGATATATACATAAGTAAATTATACAAACATATGTAGACATTTTTAAAAAGAACGTCTGCGGGATAGCAGTGTATTATATTGCAGTGACAACGGTAAAATGGGGATGATGAATATAATAGTGAATATGATAATGGATAGGATAATCTCTAGACAAAACAAAATTAATATAATATTTTTATCTTAATTTTGAGTATTTATAAAGGTATTTACCCAAGTTACACAACTCTTTGACATTCTTTGTTGACGGTAATTGAACAAGTTTAAAGACAGAATGATTTTCATAACAATATTTTTTTTTACATACATCTTTGTTATATCTTTATAGAATGGATAGATTAGAATAAAGTGAATATGTGTTATCAATATGTGTTAGTGAACATAGTTTACAAACTCTCTCGTTTCTATGTATAGTATAAAACCTGCCACGTTCAATCTCAAGTTGATGAGAGGATAAAAGATATTTAATTTAAGTATATAAACTGTACATTTCTTACTGGTTTTTTAAAAATATTCTTGTAATTCAAAATTATCACATAAGTGTAAGTAAAATTATAAGCAAGAAACATGAAATATACAGCATATTCATTTAATTGCCATAATGTGTATTTCGGTTGAAAGAAATTAGAATATGATGGGGTTATAAACAAGAGTACACATTGTAAATAAGAAAATGTAAATCGTCAATAGCATTGGAACCGAAAAAAAGAGAAATATGATTTATAGGAGCATGGACGATCCATTAGGCAGCAAATGGGACAGATATTCCTACAAATAGCCAATTTAACAAAAAGCAATCTAAAGAAGCGGCGATCAGAGTGATTTCCGTTCCTTCTCCCGGACAGAGTCCGGATTCTCTTATTGTCGGAGAGCGCGCGTTTGGAGCTAATAACGCATTCAGTATTAGCGCATTCAGCGACGAATACCCTTATCTAATGGCGCTCTCCAGCCAGGCTGAGTGGGATTAAGTTGAAGAAAATGGATGTTGTGAGGCTGTTGGCTCTGTTATGCTTTGACGTGTGGCAAGTACTTGAATTTCATTGTTTTCTATCGAAACAATCATGCTTTTCTTTAATTAACAATCTATTTGTTTTGACAATACCTACGGCGATTTTATGTTATTTTGTTGTTAGTGTCTGTTGATAATCGAATAAAGATAACAATTTTCAAACAACAAACTTTGCTATATTGCCGAGAACACATTTGATATTAACGTCTGAAAAATAGAAATTCTGTAAATGTTCTTAATATGACCTGATTAATGTCAACAATTAAGGAGGCTGGGTGGTCAACAAATTGTCCATCAGATCTTTCTTGAAATTTTAGATATGATATTTCTAACCATAAACTGTCATTTAATTAAGAAAAAAATTCAAATATTTTAGCTTTAAAATTTTAATGTTTCCCCACATCTGTATATAGAGCTCTTCTTTTTAAGGAGATTAATTTTATCTAAGAATGGCCACTACCATCGAGCCCTCTTAAAATGACATGCATCAAGGTAATCGACAGGTTGCGGTAAGACAAGACTTTGGGTGAATTACTAGTTTTCTATGATTCTCTTTGTTTCTTTTTAAGCTTTTCAGATGACCTCACAATAAGGAAGAACGTCACCATATTGTTGGACAATCTGCTGAAGACCTACGACAAGTCGGTGCGACCCGCAGGGCAGGGTAAGGTCTGCAAGTAATTTTGTTACTTTCAAAATACATAATCGCAACTTGTCCTAATTAAATAAATTCTGAATAATTAAACGATTAGGTTTAAGAGTTCATTGTCTAAAATGATGGTAAATATAACTATTGAATCTTTCTTGGTTTTGGATACAGTCCTTTTTGCGATACGAGTTAGTAACTTTGGAATGAAAACTTTCAAATTAAGACAACCAACTGCAGTATTATCTGCCGCAGCAGTAGAGGACATGCTTTTATGTAACGCCATCGCCCAACAGTCAATACTGGCCTCATTCTACAATATACACATCGACGGGTTTCTTATTCTCCTGTTTGATCTCATCAAGCGTTGACAAGACTCCCCGAATCCAATCAATGCTACGTCATCAGAACGCGCGCCACAGATTACCAGACGACAGTCTTTTCATCGGAGGAGGGTTTGTCGTAATGCCTCAGACAGAACTTTAAGGCCTTCATCTGTCATCAAACAAATTTCAATTAGTTCACGTACTTGATGAGCCGCGATATGTAGTTACTGTTCGTTGCTCATTCAAACTTCTTTTACTACGACGTCAGTTAAATATTTTGCAGTGAACCAATTGCAAAACAACAACAAAAAGAACAATTTTTTTCACTACAGGCGACCCAACACACCAAATGTTTCGCAGCACTGTATTGTAATTCACGCTTGAGATAACAGTGTGCTTATCGTTTGAAGTTTAATTCATTTGATCGCTTTTACAATTGCAGAAGGACCACTGGTTATTGAAACCAATATGCTGGTACGGAGTATGGGACCTATCACGGAATCTGAAATGGTTCGTTCACCTATAACATTACATGTTTAAGTAAAACGAGTCTTGCATCTTATTGATACAACCAAAACAGTATATTAAACTTTTGACAGACGTACTCCTTGCAGTGTTACCTAAGACAAAGCTGGCATGACGAGCGCCTGAAGTTTGACCTTCCAAACGTCACAGAGGTCACTCTCAGCAACACGTTCCTCAAGGACATCTGGAAGCCCAACACGTACTTCCTGAATGGCCGCTTGTCTACCCAGCCCAACATCACTGTCCCTAATGTGTTTGTTCGAATCAGGAAAGACGGCAGTATTTACATGTCCCGCAGGTACAAGCATTACTGCAGTAGAACTCACAAAAGCTAAAAAGGGTGATAATGGATTTTTTTTTATGTAAAGACCAATGTTCCCATTATATATTTAAATATTTTGAATCCCTAGGTTAACAATTAACGCAAAATGTCCCATGAATCTCTTGGACTATCCAATGGACGCTCCCGTTTGTCCCTTGCTGTTGGCAGGATGTACGGTTTGAAACAGACATATGACAAATCATTTCTATCTGAATTCAACCAATATCACACATTGTTACAGATATTTACAGCTTCGAGATGATTATGAAATCTTTTTGTTTTCAGATGGCTACACGACAGATGAAATCATTTACAGATGGCAAACCTCAAACAAATCTGGGGTAGAAATATATGATGACGTCACACTATCTCAGTTTGATATAGTCTCTATCTGGACTGTGAATAATACTTACTCCAATGCATTAGGCAAGTATTTCATCATCTTCATTGTCAGCAGCAACAAAATGAGACGAAAATCTTACAATGCTCTACATTATTTTTACACCTTTATAACAGGGACGCAGTCCGGCCTTGAAGTCTACTTTCACCTGAGGCGACACATCGGCTTCTTCATGCTCCAGGTTTGTCAGCGTTATACCAAAGTTATGGTTCTTATGCTGATTGTAAATTTTTGTTTTTCGATAGACCTTTTTATCAATATCATTTTCATAAAAGAATCTTACTGAATTCCTGCCATGTTTTCTGATCGTCTGTTTGTCTTTTTTAGACTTATCTGCCGTGCACTCTGATCGTATGTCTTTCATGGGTCTCGTTCTGGATAAACCGAGACGCTGCGCCTGCAAGAGTTCTCTTAGGTGAGTTGTACTGTAATTAAACAACTAAAGAGAAGTCTTCACCTATTTATATTACACACATCAGTATTATTACTTACCCCCACAGGTGTGACGACGATCCTGTCCACAGCGGCCGTGGGTCTGATTCAGAGGGACGGTCTTCCCAGAGTTCCTTACGCCACGGCCCTGGACGTCTTCCTGAACGTCTGCATCTTCTACAACCTAGCCGCCATTATACAATACTCCGCCGTGAACTACTTCACTAAGATTCTTCCCAAAGAAGGCGGAGCGTCCGATGATGAGGATGAGGTGGTACCCTGCCTTCCTTTGTTGTTTTTAACCTCCACAACAGATAAAACTCGTTCTACAAACATTATCGAAGTACATTTTTAATTCGATTTTTTTAAGTGCATGTCAACACGAATAGAGTTTATCTTTTCAGATAAATGTTTTGGATGAAGACAAAAATGGCGTTGTGGGCTTGAATTCGACATTAGGAAGAGAGAGACAAACTGGATGTGTGATCTTGTTCTGTAGATGTCTTCTGGGCAACTTCCGGTTTCGCTACAACATGGTGAAATCTGCAGATGCAGCCAGTGGAAATAGTGTCAGCAGTATCGACATTTTATCTAGATATATATTCCCACTTTCTTTCTGTCTTTTCCAAGCATTTTATTGGGCTTGGTATCTCCGATTTAAACTATCTTAGATATAAATAGATGACGAGCGAATCATTTCCGGGGCGTGCGTTTCTCATGCCCCGCATCAATACAAATTATCGTAATAATTCTTCACGAAAGTGTGGGTTTTGTGATAGAATGTCTTATTCACAGTTTCACGTCGACGAAATATCAATGCAGTGAATTTTAATTTTGGTACAAAATGTTTTCCAGTTTCCTTTACATCATTTTTGCAATTACAATGGTTTTGTTGATTGCCTCTGATTGCGGTTGTTTTGATGAAAATTATGATTGAAATTACATGAGAGTAAATAAAAATTCATTTTTCCAAGGCTCAAGGCGTTTATCTACTTGTTTTATGTCTTTACAAAATTTATATTTTAAAATATCTCTAATGAAATATACAAATTAAACTATTATATGGCTAAAAGAATTCTTTAAACCTATCATTGATGAAATCTACTGGTTATAAGGGGGACAAATGGAAAATTGATGAGTATGCTAAAAAAAAAAACGAGAAAGAATCTCAAATTTGCGTATTTGAACATCTTTTAGCTATCTTAACTTCTTTTAATCAAAGAAAACCAGGAATGGATTATGTTCTGAAAATATTGTAGTACCTAGCTGTGTATTGTTACATTGAATTAATGTTGGTTTAATTAACGTGTTATTCTTATGGACAACAAGACAGTTGAAAATATTTTCAATAAGTGTATTTTCCAATACACGCGTGTATAGAGCCACATTTGTACGAAAATGTTAACGTTACTATTGGGTATTGGTGATTTTACCGTCGATGGTTCGATTCCACGAAGTTGTGATTTTTATTTTAATTAAATAAAATATGATAAGAATAGAAGGTTCAAATTATCAAAGCTGATTTTTCCCCAATAAACGTGTATTTATTTGCCAATATTGTTTTTTTTTAATTAGTAGTCATAGATGCCGTTTTAAAATCAGTATATATATTTAAAAACACAATAGCGGCAGATATATATCTATTTGTAGAAGACGGTACTTCCCGTTCAAACACAGAAGTTGACGAAATGATGGGAAAGGCTGCGATAACTCTTTTAACAGACTTAGAAAAGATAGTTTAATGTGAAATGCTTAATGAAAAACATACATCATGTGGACTACAGACAATTAATTATCTATACAAAAATAGCACTTAAAACCGTCAAAAAATGCAACAATGAGTCTGTACCATTTAAATCATTTTTTTTTTAATTTATAATACGTTTATGTTGAAAGATGATATAATTAAAAAATCCGCAATTTAATAATTCAACTCTTAATTTATGGTGATATGTTTTACATATAAATAACCATCATTGTAAACAATAGATTAAAGTTGTAATCGCTGCGTCCTGTTAAACATGTGTATTGGGACCAACGCAGCTATAATTAAATGTACCCGGTATTGAAACTACACAAGATTTAAGTACCAGTATAGTATACCCCGTTATTTAGATGTATATAGACTAAAGATGTATGTGATAAAGAAGTTCAAGGATTGGTCCCGGGGGTGACCATTTTGTTTGACTCACGACTGCAATTGACGGTGTATTATTATTACTTCACCGTTATGTGTGAAGCCCCGGGGGTCCCAGGAAAAAACTGACGTTCATTCACTTCCTTGCATCAGTCCAACATGATTCTCCCTTGCAGAAGGTAGGCATTTCTCCTTAAATGGCTTTTTAAAAAAATTGAATGTTTTATAGTTTTATTTACATGTATTATCTAAGTAAGATGAGTTGTATGGGTAATTCAATTTTCTTTGTACTATAATTCTATAAAATCAGTGCATTCTTGCGTGACTGTCGATACTAATAATCTATTCTAAATACCCCAAAATAAGAATATGTATACACGTATACATCATACAATGTTAGGTATGCGGCATTCATCCTTGGCAAAAGAATGCTGAATCATAATGTACATAGTATATTTCTATTATTTCATACATATAATTCGATCTTCCCTAAACAATTCATGTTTCTCGTAGACTTGTAAATATATAAACGTAGATTCACGCGGTCAGTGCTACTTTAAACATGTTGGAATCTTTATTATTTTCTTAATTAATAAAAATGTCTTTAAGTGTTGATTTTCTTATATCTAGACTTAATATGGTTTATTATTATCGAGCATATCTTGACCAATATCATATTCGTTGTCGAAGATTTCAATTCGTTTATTCTCATTACTGAATCGGACTCTAGGGAAGTTCCGTGGCATGGCCTGTTGTATGCACTTTAATAGCCTTAACAAATGCTGCATGTGTGTATGACGATATATGTGATTTGTTTTTGACAGATGGCGCTTCCTGCTAATTGCCTGTGTCATACACAGTGTTGTCTCCTTCCCACAATTCCAGGACCTGATTCCTAACGGAAAAAAGGTCCCCCACCCCTGTAGCGACGGGGCGTGGTCGGCGGTGGGGCACGCTAATCCCGAGGGGGGTCACCGAAGAAATCCGTTTGGAAACGATTTTTCTGCGGCCGGAATGGTGAGTTTATCTTTCTCGACCGGTTATTGTTCTAGGTATTTTAAGAAGACTTGATGGCTGTGGCCCTTTTTTGACTATAAAAATCTTCTTAAGAAGAAGAGGTCTGTATAAAGATAAAGGAAAATATAAAAACTAAAATATTTGAAGTTTTTCTTTATTGAATATAGTAGCTTAAAGAATCATATCTAAAGACTTATGGTAAATCTGATGGCTAAATTGTTGACCATCCTTAAACTTCAAAACTCTTTGACAATGCATTTTCATTGTTCTAATACTTAATCAGGTTTGGTCTGAAAGTTTTTGTCGATCCGATTCTGACGGTGATGGGAGGACAAACGGTGAGGAGTTAGGGGACCCAGAATGCACCTGGAGCCAGGGTCAGGAACTGTCTAACCCCGCCACTGGTCATCCAGGTATGACGTCACGTCGTTACGTTGAATTACCGCGCTATTTTCTCAAGCTCTTAATCATGACCGGATATCAGTGCATGTGATTGAGACCCCCGTGAAATGTTTTTATACAGGTGTGTGTGAGCCGATGGATGACGAACGATGTAAAGGCAAACATGACTGGGTAGTATGCAGCAATCAGAAGGAGATGGAATGTGACGTGCTTAGTGATCCGGGTAAGCCATATTACGTATTGAATAGTATAAAAATTGTAATGGACATTCCCGTAAAGCTTCAATCTTGAAATTCTCGGAAACAAAATGCGCATTTCCGTGAGCAAGATTTTACACGAAGTTAAATTTTGATGTTGTTTTCCAGATACCCAGTTCTTCGACATCAGGTTTCCTAAACGTAAAGTCCCCGCACAGAAGACGACTTACACGTGCATGGTTGTGGAGGTACCGGAAATGGAAGACCATCACATGGTGGCCAACAAACCCCTGATAGACAATGAAAACGTCATGCATCATTTGCTGGTCTATGGTTGCCAAGGTAACCAGAGAGTCCCTTGTTGAAAAGAGCTGATACATTATATGAAATAAAGTTTAACTAAGATTATATAGACGTTTTTATTGAATTGTTGTAGGAGAAGTATCAATGAAGCTTAACACGCCTTATGAATGCGGTATGGAGGCGACAGCATCTTGCAGAGATTTAATTGGACTGTGGGTCGTAGGGTCAAAGGGCGAATGCATGCATCCCAAGGCAGGATTCCGACTTGGTAAAAATGGATACAGACATCTCGCTGTCCAGGCAAGTAGCAATAGTCACTAAACTTCGTACATGCAGCATAGCTACCCCGAAAACTAGTATATTTCCAAGGTCTAAATGTTGATTGATAATTGTGGTTTATTGGTAACGCGGTCTGCTCAAAGTGGTACTATATCTACTGTAGGATGTGAATATAGAGTATTTCATGATTCTATTTGTTTTTAGATGCATTGGACTAACAAGCACCAGCACTCGGACTACTACGATGAGTCCGGGATGAGGATATTCTACACCAAGTCCTTGAGAGAACACGACGCCGGGACACTGTGGCTGGGTCAGATGTTCTTCGAAATCCCCCCAGAGACCCCGGAGACAGACGTCCAGGGGGTGTGTACGTCAGAGTGTACGTCCAAAATCTTCACGGACAACATCAATATATTCGGAGCCACCAATCACATGCATCTACTCGGTGAGTGTCTTCAAAATGGACACCATTGGTGCTTCCCTATTAATTGTTAAACTTGAATTGACGTATTTAAGATATGTGCATGTTAAAATTTCTGATTTATGTCACTCCAGGTACTCGAGGGAAGGTTGAGCATTTCAGGAGTGGGAAGCGTGTAGGAGTCATTACAAACGATACCCACTATACGTACCACAGCCCAGTCCAAAACAGGTCAGTTACGGGTAACTTAATTAAAGGATCTAAATTACTTCTTTAGATAAAAAAGCTATAAAAATGGCTCTAGAGAAGAATTCTTCACGAAATCCGTTTACACTTATATGATGATAATTCTTAATTTTTTTACTGAGATATATCAAGTCGATTCGACCTTTTTTTAAGTTTTGACACCCCTGTGGTGGTGAGACCAGGGGACGAGTTACGGACCACGTGTACCTTCAACTCCGAGGGGGTGGACAGGACTACTTTCTTCGGAAAAGGAACCCACGATGAGATGTGTTTGGTGTTCATAAAGTATTACCCGAAACAGAAGGCGAGGATCCAGAAATGTTTGTCGTTCAAGGAGCTGTCTATGTGCACAGCTTTCCCGCAGACGGTGGGGCTATTTGATGACGGGATGCGGGGATGTAACGTCCCCCAATTCACCTCCCTCACCAACCCCGCCACCCTCGCAATGGTATTCCAGGTAAGAGCGCTGACCACACTAGTAATATCAGGGAACACATTGACGTTTTTAAAATGAAGGAAAAGTAAAATATATTGAATGTTCATATATTACCTTTAGGGATTCATTTTGCACTGAGGGAAAAATTAACAAAATAGTATTCATAATTTTTTTATTATTCATAACTTTGCCTATTTGGAAATTATGAAAACGAGTATTTTGTAGTCTTTGTTACATTGCTCAATCTTCTTTCCTCTGTACTGTGTATACAAATGAAGCTCTTTTTATTGACAGATTCAGACCAAATGTAGACCAGATATATGTACACAGGAATGCAAAAATACAATGCGGGAACTTCGGCAGCATCCATGTTTAAAAGAAGATGTGTGGGAATACATTAAATTTTTCTTAATGGAGGAAAAGCATAGTGGCAGTGGAATCGATGTCGAAAAATTGTTGGTACTGTATTCTGTGTGTGATTTGCAGCTTGGACAAGAAATCGGACGTGACGTAATCAGAACAACAACAACCATGCGCATGACACCATCCCAAACAACCAACAGAGAACTCGCCTCTAAAAGTTCTGAGACAAACCATATACACACGTGTCCCAAATGTCCTCCAACCCATTTGAGTATATGCAACAATAGCGCTTCACGAAATACCATTCCATCCATAGCTGTTTTTACAAGTGTGATAATTTTCCTAGTTGATTTCTTGGTGAGTGTGATGTAGGCGTCGAGTGGCAAATGATATCAAAATATTGTTTTCCGCTCTTGGCTCAGCCCTCTGTCCGAAGTTCCTAGCGAGACTGTTTAGTGTCTTATGTACACAAGTACCTGCCACTTCAGCGTACAGTGTTATTCTTATTGGGGTATACCCACGATGATAGCGAATGTCTGGGTGACCGATTTTAACCTAAAGAACCAGATGTGTTCCAAAAACTTTTTGGTTCTTCGCCATTTCATGATTCCATCGAAAGTAAGATTTCCGATCTTGAACATTGTTTTGTTAGACAGACAGGGAATAGAGTCTTTAGTCGTCCTATACTGCTATGATATTTAGTTTGGACTGAAAATGAATGCACTTAATTTATTTATTTATTTGTTTATTTATTTTTGTTGTACTTTGTTGATATATGTCTGCTTGTTTGTTTAAAGTGACCATGACTTTCTGAAACAAGACATGTTAAGTTACAAGATTTTCTGTAATGTACTGCCATCGGTGTCTGCAAATTATTAACTTGACACGAAACAGTATGAAAAAGAACAGTCTTTTATATAGCTTTATCTTAGTGATTGCAATTGGCCATAACCCTGTTTTTGTACACACCTGAGGCTTAGGTACCCGTAACTGTGAATAAAACTGATGGCCTGCAGGAAGACTTTGTGTTGTAACAGTGTCCACTGCTCAGGGAATGTCCTTAGAAGTGATTACGTGTTTCAGCAGTGGTTACGTTTGGGTTAAGCATGTCTTCTATTGCAGGAGTTACATTATAGAGTGTCGTAATAGTAAATGTGGTTCAGTCTGTATCGAGTCAGTGTTTTTATTTTATTATATTTACATTTTCCAGTGTATTTGGGATAACACTACGAATTTTTGTAAGGTTTAGTCCAATACATTTCATCAATGACACAAATGACGTTCTGCGGGGCGCAAGCGGGGGTTGCATAATTATACGACATGAAAATAACGTATAACTGTCAATAATTTAATATTTAATGTACAATTGCTGAAAATTATATAAAAGATAAGTAACAACGAATCATTCTTTGAATATTATGAGGAGATCATTATGGTCAGGGTGTGATCAATTCTATTATAAAGCACTTCAGGCTTTATTGGATTTGATCACGCCCCGACCGAAGTTATCACCTCATAATACTCAAAGAATGATTCCTTATTCCTTAAATATTAGAATAAAAGGCTTGCACAGCTGCTGCACCCCCTGTATATTCCTTACAACCACTATAGGTGCGTTCATGATTCTGTCATGTTGTGAATTATGTATTTACCGGGCGGCAGTAAATACAAAATTTACACTTTGTATTTACTGCCATCCGGTAAATTCAAAATTTACAACATGACAATTCCATAAACACAACAAAAAGTTGAAAAATTAAAATGCCAGCTTAAGCAACGAAAATTATGGGTTTTTTTTAATAATGGTATGATAAACTTAAAGTGCTATTCTGACATATTAATCATGATACGCCAATGTGCATCATAGAATATTAGTATGCTTGCAGAGCAATTTACTGTTCACAAAAAAGTTGTTCATTGCTAAAATAAACATGAAGAATACGTGTAAGGCTATACTTTGGGTTCAATATCCATTATGGCCTCGTAATAAATATAGATTTTAATATATAGTATGTCAAACATGAATTGCAGTTTCATGGAATTTGATTTGAAATCATGTAAAAAGTAATTAAAATACATGTACCAGTATTCACTTAAACATGTCTTAGAGATATTAACCGTTTTCTAGAAGAGAAAGTATGTAATCTGGACACATTTTATTTATCTGACGTGAAAAAACTACATTCGTAACTATAGTGATCTTATTTTTTTTTATTGTGTTTATCCAAAAACGACTTTGTATTACACTTCCTATAAAAGTACGATAAAATGGAAAGTTGATACATGCATTTAAATTGATTAACTTTTGCTTTATATGTATTGAACTTTAGATAACACGTGTAAAATGTTAAATGAGGAGGTCCTATCCACCTTAACAAGGCATACTATTTCCTAAACATTGACATTAATTTCGAAGAAAAGAAACATTCAGATAATTATGATTTACAGTAAAGGAAACAGTGGTTATGACGATGTCGGTAGACAGTATTTGTTTTTTGTATTGTTTATTACCAAGAACCATACGATTCATAGGTTTAACATATATATATTAATAAATTTTACAAACATTTGTAGACATTTCTTTTAAAAATCACAATCTTAAATCAGCCTACGGGTGTGCGTAGCAATGTACAATAACAGTAGAGGAAATATTTCACTTCGATGGCATGTCGTTGTCATATAATTAGCACCCTGGCACGCTGTTTTGCAAACAAATGATCAGTTCGATAAATATATCTTAGATGGCTTTTTGTTTTGGTCTTTGACAAAAAAATTTTTAATTTGATAAGACACAAAATGAAGTATGATGGACACAAGTTACAACCATTGATGACAAAATGGCAATGAATCAGAGACTGCTCAAAATAATTGTTAAAAAGATGTAAGAAGAGACCGTTCAGACAGTCCGGCGTTTGATCACAAATAATCATCACAGCAGTTGATGTGCCAAATGATGCAGCATTAATCAGTTGATTTGAACATCAGAGGAGTCAACTGTTAAAAGGACTGGATGATGTCATGTTCGAGTATTTAGACCTCCTGATAAACTCGAGCTTTGTGTAGAAATTTGCGCAAATATTCAAATCATTTTAATTTTAAAGTTAATTAACAATTTTGAATATTTCCTTGACTGAATTATGATTTATGGCTAGAAAAATAAGATTTTTTTTAAGTGGACGAGTTTGTTGATCACCCGGCCTCCTTAAACATGAAAATAATGTTACGAACTTGAATTCTGGTCCATATTTATGAAGCCATTCATGAAAAAACTCCAATATGCTAGAGGTCACTGTAGGACCTTTTTCCAGAATGGAGCCCTAGTGTAGGATCAATGTCTTGACAGAAGTCATTGATTCTTGGGGTTGGTTTCTTGAAGTCGCTCTCGGTAGGCATACGAGAGTTCCTGCCTGAAATGGACCGTCGGTTGGCTTTCGTATTGTGGGTACTTATCCCGACAAGGTAAGAGTATGTTTTTTCTTTTAAGATGAGAGAGAGAGAGAGAGAGAGAGAGAGAGAGAGAGCTAGAGCTAGTGGATTAGTAATTTATTGTAGAATGTACATATACATGTAATTATTTCAATCAAGTAACACGTAAAACGTTTGCAGGGTCTGTTTCTCTAATTCCCCGGATGTAACCTCCTCCGTCATTGACAGTCTTCTTAGAAACTACGACATCAGGCTGCGTCCTAACTTTGGCGGTAATTTTTTGTTTTCAAATGGAAACAAACTAATCAAAGATATATATTTACTCCATTTATATCACTCCTCTCGACGAATAGTTTATTTCTGACATTCTTTTGTTCTATCTATCTAGATGCTGCTGTAGATGTGGGTATTGAGTTGGTGGTGGCCAGCTTTGATACGATCTCTGAGGTCAATATGGTGAGTTGTATTTAGTTCATATATTGAAGTAGTATTGCCTCTCTATTATTTGCTAGTAGCGGGTGCTCAAATTGCAAACAATGAATAAAATAGTAGAACATCGTAACAGCAAAGCGGAACATTAAAGGGTACGATTCCAGCTGGCTCAAGAGATTGCAATGTAATGTTTACCTGTAAAAGATTTTAATTTGGGATATGGTGATTTCCATATTGGTTAAGAACAAAATATTTCTGACTTCATCTTTAATCTTGCCATCAGCCAATCTTATGAACCATTAGCTGACCATGCATCTGTTGTGTGTTTCAATATTTCCAAGGAACTTTTCTGCTAAAGTTTACCAGAGCCTATCTTTTAATGACTTTTCTCATCAACACAGTACGTGCCCGAATAAGTGCAAAACCCATTAATTTAGGAAGTATCAACATAAGATCTCAGTTACGGTAAATTAATTGTAATTTCAATTTTGCTTCTGATGCTGTTTTCTGGACCGTTTCATCTGGCTATCTATAACTATATTGTCTGATTTCTCTGATACCAATCTTCTCACATTTCACGTCCATCGAAATTACAAGTTAAATTGACAGAGAAACGGGAGAGATTCGAGATTTCTGATCGAACGCTTCCCACTTTAATTTCGCTTCGTTTGCGAGGAAACTGTCTTGCCAAAAATATCTACAAGTTGATTGTCGCTAAAACACGTTTCGTGTCGATTTCCCTTGCTCCGTAATTGAATCGCTTATCGAGATTTACGAAACAAGATTTTAGTGTAGCAAATAATTCCATGTGACACCATAGTCATGATTGATATATCCTTCCGCGTAAATCGGTCTCCAAGCCTGCTTTATTTCTTTGTACATCTGATCTCGTCATATAATTTTGGAATGGAATTTTCCTTCTCTGATTTAGGGCGTATATACAGTATATCGACTTTATGTGTATTTCTTTGCGATTTATTGATGATGTAAATATCCAATATGAGTTAGGCATATGTAACATTTTATTTTTTTCAGTAAATAGCTTTTTAGGATAAATAGAAAACGCTGCTGTGTGCTTAATACCCCAAACTACATGGTTGCCAACTGGTCGCTCTTATCTGTTGCGGTTATTAACTCCAAACATGCCATTGTTTTAATAAGATCTTAAAGACAATAAAAAACTTAATTTAAACTTAAAAGATAACACTATGACCAACAAACATATTGCTAGCATATTTACCATGATGCTAGTAGGCACAAACCAGTCATAGAATATGTCAGCATATAAACTGCATATTAGATGGTTTGGTTCACTGAAAGCATTGTTACTGACATTTGCATTTGCATTGAACAGGACCAAAGAACTTTACCACATTCATTGCAAAACAGGATCACTGACCGAAGATGACGATTTGCCCTTCTCAGTATCTTGAGAGGAGCATTACTGGTTAATAAATGTGGTCATGAGCCAAATTGCGTCAATTCTCGTCAAAAAATTCAAGTGGGCTGATGGTGACTTCCGTGGTTGTTTTACAGGACTACACAATCACAATATACCTGAACCAGTACTGGACGGACGAGAGACTGACCCACGAGAACCTGTCCTCATCCACCAGCCTCACCCTCACGGGAGACTTCGCGGACAAAATCTGGGTTCCGGATACTTTCTTCGCAAATGACAAGAACTCATTTCTTCATGACGTCACAGAGAAAAATAAAATGATCCGTTTGTATGGCAACGGTTCTGTCGTCTATGGAATGAGGTAAGTATCTACTTATTAACGTATACCAATATCATGGTAGAGGATCTGTTATAAATACAATGAAATGATGGATTAATTTAATTGGTCTTCCTCCGAAACGATTGCCGCTTTTCATCGTCATCTGAAGAGCTATGACCCTGAAGTGGTTTTAATCAGCTAATAGAAATAGAAAGCGATGACCGGGATTGGGGGTCCATTCTGGAGGATCAATCTCCTTTTATGGTATAAGTATGGCCCTTAAATAAGAACCATACTCCCAGGCAGCAAGTGTTAATAGCAGACTCGCGATTGGATTCGGACGGCGTGTGTTGACAGACAAATAACTTCCTTAGCAATATTGTGCCATTGGTTTGAGGCAAATAATGCCAAGTTAAGGAGATCCCGCCGAATTCGAACAATTTTTATATTACTTGTAATTTTTTTTTCAAAAAAATAAGTCATTGGAAAAGATTGGAAAAGAATATTTAAATCAAATCCAGCAAACGATAAATAGAGTGCTTGATATTTTATTCAGATTTACGACCACACTCGCTTGTATGATGGACCTGCACGACTACCCGCTAGACGAACAAAACTGTACCGTGGAAATTGAAAGCTGTAAGTTTGCAGCTTGAGATACTGCTGCAATACATGACACATTGCACTAGCTTTAATATGTTTCATATCGATGAAAACAATAATTTCTTTCAACGTTACTTGTTGTATTTTATTAAGATGTATGTCATATTGTAAATTTGCATTTTCATTCACTCAATAATTGAAAACTTCCACACAAGATAGTGGTTTTCTTCCTTCAGATGGTTACGACATGGCGGACCTGTACCTTCACTGGAGAAGCGGCCACCACTCTGTACACGGCATACAGGACATAGAGCTCCCCCAGTTCTCCATTGTGGAGTATAGAACGGTGGAGAAGATAGAGAGCCTACTGACAGGTGCCCGGGACTATTTTTAAACTACAAATAATTTACTAAACAACATCCATATTTTAAACCATTCATATGGGGTTCTGTTCGTGTGTTCTAGGGAAGTATCCCCGGCTGTCTCTCAGTTTCAAGCTCCATAGGAATGTGGGCTACTTCATCTTCCAGACGTATCTTCCTTCCATTCTGATCGTCATGCTGTCTTGGGTATCTTTCTGGATTAACCACGAAGCAACCTCAGCGAGAGTGGCTTTAGGTGACCTCATTGTCTTATAAAATGCCGTGACGCATAATTTCTAAACACAATACAGTTATGTAAAAGTTATTTTTCGATCGTTGCAGGAATTACAACGGTTCTCACCATGACAACGATAAGTAATGGCGTCCGGTCGTCCTTGCCGCGGATCTCTTATGTCAAGGCCATTGACATTTACTTGGTGACGTGTTTTGTGTTTGTCTTTGCCGCCCTGTTGGAGTATGCGGCTGTAAACTACACATACTGGGGAAAGAGGGCGAAGAAAAAGAGGCGGATCAAAGAAATGACAGATCGGAGAGTGAAGTCACAAGAGGAGACCAAAGTAGGTCACAGTCATTACTTTCATTACGGGATAATAAGAATTAAATATTTATTTTCCATTTATTAGTCCTTTAAATTCCGTTTTTTATGAGTAGCATGATAAACGGTAAGCAGAACAATGGTCTGAACCTGATATATTTTGTTTGTAACTAAACGTAAATCAAATTGTAAGGTTCGATGTTGTAGAACAGCGATGTGTGTTATACAACAGTCAGCAACCCAGATATATCACCGGTCATCTCACTGAGAGGGAATAAAGAGACACAGATAGATTTTGAAACGGGGAACACGACATCTATTCCAAGAGCCTGTATGTCACGTGGTTATATCCCAGAATCCTTAGTCAAAAGAAAACGTTCGTCCAGTTTGAGAAAACAGCGCCAGACAGTGACTCAAGGATCCATGACAGAGGAAAAAGACAAATGTAAATCTAAGATATTCTCCGTAAAGGATGTCAACAGCATCGACAGATTCTCCAGATTACTCTTCCCCTTGCTCTTCCTGATCGTTAACGTGGTGTACTGGGGATTCTACCTTGTGTTGTGAAACCATATCGTTCCTTCCAATTGTTACATAGCATAAAGAATTAGCAATTTGAATGAAACAATTCCATTTAAAGCATACTCTACCGTTGTCAATGCACATAATATCATTGAAGAAACTTAAATCTCTTGTATTTTTTCTGTACGTCTGCACAAAACAAACAAGTGTTGAATGTTATTTCACAAGTAATCATGAAATTTTCAGGTCTTAAAAGAGAACCAAGAAGTATTTAGAACAGTAGATATAAATGGTTAACTCTTAAGGAGGACCTAAACAACTTGATATCAACACAACATACATGTATATATATTTAATGAACTATGTTCTACAGTAGGTACATACTGTATTGTAACCAGTCTTACTGCTCATACTGTAAAGCAATCAGTCATAATGTCCAAACTGCTGTAAAGCAACCAATCTTATTGTACACACTGTACTACAGCATTTTTTCTGTCCAAACTGTATAATAAATAATCATTTTTACCAATAAATCATACTGTTCAATACTGTAATGCACTTAATTTTACAAATATGGACCAATCTTACCTTTTGCACTGTACAGAAACTAATTTCGTTGTCCTCACACTACTATTGTTTAACAAGCAATCTTGCATTCCATAAAGTATATATATAACAACCTCTCCATGCGCGGGTCTAGAGGGGGGAGGGGTCCAGACCCCCCCCCCCTTTGGAAAATTAAAATTTATTAAATTTCCGTAGTAAAATTATCGCAAATATGCCTTGGACCCCCCCCCCCCCCCCCCCCCGGCAAACATAATTATCCTTCGGACCCCCCCCCCCCCCCCGGAAAAAAATTCTAGATCCGCGCATGCCTATCTACATGTCTAAACTGTGGAGCAATTCTTACAGTTTATACTGTATAACATTTGAACTTAAATTACTGCAATGTCCATACTATACACTAACTTAGTTAACTTCCTATACTGTAAACCAACAAATCTTTCTGTACCGTAAATCAACTAATTTTACTGTCCATACAACCAATCTTTCTGTTCATACTGTAGAGCAACCAATCTTTCTGTCTATAGTCTTACTGTCCATACTGTAAACAACTAACATTCTGTCCATACTTTAGCACAACAAATCCATCTTTCATAATGTATACATACCTATCTGTCCATTCAATCTAGCAATTATTTACACTCTTCTGTTTGAGTTTGAACTTGATGTATGATTATAAGTTTAGAGTCATCTATGACCTTGACTTTTAAAGGCCATTAAATGTCATTATTCTTGTATGGTATAAATAATAAGGAACGTATGTATACATATAGTTTCTCTCAAAAATATTTATTTGAATGATGAAATGCGTTATAAAGTCTATTCTATATTCCTTTTTATGTGTACATAATCAATCATATCAACAGACATGTAAATTAAAAGTCATGTCAACACTTGGGGTTTTTTGTAGGGTTTCTATTGCTTTGCAAGTCAGGACATGTCCTGTTTGAATTGCTGATTGCCTTTAAATGTTATACTAATTTATTATAACCTATAAGTTTTTACTACAGTTTTAGACATTGGAAATGATAATGACTTTGCTGTAAGCAGGATTTCATTATCTGCATGTTCCGTGTAACAGTGTTTTACTGTAATTCATATTCTCAAAATTCTCAACATTGCTGTTGGAAAAAAACCAAAAACAAAATATAATGAATTCACAACCATGATTATCATGACAGTTATTATGCTAATGTTCAATTCCAACTTTAAAAAACAATTACACTAAATACTATGTTAGTGTTTTCTTTCATCTCTACGATTTGAGGGACTATAATTTGATCTATCAATACCTATTATTATCATTTTCTAGCCTATACTAAACTCTATAATACTACTTCATGTAGATATTCATAAATGCCATTATATATAATTAGATAAATATATTACTACCTAAGACATGGAAATTATGTACCGGTAATTCTCCAAAAGAGTACAGTGCATGTACTGCAAAACTTAACCAGTATATCAACAAAAGCATTTCAGTTGTACAAATGTCATTGCTGATGATCCTCCAAGTTATCTCTAGAACTCCATCATTTGTGTCCTCTTGATTTCAGTACATATAGTACATTACAGCAGTAATACACTATACAGCTGTATTCATTACTGATGAGCCTCCATCTTGAGTCCCATGATATTGCCAATATTTGCCCTTAAAATAATAATATAATAATAAAGCTATTGTCAATGTGGATGATCTTCCATCTTGAGTCCTACAATACCATTATGTCCATCTCTCATGTACAAATAAAGTCCTCTCCCACAATCATTGGAATCTCCAGGTAGATAGGCGTGATGGAAGGACCGAGGGCTGGGGCCGAGGCAGGGAATCACCCCCTGTAACTGTCCATCAAACTTGTAATGGCAGAGATGCTCGATGTACGCCTCGGACCTAGTGTTGTGTTGGGTGAAGGTCAACAGAAAACCAGCTGTAACAGAGGTCAAGGGCATTTAAATGTCAGTTGTCAAAGAAAATCTGATTAGATACAACTCTCTAAGAATATACCGGTATGTATAAATGTCTTTCTTAATATTTAAATACTGTATGATCAGATATAACATTTGGATTCAGCTACATTTGTTTCTTTTTTCTATTAATGAAGTTCTGTAATTTCTTTTTAAACTACTGGTTGTTTACATTTTTTCAGCAGATTCACATGTATTACCATATATATGGTGACATCCTTGTTCTAGCAAGTTCACATACATGTATATCTACCTAAACATATTATGGGTCTATAGTTGTTGGTATGTAAATGTTTCTATACGCATCACAGCTACTTAAGGCATTGACTTTATATGTCAATTAATATGTTAATTACTTATCTATTCAAGTTGAATTCAACTTGCGTGCTGATTGGTTGACACAAAATCCAAACCAATGTACTTACCTAACTGATTAATGATGTATGCCTCCACGGGGTAACCGGCCAAGGAGAGGGTCAAAGTTACAGTCACCTCTGTACACCTACAAAATCCAAGGTCAAGGACATATCAAATCATATAGAGAATATCAAATCTTACGAGAATGGTACATGTTCATTGTACTGTAACATGAATTGTCTAAGATGATGAAATATAATTTTTTTAAGGGGGAGCTGGTAGGAAAACAGACTAATTAACACTGTGTAGGTGATCGGTCCTTGTTAAGGAGCCTGTGTATGTAGGGTATCAAACCCTACGACTATTTTTGGTACAGTAGAAATGATTTGTACTCACTTGGACAGGTCAGTTGGTGCTTCCAGACAGACAATGGTTCTATCCAGTGCAGCTATACACATCAGGTGGGGCCCAGTGTCCCTGGTGACAGTCTGTGTCGCCAACACCTGGACTGTATTGAAACCCTGATCAATTGTCTGCATACTCTCCCCCATCTTGAGATTTAAACTCCTGAAGCAGCAAAATCATGAGGAAAAGTAAGACACCAGTTGATAGCTCTGTGGTCAAGACATTTTGAGGCAGCGACCAATCACTGCTTATTTTGATATACATGTATATACATGTATTATCATGTTAAACTAGAATTTATATGTAGCTTATAAAAGTCAATTATTACTATATGGGTAGATCATGCAAGGATTTTTAATATTTTGATTTCCTTTTCTGGCATTTTCAAAACAATCTCACTGTTAAAACTGTTGGAAACTTCTTATCAAATGTATTACCTACACAGACTTTAATAGTTTAATTCATGAGAAAAAAATTTCCTCCAAAAAATGTGTCTATTCATGTACATGTGTAAATTGAAATTACCCAGGTAAACTGTACTAAGTACTTTGTGCATTCCGGTTAAAAGTTTTCAAGAGACATGGAGTTTTATAATTACATTATTGCATGTGGTGTTTAAACTGTTTGCATGTACCTTTGACAAGAGTCAGTAACCCGGATGTCCAGCACTCGAAGCTGGTGAGCCGTCAGGAACTGTGTCTTGTTCTCCATCAGAACGATCAGTACATCTCCAAACGCAGCTATTAACACTGCTTCCTCTATGTCAGGATTTGTGAAATTCTCTCCATTTCTACGGCACCATAGTCTACATGAGGTTACAGAATTTTTATTCATGAACTCAATAACAAACATTTTCTGTCTTGAACTTATAGACATATTGATGATTATTTAATTTATAAACTAAATGCATGTACTTTAAAACACACATCACAATACACATACCATCATCACAAATGTACTAGTTTATTTAAAGATCAAGAAAACCTTGAACTTTTTTTTAATCAAATTGAATCGTTTTTCATCGGCAAGTATGAGTATTTATAAAAAAAAATCATCAAAGAGTGATGAAAATTAAAACCTGAGACAGAATAGTACAGAACATCTTTCTTTGAAGCATGACCATTTTTTGATGATCATTAAAAATTTGAGAAATAACCATGTTTTCCCAACATTGCAGTGGCATGGTTGATGTTTAAAATAGGTATTGGCCATATCTGACCTCCTTGTCTGGTCTATGGCAATTAGTTGGTCTCTGACAACCAGTGGATATATCTGCTCCTTGACTGCATCCTTTAGCTGAACCCCATCATTGTCATGTGTAATGGGTATGGTGTCAATTATAGATCCATCTTGATTAAATACTTCAATCCTCCTACAAAAAAAGAGTTTTACATACATGAATGTCTTACTTATTCACTATACACAAATGCAAGATAAATTGGAATAAAAAAATTCAAATGTGTGTGTAACTTTGGAGATGCAGTTGAACAAAAAATCACAACAAAGTAAAGAAAAGAACCAGCCTGGGTTTTAGCAAGGAACATGAAAATACACTCACTCTTTTGGATTAGAAAATTTGAAATGAATTATTTCTGCGTCCTTGATTCTGTAACCATGGTGAAACTGTGAGGGTCGAATGATAGGAGAGACCTCCGTGGGAGTCTTATTATAGGTCTGGTCCAGTGACCAGTCTTGTATGTAGTAAATTCTCATCTTCTGGAAACTTTCTGCTGTCGAACAATTTGCAATCTACAAATTTAAAATTGAACTTGATTTCTTTATTTTGAGTACATCTTACACATGATTTTGCATACTGTGGTTTCATCAATATTAAGTGAATACCAATTTTTGTGGATTTCGTTGTTGAGGATAGAGATCCACGAAATTAAATGTTCACTCATCAATGAGGTCCAATATCCAATAACATATCACATTAATAGGATCATTGTCCAAGAATTTATAAGTATGTATTCTTGAAACTTCGATTTTTACTACTGGTAAATCCATTACCGGTAAATGGCCAAATGTCACAAGATTATTGAAAATTGCTTCATTTATCGATAACAGTTCCAATATATGCTAACATATAAGACAGAAATTAGGGTGCATGCACACAAATTTACCACAAGTAGTTTTGAACAATACTCAGGAAGAGGATGATCGAATATCATTGCTAAAGCTTTCCCAAACATAAATGGCTTTCCACACAATGTATATGACTGCTTTAGCTCTTCTAGGGTCATCCTTTTCTTCTTTTTACTTTTATGGCGTTCATTATATCTGTTCCAATAACACACGTTATTTTTGATAGCCTAAAATAATGAAAAACTGTTTTTTTAATTCAATCTCATCTTGTAAGCAAAAGTCCTCTAAACTTGAAATTGTTTTTAAAGGTATCATAATTTACATGTATCATGATATATTTGTCACACATGTTGTATGAATAAAATGAATATAAAACAATTTTCAAATAATATTTTTTTATTTTATTAATTTATATTGTCAGATGAAAATGCATGATATTCCTGGCATACTATTTCCTTTGTAAAGCATACATATAGGATCTCTCATGATTTGTGATGGTATATAATTTTTATCCAAGTCGTGTGTGTTTTCTATCCCTGAGCCTTGGCGAGGGGATAGAAAACACACAACGAGTTGGATAAAAATCATATACCATCGCAAATCATGAGAGATTCTTTTTATCACATGTTTTACCACAAGTTAAACCTCAATCTTTTGTTAAACCACAATCTTTCTGTAAACATTATGATTGTGAGCCGCATAACACATTTGCTAAAAGACGTCAACAACTTTACGCATGGAAAAAAGTTCCTTGAAGATTAACAAACAAACATTTCATTTTCTGGTATATTTTTATCAATTTATAAAAAAAAATTGAAACAGCATTAACTGCTGCACATCTATAACTCTACGCTTTTCAACTGAATTATTCTGTTACTTTTTCATTCTACGTCAGTCATCTGCCTAAAGCTACGTAATGTTTAATTATGATGTCACGTGGCGTAAGAACACACAGTGGAATATCAAAAATTTATCCCATGAGTTATATCCACCGTATATTGAGATAAACATGTGATAAAAATATATATATGTCCTTTATTTGGTTGTTAATTGATTGGTTCATTAATTATAGATAAGAATAATTATTACCGCAGTGTTCAAGACACACCCTCTCCTATGCAAGGTCTGTAAACTCTGTAGAGACGACTGGCGATCTCTCTCTTCTCTGAAGTCATATTTCTTCATCACTTCTTCTGCATTCTACCAACATCAGAGATAATAAAGCAATAAGGAATCATTCTTTGAGTATTATGAAGTGATCAAATATTTGTAAATTTTTCAGCAATTGTACAATTAAGGTAGTACAAAACAGATAAGCTAAAATTTTCCTATAATTCAATTTTTCTGAAATGTTTATATTTTGTTCTTTGGAATGAAATCTTTAAATATGTAATATTTGAAGAAGAAAAAATCCGACCCCACAATTTTTGCCCACATCGCCCCAAACGGACCATTTGAATCTCCTTTCAGTGGAGTGTAAAATGAAATAGTCATAGTTATAATTTCCTATGCCATCAAGTTATTTTTCAAGATATTACAAATGTTTGTGCTGCTATTTATACAGGAGACCTTCTTGTTACTTAAAGACACTAAAATAAATTCTAACTGGTAACTTAGGGTAATTTCTGATGCAATATAATGTATGGTAAAACTAGCGCTTGTGAATTCTCTTTTACGACGAAAATTTGTAGCTCTTAACAGTCTCTAAAAAGAAACAGTATGATTGTCATGATACTGTAATTAAAATATATCAAAATAAAGAAAATTTAACGATTGGTTTTAGATTAATTAAGGTTTAAGTATATTTGACGGAGGTGAAAATTGATAAAAATCCTAGATGATGTCATCATATTTGACCTTTAACCTGTTGATATGTCCTTGAAATTTGTTGGACCTAAAGCCGTAACACTGGTGGTGGTTGTGTCCAAATTTCAGGTCTTTATTATGAAAGGAACACAAGTTACGCATTTTTAAAATGATATAAGGCTAAATTGCACAAAAATCATATGAACACCATCCAAATGTATGTTTTAAAATTATCAAAATATGTTGTACCTCAAATTGTTTCGGCCTTGAGTAATTGATGGGTATGATTTATATTTTTTCTTTAGATAAATGATGGATTGAAATTAATTTTTACATAATAATAAGTCATTATTTTGTATATTTGAGAAAATATTTCAAATGAATAATTTCAGGAGTGTTTCGTACTACCTTAAATATTAAAATACCGGTAGTCATTGATGATATGTATTGGACTATACATTACAAAATTGATTCGTATTTATTACAGGCAAAAACACTACAAAATGTAAATATTAATTGTCATGTAAGTTCCTTATAACCAAAACACTAAATAGGCATTGTTTAGTACCTGTATTACCAATAATTTAATCTCACATGTACCTTGAATAAAAAACATGGCAAATAGAAATACTCAATAATTTAAAACCATACTATATAAATAATGTACATCTTACTGGTATGATTTATTAGAAATGAGGGTTATTCCAAAAATCTGTTCACTGCAACTTCATCATATGTTACTATGATTTGTTCCATGACCCTTTGTCAAACAATACCCCAAAACTTAGATCCATGCTTTATCTATTTCTTTAGAAAAAGAAATATTTAGTAATAACAAGTTTTGCCAGGCACCACAATTTGCATGTGTCATAAATTTCAAGTCATTACGACCTTGTTAAAGGTTGTTAAAGACCTTGTTCAATGAATCTGGATGTATAACAGATATGTATGGGCCTAATACTCAGTACACTTAGACATACTGTTCATGTTTAAGTACCAGTATGCAAGAACGGAATGTGTCCTAATAAATGACCTTTTCCTGTTCAGGAAGAGTTGCCCCCCTTTGCTTTTAATCTATAAAAATCAATTATAAAAACATCTCTCCGTTAAAAAAATTAATTTCAATAGCTTATCTATTCCTAACGATTAAATACATCTTTCCACCAGAGCATTTATTGATATTCTTAGTATTTACTTTTTTATTTCAAAAAATGTGCTTGTCTCCATAGACCGCAATGCAGTCTTCATTAATTACTGCTCAGGTAATACCATTTTAAAAAATTTCTCGTGGTAAATCCTTTTCTACCATAAAATGCTTTGCATTAATATCAGAGTATTTACTACATGAAGGATACTGAAGGTGAGAAAATTATACTTGAATCCAATATGGCACAAATTTCATCTTCATGTGTCTTTGATTTACTGAATAATGCCACTTTTCTATGCAATTTTGGGACAACCCTTGTACAGTGATTTCATAATGCTGGCATATTCTGTATCAGTCTGATACAGGTTAGAGCCTGGCAGCCAATTAAAGTTCAAATTTTAAATTTAAATGCCATTATTACTGGAAAACTTTCTAACTTATGATTTCTTTTAAATTTGTTCTAACGAAAGGTCAGCTTATGAGTAAACTATGTTCCAAATATAAAGTAAGACCGCACTCAAATTTTATCATCACTTAATTGTTATTTGGAATTCATATAATTAAGTTATTGATATTCAATGCCCATCTTTGAATGCATAATACCAATCATGCTACAGATACTGTATTCTCTTTTATGAGAATAAACGATTATGTTTAAGTTTTTGGAACAGATCCACTACTTAGTATGAGCATTTTTAAGCTCTGCTTTAACTAGATTTGCAGGGATGATGCATTTAGGGGATTTCATGCCAGACAGTATTTGTGACCTGCTATTTTTATTGTGATGGAACAGATATATGAAAAGAATGTCTACTTCCAAGTAACATGCTTTTCCTTTACCAAACCTGGATGCATCAAGATACGCAAAATACCGAACATGTTTCAAAAGTTGCAAGTTTGAAGAGGTTCGAGTTCTAGTATGGTAAATACCATATATGAGAGAGAGAAAGAATATTTATTCGATTAAGGACCAGCTAAAGTGATGAGCTATGATTGCTAGAAAGTGCACTATGCTTTTAAGGACACCATGTATTTCCAAATTATTCTTCTGAGTGCCCAAATGTAATATCATCTTTTTTTTCTCAGGAGTTATTATCTTTCTGATAATCACATACTGACCTATGAAGCTAAGTTCAATGAATTTGATATTAATATGGCCTACTGTTTTATGGCATACCTTGTAGATAAGGTCATTAAATTTTGGTACTAGACTGGTCTTGACCGTCTTTCCACTAGGCCCACACCAAACTAAGGTACAAATATCCTGCAAGGGAGATTTCACAGGAGATGACCCACTGAATTTGTTCATCAGAAGAGTGTCCTGTGATGTCATCAGCAGCTCAACCCTAACTCCTTCCTCATCATGATAAACTTCCAGAGGGGTGGGTAAAAGCAGTCTCCATGAGTCTAGAATCAAACCCTCAAAGTAACAAAGCTACCTAAGAAGGAAGCAATCCAACATCGGAAACCCATGGTCAGTTTCACACACCAGTACCATTACATGTATACGCTCAGTTTCAGTGGGCCAACTCATTGAACTTTTCTCATACTCATGAATAATTTATGCTCTATTTTGATTGGCTCCTTCACACAAATTCTGTTAATGTTTATGCATGCATCTATCAAAAACAAAATGTTTTCAAAACATGATCACCATTTTCATCCTAAAACTCTGTTTCACTTTTTTCAATGGTGAATTGAGAATAATACATTTTCATGATAACAAGAAAAGTTCAGCGAGTTGGCCTACTGCCAGTAAGGGCATGCATCACTATAGTCATAGGTTTCTGATGATGTAAGCAATCAAAGGTGTGCACATCTTTTAAAGTGGAATGCTACACCAAAATTTTAATATATAGATTGTAAAAGTATCATTTCTGAAACATGATTTTGTTGTTCAAAGAAGGATATGCTCTCAATTATTTTATACCATTTTTTTGTATTTTTAATGAGAAAGCATAAAGTCTGTTTTGGTTGCAAGTAACACACTGTAGAGTTTGAAATTTGGTGTGAATAAATGCATGATATTAGTATCTAATAATTTATGTCCAGTCAAGTCAATAAGATGTTTTAATTTTTTAAATGAAAAATAATTTATGAAAATAAAAAAACATCTTTTATTCATATTTTTCAAACCTATGGATAAAATCTTTTAAAAAGACGTGCCTTATAGAGAAGAAATGTTAGGCAATCATTTAAAAAAAAAAGGAAACTGAATCAAATTGATGAAATTTAAGAAATATTGTTAATTTTCAAATTTGAACCACATCCGATCGAAATTAATATGATCCCGACTCAAATGATGGAAAATTTAAATATATAACAATTTCACCCAAAAACTAGGATTTTTGGTTGTAATATGGTTTGTACATTAATTGAAAAATTAAATTTAATTGATTTCTTGGCTGCAAATGAAGAAACATTGTTAATTTTTACTTTTATTGTAATTTAGATCAAGATCACTTTGTTTTCAATTGGGATCTGTCAAATTTTGGGATTTGGTTCAAATTATAGCAATTAATACATGTATTTCTAAAAATTCGCCAATTTGATTCAATTTAAAAAAAAAGATGATTGTCTTATATTTCTTCTCTATGAGACAGGTCTATTTAAAAGATTTTATCCATAGGTTGGTAAAAAATGAACAAAATATGTTTTTATTCATACTAAAGGACTATATATGATAATAGTCAAATTTGGCCCCCATAATTCATAATTTTTTAAAGTGTTTCAGATACATAATTGTTGTGTTATTTTTCAGAAGAGTTGATATAAATTATAATTTTGGCCTATTTATTTGATTTATTTGCACTCACTGGGAGTATATGACATCAGAAGTGACACTATTTTTATAATTCAATCAAAATCAGTCAAAATTTGATATATTTCTAATCTGTTTTCGATTGGGAAATATGGAGCGACACTTTGAACAAGAACGAACTTTTTGTCACATAAGTACTGGATAGATACATCTTTGGTGAAAATATTTTGGTTGTTCAAGCAATCGCTCAATGTTGTTTTAAAGAAAAACTGCTTCAAAACAAGCCGTTTTATGCTAAAAATGCGAAAATGGCGGAAAAAGGTTAACTTTATGATGTCATGACAAATTATCATACTGCGCTAGTGCAAAGCATTCACAGGACACTCTTCTGATGAACAAGAATAACAGTAAAATGATGATGTTCATTTAAGGGGGCCATTTATATAGGCTCAAACCATATATAGTCCTTTCAAACTCTAGAGTGTGTTACTCGTGTTCAAAATAGATTTTCCACTTTCTCATTAAAAATACAAAAAAAATTGTATTAAATAATGAAGGGTATACCGTGTATATCCTTCTTTGAACAACAAAATCTTATCATGTTTTAGAAATGATAATCTAACAATCCATAAAATAAAATTTTGGTGTAGCATTCAACCTTAAATCTGGATTTTTAAAACGTTTGTAATTGATTATTCTCATCTCTGACCTTAATTTGCTTTAATGTTTCATCTTACCTTTCATTATGGCCCTCCATGGTTCTGTTCTGTTATTATTGTATGTTAACTTCCTAAAAACAAAATTCCAAGAGAAATATCAATTTTTTGTTTTGGGGAATCAAAATCTCAAAAGTCATTTGTTTTCTTCTTAAAGCATGCAGGAAAAATTTCCTAAACCAAGTACATGTACATTTTTCAGTAACTGTTTTATTTTCACATGATATACCGGTAAGCCTTGTTCAATTACCCACCCCGTGTATGGATCTAGATAAACTCCACCACTAGGGGGCAGCAGTAGCTGCATGTCCCCTGTCAGTAATCCCTGGGCAGTTAACCGTAAATTCAACTGTTCCGATATTACATCAGCTTCTTCCGTTACCCTACATATAAACAAAAAAATCATACAAAATGAAAGGCTAAGTTTGGAGGCAAATGATCAGCCACAAAAATCAGTAATTGATTTTAATGGGTATAGTGAAGCAAAGAGCATTTTTCATGATGATGATGTTGATTATTTTCAGAGATAGTTTACTGTGGATTAGTTTGAAGACACAAGGGTCTGTTGATTATCATCAAAGATAGTTTACCGTGGATTAGTTTGAAGACACAAGGGTCTAAGCTGAGTTCTCCAGAGGACAGGTAAACAGGTTATCTGCCCTTGATGTTTGACAGCTTGGACCAGAGGAAGCCATGGATTTTGTGAGCGTCTATGAACCATTTCTTCACCAGGCAAATTCATACCAAATTCTTTACTGAAAAAAATTGGACAAAAGTAAATATTCACTCTATTTACCTGTAAGATTGGGTGCTTTTGTGACTAATTTCCACAATCAGAAAAACTATGAAGAGAGCTTTATAGTTGACCTGGTAGACATCTTTATATCCTTCATGGAGAGATGGTATAAACACAGTGAGCTTTTTTTTAAACCAACATAGTTTGTTGCCATCTTAGTCTTAGCAGGTATCGCCAAAATCATCCTACACAGTTCATGTATTATTTCAATGACATTTGTTTAGCAACTATAGATACTTTGAACCAAGTTTCATTCAAGGCGAGTTTATTTCATAATTTACAAGAGATGAACAATAATTACACTTTGTTACAACTAATTCTAGAGATTAAGCCCATAAAGTATTAACAAATACAAGAGGCATAAAGGCCCTGGTTAGTGTTGAAAAAATATTAATGTAAAGAGGTGCTTGTAAACTTCAAAATATTTGCCTCGCGCTCAAATAAAAGTTGATTTACAGTAGTAATAAAGATAACTAGAACTTACGATCTAAAGTCAATGTAACTTCTCTGGGAGTTTTGGGCATCTCCCCTCAGAGCATGGACCAAAGACAGGTGATAAAGAAGCTTGGAATGCTTTGCACACAGGGGAAAGATTCTACTAACAGACTCCTCCCAGCAATCCCCTACAATAGACAAAACAATAATCAATCAATTTACTGTAATCAATTATTGTATATCCTTTTTTGCGAAAAATTAAAAAAAACTGTAACCTTTTTTCTTTTAGGGAGTCATTTTTTGCATTTTTAAAAGTTTCAAATAGCACACAATACTGGATATAATTTCTGCATATTCTATTTTATCTGAATCACGAAAAGAACGAAAGATTGGATCATCGTGAAGATAACTGGATAGATGGATTATGTACACCTAAATTATGCTCTCTTCTGAGGATTCAGTTTTGGCAAAATAAGTAAGGGGGTTTAAAATCACTGAATTTGATTCTTCAATAGATCATTTTGCATTTAAGGTTAGAGTCGGGTTTCATTTGAATTTTAAATTTGGTAAAATTACTTATGGATGATGAAATTTATTCTCACAAAAAATCTCTGCTGACAGGACATAGACTGATTTACCTTCCCATGATCCTGCATGGAAACAGAGCCAGCTTTCCACAGCATGGAGAGCTGCACCCTCAGATTCCAAGGTGTCAGAAGAAAACACCGCCTTCCATCCACCCCATGAAGAACGAGCCTTGTGTGCCATGATGCTGTATTACATAACAATTACATCAAAGCACTGTAACTTAATCTCATTGTATCATCAAGTCATTAAGAAAGCAACACCGACTCAAAACATTGTAACTGTAAATACATTGTAACTGTAAAAACATTGTTTTACAGCTCTTAATATTTAAATGTTTTTTGTTATAATCACAATATGTAATACTTTTAGCATATTCTGTGGTTTCTTATCTACATTTGTGATAAACTTGAAATTTCTGCCTTTTATGCCTATAATTTAATGATCTTTTTTACATGTTAATCCTCAAGATGATTTCTTTGTCTCACATTTCTGGAATTTTATCCACTTTATACTAAATATGCTAAGCTATCAATCTGTACTTACCCTTGGTCATTCAGGCTGGCTAACAGCATCATTGCCTGGCCCTCTATCTGAGAGGAGTACTGAAGGTTTTTGCCTTTGCTTAAGGCAGCCTCTGCAGCCAGTCGATAGAATTTGGCCGAAGTAATTGTCTCCCCTGATATTGCATGCATTCTCCCGGCTTCATTCAAATACATGGCCTTGTGCCTGCCTGTCATTTGTAGAGGATTTCACAAGATATAAACAATTTGTTTGCTGTTTACCATAGACACAAATAGTATTGAAATATAAACAATACAAAAGCAATTTCATTCCTGATGTCATGACTTATAACAAAATAGCTTGAATGCCCAGCCCACATGAACTAATACATTTTTTTTACTGGTTGAAATGCTCTTAAGGTAAGGTTTGTGGCTTGCATGAAATTTTTCTTTTCAGAAATTGCACCAAAGTTACATATCATTTTGTTTTTCATACAAAAGTCTTTCTCAAGTCTTAAGTTATCTAAAATGCATTTACTGGTATACTGATGGTAAAATACTTACTTTTTTTTTCCGACTGAGAGAGCTGGCAAAATAATTCTGTGGCATGGGAGATTTCTCCTCGTGCCCAAAATACATAGGGAAGGCTCACATTGAAAAACCTGTCAGCACTATCTGGAAGTCTACAATAACAATTATGTAATTGTCTATTTATTGATAAATTATACCAATGACAAATTTATTTGGTGTGATTGACAAAATTTGTACATTTGGGCAACAGACCAGCACAAACTAATACAGTATACATTAAACCTAATGAGGATTACTGGTATCAATTTATAATAAAAATTTGTAATGTATTCAATTTTATTAAAAGTAACTTATAGAAGCAATTTAATTGACAGAATACAGATCTTGAGTTTTCTTATACAAAATTAGTAGATCAAGCCTCAGTCTCAATTTTCTGCTAATTTCATGGTCTGTCAATCATAGGCACTTGTTTCTGCAATAAAGTTTAACCCATTGTAAAAAAAAAAATTACTATAGGGTGAACTTTTGTTACAGAAACAAGTGCCTGTACTGTCAACAATTCAATTCTTTCCCAGGAGAGCTTCAGTTCCACAAGAAAATTGTTTACAGTCAATGCATTTATTTAAAACACAAATCTATCTGGCTCTTGTTCAAGAAGCGGTAGTCATACCTTCTTGATAGGACTGTTTTCGTCCATTGGACAGCCTTATTGGTCGCTGCTTTGATCTGATTTTCCTCACTTTTATCCTTCTTATATTTCCCCATGGCAATCTGTGATGGCAGCATGCAGTCCATTATATGCCCTAGCACTGAAATTATAGATCATTCCAAGCACCAGAAATATAACAGCATCTTTCAAATATTGAATATAATTATAATCCATGGTATTACATCTAAGATTATAAAAATTTAGGGTGAATATGAATGCAGGTTAGTGAAGAACATTTTGAAAAAGAATTCCTGTCAGACCTTCTTGCCAATGGGTTATAATTTTAATGTAAATTCAGTAACTTGAAGTCATAGAGCCAATTTAACAAGACCTTGGACTTTTGGCATGATGTAACTACATTTTATGTAATCTTCTTGCATCAAAACAAGTTGAAAATGACACTGGTCTCCAGTGGAATATGCACTGGTCATGTAGTCACAAATTTCAATGAGCCATGATTCAATGACTGACAATGAAAAAGAAAGGCCTATGTTGCACTGGTGAGCAATATATAGCATGTTGCATGAAGATATCAAAGGAATCTACTAGATAAGTAATTTGAAATATTGTTATCATGCAGACAGTTTGTTAACTAAATCTCTTAATAGATGCAAGCATAAATTTTAGATATTTAGAAGAACTACAATTTAATTTCATTTCTGGCAGTGGGATGAAAAGTAAATTTTTACCTGATAATGTCCAGAGAATTCTTAATAGATTCAGATTTAAATAGTCGACACCCTCTACTGTATGTCCACTAGTGTGCATCATGCAGGCAGTGATTTTATTTTTGTTGTAATGATCTGTCAACTGTCTAGAGGTCTCATGTAAATAGGGTAATGGATACCACACGCTGCACATAGGAGGTCTGTAGAGTTTCTTGTCTCTTTCTAAACCTATGTCTTTTTTATTCACAAATGCCAGTAAATTAAAAAGCCAGCCGTATTGAAATTTCTTAAATTTCAGGTCTGCATTGGCACCATAGATGTGTGACTTGACTAAGTGGGGCATTGAGTCAGCAGGAAATCGGATTCCTCTCAACAGTTTGATACACATCATAGCCAAGCTAGGAACCTCTCTCAACACACTGAATTGTTTGCCCTGGATTTCAGCCACAACTTCTTGAATGTCGTCCTTTATGTCAAATCCTCCTGTCATAAATGGAAGAGTTTGATCACAATATGTAGTTCTGCACCGTCTCTTACGCTTCTGTTTTTTGCTTGGTGCCCTGTAGCGGGTTTGGGCGTGATAAGTATGACTGACAGTGGGGGAATCATCCTGTAAACTAACTCCCTCGATGTCCTCTTCTAATGTCTCTGTGATATCTTCCTCAGCTGTTGAGTAGTATGAACTTTCTGAATCCCATTCCTCTTCTTCCTCTGTGGAGGGTGAATCTTTCGCTTCCTCCTCACATCCTGCCCCTCCCTCCGGCCAGCTCTGATGCCTCTTCTTTCTTTTGGGTTGTTTTCTCTCACTCTTAAACTCCCATGACACTGTTCGAATATATCGTGGCCGGTTCTTGCTGTATGCAACAAGATCTTGCAAAGAATCATCGTCTTCCTCCATAATCTGGCTAAAATATATACATATTATATATCAACAAATAAGCCTTACCCCCTCCCCTCCCCCAAAAAACTCCCCAAAAACTGCTAATGGGCGTATATAGCAGAAAATGCAAAATGATAATATATAGCGTAAAATGCATCAAATGTGTATCAGATTAATCTACCATAGAGTAATAAAATATAATAAGAAAACAATTTTGGCATATGAATGTTGCATTTTTCTCACATGAAACTAAGTGCTTCTGTCTTGTTTAAAACTTGAGAAGGTTGTTGTCATGAATGGTGTTTACACACGATTGCGCAACTCCCGGTATATTTTACGAAGTACGATCCCGATCACTTAATTAAAGGTACGAAAGCTCGGTAACTATTTTTTTTTTTTAAATTAATTAATTAATTTATTTTTTTGCGAACAAGCAGGTTAATTATTTTGCAATATGACACGAAATTTTTAAACACACAAATCTTGCAAATAAACGCTTAACTTTTCAAATAAGCTCGTAACTTTAGGCCTAGTAAATAAGCGGGCGCATAACTTTCGCGAATAATCATGCAGTTTCGCGAATAAACCGTTCGTGATAAATGTGGTTGCAAAAACAGATATAATTATTGCTAACAGTAAATGTCTTTAAAAGACTATTTTTTTCCTGTCTTTGTTTTGTGATTTTTTTCTAGATAAGTTTGTAGTTTATAAAAATTATAGGTAGACCTTTGGGTAAATACTAGCTTCCCCAAAGGTTCTCAACAATTTATTGAAAAATTTAGTTATGTAGTCCTACGGTGGGTGAAAGCAAGATCTTAGTTTTCTCTTTACACTTAAAAAAATATCTTTCCATAGTCTACCCTAGGATAATACATTAGATTTAAACTTCCTCAATCGGTATAATATTATAATTACATAAATAGAAATTTGTTGTAAATATTATTAATTGTTAATATTATTACATGGTTTTCTTTAAATGTCCCTCGTTAAAGAGTTTTTATCACAATTTCAAATTGAGACGGGGAATATTTACGAACCTGTCGTTGATTCTTTTGTAAAACTCAGCCCAAAGTTCCCGTTTCACGTGAGCACAAAGACCCTGGGGCCTCTTAACTTAATATATATAAAATCAATTTTTCTCTAGCAAATATATTTCCTCAACAGTTTGAAGTAAATAAGAGTTTTGTTGTGAAATTGTGCATGTTAAGTTTCAGTAATTCAAATTCATTCCGAGCCTTATAGTGATTGTTTGTAAAGGTTAATGTCTGTTAAACGAGAGAATGAAAGATTAGATTTGATTTTTATTGCAATTAAGTTACACATTTATTACCAAGAGTTTCCCGTTATATCGCACAAAATTTGAGTTTACCCGCGAATATTTCATGTAACATCGCGAAAGGAATACGTTTGTTAAGTCGCGCAAGTTTCATCTTCATTTGTGAATGCAATAACGCGAAAGGTACATATGTTTATTCACAAAAGTTTCTCGTTAATTTGCAAAAATGAAACAAATGCACAATGCATTTAAAGATATAGAGAGAGTCAAACCCAAACACGCGCCTTTTTGTACAAAAAATAAAATAAAACCCACTGCATATGTTGGATGTATATTTTGCTCCAACGTTAGCCTGAAATTTTTAATCTCAGCGAGAAAGACGTCCGTCAAAATTTTTCAGTCTCGACGAATCTCGCTGAGATTATGAAATTTTTATTAACTTAACACATCTACAACCAAACAATCTGACTTATTAATGTTATTTCAATCGGATTAGTGATTACAGTTTATTTAGATGACATTTTCTATCAGTAGATAATATTTGGTGTCGTAATAGTAAGCTTGGGTCCATCCCGTTAAAACGGTCACGACCCAGTTTACCTAGATCACATAGTAAGCTGGGGTCCACCCCGTTAAAACGGTCACAAAAGACACACCTCACTTTTAGAGTTGTAAAGATCCCGTATCATTAAGGAGGCCGGATGTTCATCAAACTAACCATCAGATCTATCAAAAATTTTCAGATACGATTTGTTTAACTATAAATAATTAATCATATGGTAAATAAAACATCCATAAATTTTAACTTTTAAATTTGGGCATTTTCCCATATTTTTATATTGAGCTCTTTTTCTAAAGGAGACCAATAAAGTATAAAAATGGCCACGACCATCAAGCCCTCTTAAACAGTGAGGACACTGTTCCAACATCCGTAACTGTCCTATTACTACACCAACATCTAGATAAGTAATAATCCTGTTACATTACAATTTCGATTACAGCTAGTATGGTCCTATTACATAACCATTATATACACTTTCAGATGTAATGAACTTGTTACAATGCCCTGCCAGGTATATATATTTGGTTACATTTTTGTCGAGAAAAATACATTGTTACATTACATTGTTAGAGTTAATTGTGTAATTCTTATTAATTTAATAAAATTGGTTATTAGTTGTATATATTAATGTTGATTGTTCTGGTGTGTAGATCCTGGATTATGATAGTAATTGTGAACTAGATACACCCTTTACCATATTCATTTAGTCCCATATATAGAATTTGCTTCATTACAATCTGGTGTAAAGATTATTATTAATTTACATTCGTGGGAGGGTTTATATAGGGTTGGTATGTGCCTAATTCTTTCGATATATCAATATGGTCCAAAATATAAAATATTACATTGCATTGTCAGATGTACAAATCTTTTTACAATGCATTTCCAGTGTCAGGGTGTGATGGTTTGTAACTTCACTGCAATAATCCTGTTAAAATACACTGTGAGAAATAAGTGATTCAATGTTATATTACACACTGTCAGGTGGATGCCCTTATTAAATTACATTGTCTGTGCATAGATCCAGTGACTGTGGACTCATAGATCCAGTGACATTACACATTCATATGACAAAACATTGTTCTGATCTATGAAACCTGCTACTTTACTCAATTAGTGTATGTATATTCTCTTACTTTACAATGTCAGATGTGTATTTGTAAATTCTGAGATCCTGTTACATTGTAAGCTTATAGTGTATCAGCTCTCTTATTTTGTAAATATACTGATTTTTTTACATTACACTTTCAATGTCATTGAAATAATGTATAAATTTTATTACATTACACTGTCAAGTGTAAAGATCCTATTACATTGTAAGACATGAAGCTTTTGTTGCAATTGGTTGTCCGTGTCAGATTACATATTACACTGCAAGGTATATTGGTCCTGTTACAATACACTGTGTCAGGTGTATTAATCGAAAAAGTTACTATGTCAGAATTAGGTAAAATGCAGTAACCATTACACTGTAATTTTTATAGATCATTACATTGCCAGTGTCGGTTAAATAATAAAACACTTTTCTGCTCCACATTTGATTCCAGAATTTTGACTAGACTGCCATGAAATGCCGTCATATCCTCATTTCTATGTACAATACATATCAGTTCATCAAAATTATTAGGCTTTAAAAATCAATACTTACAACAATATTAATACCGGTATTCCTCGTCTGACTATTTTGTCAAGAAAGTTCAAAATTTTTATCAGCATTTGTAGACTCCAAAAGCCAACACATTATTGTCCACCTAGACAGCACAACACGAATCCCTATTGTTGTTTTGGTCACAAATAAAGTATATTTTTTATACTGAATTTGTGTACTCGACTTCTCATCAAAGTAAAAACACAACCAGTGTATCATGTTTAAATCTTTTTTCATTTAAATAAAAATACATCTAGTAAAATTCAGTATATACTGAGGATTTACAAAGAAATATATCACAGACACCAATGGAATACAAGGGACACAACTCTGACAGTGTTAGGCTTGAGAAGAGATATATCAGTTGTGATTGTCATCATGAGTTAGTAAACACAGGAAATTCTGTTTATATTGGCTTATAATATAAATTACATCCATACATTCATGTACATGTATAAAAATAAATACCAATAACAACAAATCTCTCAGAACATTGGAGATGGCCGAACACAACACAATGTAATCATCGAATATATGGACCGATGACTAAATAGAGGACATAAAAGGAATGGATTTCTGTGCTATGGTATGAGGTTTGATTAAATAAAACTGCTGTAAGTGTAAATAGACAACTTTTCCATAGACGTTTACATGGGATTCTGGGATTCACAAAAAGTCAACATTGACAGAACTAGAGCTACCACTCAAATGCCTAACATCTTTAATTAAAATCCTAAGCGTGCACTGGTTATTCATTTGAAAAAAATTTCAAAGAACAATTTTTGTCTACGTTTCCAGAAAATATTTACCTAATGCTGTAAATTGATAAAACAAGTGTTAATCTTAGTCTAGGAATTACATTTTTGATTACTAAATTAATTAATCTCTCACTTATCTACTCCAGTTTTTCATACAGAAAAGACCATGAAAGCAAAGCATGTCAGAAACACAGTATGTCAGAAACACAGGTATGCGCAGATATACAGGTATATTATAATTAATCAATACAGCATTGTACAAAGTCCTCTCAATGAAGCTGTCTGGAAATTTGGCACAGGTGACATTCCCCGTCACAGTCCTATATGATCTCGTCCCTCGGACCAGGGGTCCTTAATGGAATGTTCGATCTGATCTTGTCCTTGATGCCATCATCGCGTGACCTTCTTCACTTTCTTTGAACTCTCCTTGACCTTCTTTATCTTTTTACCTTGAACTTTCATCAGATCTGCCATTTCTAAGAAATAAAAGAAAAATAACAGTTTTTATATATAACCCCATCACTTTTTTTAAACATTCCACAAGAAATATGATAATGTACATGGAATTCTACCCTTCATTACTTTGGTTACCTTTGTTCTCTTTCTGGAGTGAGCCTCCCATTTTTGTGAGGGACTCAATTTTCTGTTCCAGCCTCCTGCACAAGTCCTCAGTGTTATTGGCTTCTGTTGGTGGGGGAAGGGGAATGCCACGCCCTGAAATAAACAGTGTGAAAAATAATTATATGGAGGTATATAATATCAATAGACAATATGGTTCTGGGGTTTCTTTTTCAAATGTTCTTAAGGATTTTCAGTGGGAAAACAATATATAAAGTATAAAACAAAGCATATTTCTAAAATAATAATTTCAAGGAAAGGGTAGCTATTTTTTAAAAGTGTATTGCAGAGCATTTAAAGCATTCCTAACATATTACATGTATAACATGTATTGAGATTTACTGTAAACAAAACATATGTTATGACATGTAAGTGACTGTGTCAAAAACAAAACAGAGTTTCTAAACAGCACTGCCTAAAATAAAACACATTGTCTATCAATCCAATACAAACTAGAGATTACAAGTGTTTAGTGCAACTACATATAAAACGTCTACATGAACGTTAACTACAAGTTTGTCAGATCGTAAAATCAATCTTACTTTACATTAGCTTCATTAAAACAAAGATTTAAGCTGAAAAGCAAGACTGTCAGAAGTGTAAGAACATGGACAAGCGGGACACAACGTGTTGATAAAAGCGTGACGGACAGCTCTAAGCGTGACGGACAGCTCTAAGCCACACCTACCTGTCCCCTCCTCCTGATTATGCCCCGCCCCTAGGGACGGATCAGTGCTGTCTTGCAGTGACAGGCTATTTTGTGTGTCTTCTTTACTTACATCGGTTGGCTCTGTTAATAAGCCGGTAAAGGAAGTGTGACTACATGTACAAACATTCCATCAGAAAAAACCTGAGGACAGATCTCACAGGACCCCCAAAGCTCACACAGATCTAAAATAGCTCCATCAAAATGTGATTGAATGGCCCACACACTTCAAAACACAACCTATACTCCTCTTATAGTGCTACACATGAATCTAGAAGCACCATCAGTGACACACTGAAGTTGACTGACAAACTACACTGTTTCTAATACTCCTAAATGTACAGTTATATGTGCCCTGTAAGTTTTAATGTGCACAATTTTTTTGGTGCATAGATAAGGATTGTTTGATTAAAACTACTGATACACAATTATTATATTCAGTGTCAGTTTCATTTCTAATTTTTGACATTTGGGAACATTACATAAATTATCAAAAATAGCCATTGACATGTTTCTAAGAATTCTTTACATATGACACAATCATTTGGTCAGGATGATATTAAGGTAAGATAGAAACTAACACTAAAAGATCTACTACACAGATTTTCTTGGTTATATATATATATACACAAGTAACTTACGACATCTTAGGCGATAACGATGGGGACCTATTCATAGGCAAACCAGTCATAATATAACAATGTCTACTTCTATAACATCTCAACTATATAAATGATATCATTAACCATAACACACACCTACATTATCCATATGTACCCTAAAATGGATGGAAATTTATCTACTATGGCATACCTGTAGTGTAGGAATCTCTGGGTCCCGAGGGGTGGGTCTCCTCGCTGTGACCGTTACGTGTTGAGTAACAGTCGTTGCCAGATCGTAGCAAATTGGAGGTATCGTTACTGAAAGAACGTCGATGTGCATGGTGCGGAGAGAGGGAGCGGGATCGATTTTCTACAAGAAAAATCAAACTTCTAATAAAATAACAGTTCAACTGATTGTTGCATGTAAAATTGATTATTAAAGAAAAAAACATTTGTTGTTTAAACTTTTTTTCTAATCCCTTTTTGTTTACAATATTTAGAATACATATCTGTTCATATATTGTACATAACTGAGCACTGTGTAATCATAATTCATGTTTTAATATTTTCTAGATCTTTAAAAAATATAAACAACATCAAAATTGCAAATTAAAGTATATTCATCCTCAGTATGTTAAAGTTTTCCTTTCTTAAAAGAGTCAATTTTATTTGTTCACAAAAAAGGTTTTTACACACTTAATTTACAAAAAATTGTTACACACTTACCCCGGAGAGAAGAATATCCTGAGTATTCTTTGCTGTCAGATTTTTCTCTTGACCTTGACCTCAAATAACTTCTCTCTAATTCAACGTCTGAGTGATACTCAGTGTCTGACAAACTTTCACAACTAGAATGAGTAAATAATAAGAATATGTACATCATTAAATATCACAAAATCTCATTATTTTATTCATCTATTTGTATTTTTCTATCTATCTTTAAAAGATTAGAATGACAAACATCTTCTTTCACCTTGTATTTCAGAAAAGACAAGGTCATCGTACCTGTTATATCCATTCTGGGCCGACCTTGACCTTCGATGGTGAGAGGCTTTTTCTGCTTGTTTTTGTTTCCTCTCCGACATCAGGGTTTTCATTTGATCCACTAAATGCTTCAACTCACTCCCCACGTATTTGTACTCATCTGTGTCCTGTCATTTAAATCAGATATTATAATTATCAAGATAAGCAGTTCAAGGACTGGAGAAATTCAAAGAATTCAATCTATGATAGACTTTGACCTTCGAATAGATGACCTACCCTTGTGGGCAATGACTCTGTAGAGAAATCCTTTGATGGGAACCTCCTCTCCGAGCTTCCACTTGCTGGACGACTGCCTAGGGCGGAGGTCATGTGATGTCCAGGAAAAGCGGCAGAGAATAGAGCTGGGTTCTCATATTCCTGTACTTTGTTGGGCAAGGATCTCTGTATTGCTTCCTATAATAATACAATGGTAATGTAGAAAAAAATAAAACTGGAAAAATGTCCAATGTGTCATCTTTAAGCTAAAGAAAAATTAGTTATAGGTAGAACTACATGTACATGAAATTTAAATATACAAAGTTGCCTTAAAAGTTATCAATGAGCAGCACACAAAAGCTAACATTGTATGCATTTGTATATATTATTATAATCTGAAAAACAAAATAAAAATATTTTTAAGTCCAAAGGTCACTCTTCCCCTAAAATAATGTCAACGTATGCTAAACTACATGTAGGAACTTTAAGAAATCAGCATTGAAGGCACGACTAAAAATCTTCAAAGTTAGCAAGAAATGCCTAAAATTTCTATTGCCGAAGAATAAAATGGGTAACACTTCAAGGATTTCCCAGATTCAAGACAGGAGACAGTAATACATTTAACAGACCAATTCTGACAGACTAGGCCTCTGACCTGTAGGTCGAGTTGGTGCCGTAGTTTGAGTCGCGCCACGTCCTGCTGATACTGCTCCAACTCAGCCTGACACATGGCGTTCTTTGTCGTCGACTGAAATAGATCAACATCTAAAATTACTGCATACATGGATGGCTATGGAAGAAATTAAGAAGTTCTTCCTCCTATCTATATTCTATGATTAGCAGTTCTATAAACATTACTGCAAATAACAAACTACACTCCCTTTAACTATTTCCCAGTGCAACAATCACCATGTTGAATAATGATCTAGAAATAGTTGCTTTCTACAAGTACTCCACTCTGAAAATGTTAGAGAGTTTGACATTATGGGAGTATAACAAAGGGCTGTATTAATGCATCAGTTATTGGAGTGCCACCTAGTACCATGCACCACCCACTATTGGACAGTTAAAGGGGACCACATCAGGCAGTACACCACAAGGGAGGTAACCCTACAAACCTGGGGCTTCCCCAACTTCTCTGCAGCTTTTCGTAATTTGTTTCTCTTTAGGGACTACATGTAGTGATAAATTGACACACATGCATTTAGAGAGTTTTAATTTTTTTAAGCAATATACAATACATAAACAGACATAAAATTATTAAAATATACTTGAGTTTTTTATTTATCTACAATGTAAAACCAAATGAAGTTGACTTACTTTCTCTAGAGCTGTCTCGAGTCTACTGATTTGACTTTTGAGATCCATGACCTTATTCTGAGATAGCTCGAGCTCGGCGGAGAGCTGCTGACTGTGAGTCAATGACTTGTTGAGGGATGTCTTGAGTCTGTCTTTATCGTGCTCCAGACTGTTTCTCTCCTGTCATTTACAGATTCATAAAAGAAAAAAAAAATTCTAACACAAAAAAATACTTTTAAAAATTAGAAAGGACAATGGAACTAATAAATTAAACTCATAGAACTTGATAATTTTGGCTACCAGTTACCAGATCTTTAACTCCTTTACAAACATTGATAATAAATCTCCAACTGAGACCAGTGACCTACCCTTGAGAGAGAATCCAGTTTGTCCTCGTACCACCTCATCTTTGTCTTCAGGGAATCAATCTCGTTCCTCTTCAAGGTCACCTCCTTCTGCATTTTATCAGCTACCTTAACAGCTGTGGAAAGATACAGATAATTCATCACAAAAACAGACATACAGATAAAAAATACAAGATTTACAAGTCATCAATTCTTTTATTGACTGTATATACCTTGGTGATCTGCAGAGTCTCTGGTTCGAAGTGTTCGTTGAGCCAAACGGACTTCCTGATCCGCAGCTGTAAATAATATAAATGTGGTAACAAAACATGACCTAATAGATTATTACAATGTTTGCAAAACCATAAATATATATCTATCTTTTAAGATGTGACCATGACCTCTGGCTTACCTTTGACCTTGGTCTGTAACTTGCTGATTTCCTTGGCCTGACTGTCTATTTCCTTCTCCAGCTCTCTTTTGACTGCGTCCTTTTGTTCAGTTAGTGAGGACACTTCATATCGACTCTCCTTCAGCTCCGAGAACAAGCTCTCCTTCTCCTGATGTATAATCATCATCTCTTCCTGGCGAAGTGCAGCCTCCTCCTCGTACTTCTGCTTTTCACCCTCCAGCTCTTTGATTCTTTTCTCCCGAATCTTCATTTTCTTTGACATTGTTTCCCGGGATGTCTTCAGTTCCTCCAGAGCCACCGTCCTCTCATTGAGCATGGTCATCAGACGGTCCTTTTCCTCTCGTAGAATCTCATTACTCCGTGTGTTATTGTCTACAAGGTCCACTATCTTGGAGGATTGGTCCCCGAGAACTTTGAGGTTTTTCTCCTTCTCCTCCAGCTGTATGGTCAGTTTCTCCTTCTGTCCCTTCAGGTTTGCGATCTCTTGGTTTCTCTGCTCAAGCAGACCATTATAGTAGTCCCTCTCCTGTGTCACTCTCTCCATGTCTGCCTTCTTGTCACTCAACATGTTCGCCACATGTTTCTTCTCCGCTTCCACCGCCTCAAACTGAATGCGAGTCGAGTCCAGCTTGTCAGCAGTGTCCCTGAGTTGTTGTTTGAGATTGTTTGCCTCTGATCTCGCGAGATCAAGTTCAAGAGATACTCTGTTGGATTTCTCAGTGAGGGAGCTGAGTTGAGATGTCAAGCTGCTAATCTGATCCAAGTGTCGCTCTCTTTCCATTCTCTCTGCTGTTGATATCTGCATATATTTTACTGAGAATAAGTACAAAGTTGAACAACTGTGTCAAATTCAACCCAATGTATATTCTATTGAAGAGCAATAACTAGAAAGTATTACAAATCTATAAGAACTGAAGAAAGCTACAGATCTAAATATACAAGCTCCTGAGGTACAAAACACATCAATCAGCTAAACACTCTCCATTGATTCACAAACTCCTGATAGAATGAAACACAAAACCATGAAAGAATACAGGTGCTGAGATCTGCAGTTTTATATTGTGTAGTGTGTGAAGTGATTTATATCTGTGAAAACATTCTTTTCCACTTTAATTAATCATGTGAGTGACGTTTTCTTGCACAAGTCTTCTTTTTTATTGAATCCCTTTATTCAGTGATTTAACATGATAGTCAATGATGATTTCAATAGTTAATCAAAGAGAAGACAACTCTGTTAAGACTAATTAGAGAAAGAGACATCTATTTGGTGCCCACTTACCCTTTGCATCAACTGTGTAAATTCATAAAAACACAAAAAATATTGATATCTCAAATCTGTTTTAACTCATCATTTTATCACAAAACAAAGACAGCAAACAATTAAAACAGTACCATGCATTTAATAAAGTGCAAAGTCTAAACATGCATTTTAGAATAAACAAAGCGAAATGTAGAAATCCTATAACAGAAACAAAGGGTGCATGTACATCCAGAGAAGTCTGTAATGTCCGTGTTGTGGAAGCAAGACGTTACCTTTTCACTGACTTGGGCGTTACACTCGTTCTTTATCAGTTCCAGCATCTTCTCCAGCCTATCAGTGTCTTTCTGTTTCTCCTCCAGTTTTGTTTCTAGCTCCTTCTGTCTGCTCTGCATGGCTGTCTCCTTCTCCCACACATGGACGGTCTTCTGCTTCTCCAGGTCGAGTTCAGTCTTACAGCGCACCAGAGCATTCTGTCAAAGAACAGAACAACTGTGTTAGTACTAATAAATGTTCTATTGACAGATTTCTTACTCAAAATCTTTGAAGCCCACTAATTTATCAATGAAACTGTTTACCACATCAAGCAAAGCATCACTGGTAAAACTCTGGGTTTTTTTTTTCTTTTACTATTTTGTTTTGCTGTTTTTCTTGTACACACTACCTTGGGTTTGTTGTAGCCTAGTTTTGTTTCGATGGTTTTGTCTGATCCTTCTTGGCTGGGTGATCTACATGTACCTGTACTCTCTGATCTCCCCTAACTGAGACTCCTCTACCAGGTAGTTTACTCTGTACCCCTACCTGAGACTCCTCTAGTGTACTCTGTACCCCTACCTGAGACTCCTCTAGTGTACTCTGTATCCCTACCTGAGACTCCTCTAGTGTACTCTGTACCCCTACCTGAGACTCCTCTAGTGTACTCTGTATCCCTACCTGAGACTCCTCTAGTGTACTCTGTATCCCTACCTGATACTGCTCTAGTGTACTCTGTATCCCTACCTAGACTCTGCTAGTGTACTCTGTATCCCTACTGAGACTCCCCTAGTGTACTCTGTACCCCTACCTGAGACTCCTCTAATGTACTCTGTACCCCTACCTGAGACTCCTCTAGTGTACTCTGTATCCCTACCTGAGACTCCTCTAGTGTACTCTGTATCCCTACCTGATACTCCTCTAGTGTACTCTGTATCCCTACCTAGACTCTGCTAGTGTACTCTGTATCCCTACTGAGACTCCTCTAGTGTACTCTGTATCCCTACCTGAGACTCCTCTAGTGTACTCTGTACCCCTACCTGAGACTCCTCTAGTGTACTCTGTAGCCCTACCTGAGACTCCTCTAGTGTACTCTGTATCCCTACCTGAGACTCCTCTAGTGTACTCTGTATCCCTACCTGATTCTCCTCTAGTGTACTCTGTATCCCTACCTAGACTCTGCTAGTGTACTCTGTATCCCTACTGAGACTCCTTTAGTGTACTCTGTACCCCTACCTGAGACTCCTCTAATGTACTCTGTACCCCTACCTGAGACTCCTCTAGTGTACTCTGTATCCCTACCTGAGACTCCTCTAGTGTACTCTGTACCCCTACCTGAGACTCCTCTAGTGTACTCTGTATCCCTACCTGAGACTCCTCTTGTGTACTCTGTATCCCTACCTAGACTCCGCTAGTGTACTCTGTATCCCTACTGAGATTCCTCTAGTGTACTCTGTACCCCTACCTGAGACTCCTCAAGTGTACTCTGTATCCCTACTGAGACTCCTCTAGTGTACTCTGTACCCCTACCTGAGACTCCTCTAGTGTACTCTGTACCCCTACCTGAGACTCCTCTAGTGTACTCTGTATCCCTACTGAGACTCCTCTAGTGTACTCTGTACCCCTACCTGAGACTCCTCTAGTGTACTCTGTACCCCTACCTGAGACTCCTCTAGTGTTCTTGTATCCCTACCTGAGACTCCTCTAGTTTACTCTGTAACGTCGCCGTCTCTTTCAGTGCGTCGTCCCGATCAGATCTCAGCTTCAGTGTTTCTGTCTGGTAGCTCTCCTGGGACCGCTCATACACCTCTCTCTGTTCAGAATAACAAGTATGTACATGAAGTAAATTGGCATTGCTTATTAATTAATTTGGTTTTCTAAAGTTAATTCCTAATTCCTATAAAAACTTTGGCATATACATGTAATTGTGTATTACATTTCCATGTTCATTACTACTTCTCATTAATGCTTTCCTTAATATCAGTGTACCATGATTTTAAAATTAAACAAACTGTTCTTTTTCAGCTTACAAAAATTAACTGACCTTCTCCTGCCACTTGATGCGGTCCTCCTGGTGCTCCTCCTTCAGGTGGCGGATCTTACTCTCCAGCTCCACGATCGTGGCATCCCTCAACTTTAGCTGCTGCTCTTGTTGCCCCCTAAAAACACAACATACAGCATCTATCCATGTAGAAACTTAAGATATTTGTATAGTTTGAGATCAAAAATCTGTATCAAATAAGAATTAATTAAATATATTCAAAACACACTACATGTCAAATTCACAATTTATTTTAGAATAGATTAAATTAAAAATTAGACTAAATGTTAAATTCACAATTCTTTTTAGAATACTATCATGAAGAAAACAAAACACAATTAAAAAAATTCACTGTTCTTATGACTTAATGAGGATCACAGCACACAAGACTTACAGAATAATAAGACTAGTGCATTTAGGACTTCATGTAATCCCAAAGTATTACTGTACCAAGAACTTTCTGAATCCCAAATGATCATTATATACCTCAAGATTATAAAATTCAAAGGGCCCACTTTAAGACCCAAGACCTAACTGACAGAATCTGAAAGGTTCTCTTTAAGACCTGGTCCCAGGGCCAATAAACATGGATGAGCTCACATTTGATCAAAGTCTCACTCACACAGAAAGCATCTCTGATGGAAAAGTGAGACAAAGACCAAAATTGAGCTCGTCTAAGTTCAATGGCCCCAGGGCCAGGGCCCAAACTTTTTAAGCCAAAGGACAACTTTAGGACCAAGACCTGAGTTAATAAAGGGCCACTTCAAAGCCTAGAAGTGACTCATACAGCCCCAAAGGACCTCTAGGACAAAACAATGAACAACCATTAACCACAAAGGACCTGACTTACAGAATCCTTTATTACCACTTTAAGACCTTGGACATGACTTACTCAATCATGGCTAGCTGCTGCTGGAGATGGGTGGCCTGTTTACGTGAGTTGTTAGCACGCTCTTGCAGAGCTAGCATCTGTTTTTCATGCTCAGCAGACATATTTGTTATTCTGTAAGAAAAGCAACCACTCACGCCATTAAAAGGTTAAAAATCAGCCATCAGCATATTAATTATCATTTCACAGTAATTCATTGATCTGTTTTTTAATTAAATTTCATCTATGTTAACATAAATTTCTATGACTCAATATGTTATTACAAGTTTAACAGTATTATTCTAAGTCCAACAATTTAAATTACATGCACACAAATTAGGACCACTTCATATACAATGCCTGGATTACAACATTAGATAAAACATACAATAAAAAATGGTAAGTTTTAATCTATTCAATTCAGTTAGAAGAAATGTTATGGACACAGATATACTGGTAATTGATTTTTCTTACTTTCTGAACACACCAAATATTCCCATTTCTCTACAGAAAAGTAAAACAGCAAGACAAACAATTCAAAAAGTGACAGCTGGGTGTTATGTTGCTATTATTGGGAATAAGGTGCTATTATTGGGAATAAGGTAAAGTTATATGAAGGACTGGGTGAATACCAGGGGTATTGATTTGGTTCATAAAATAAACCAGAAAAGGGAAGAGGTAGACTACAATTCTTCACACTCAAGTGGAAAAAAGGAAATAAATAATAAGTGACAGTCTACAACTCCATCTTACTTTTCCTGTTGATCTTTGATCAAGGACTCTTTATCTTGGCTGACATTTTGTTTTAAGGATTTAACTTCATTCTCCAACTGAAAAAAATGTTCGTTCATTAAGAACTGATAAAAATATTAGAATGTACAAAAGTAATTTCAAAAATATTTTATGAATCTTATTTGTTGTCTTAGATTTTCAAGAAAGACTCATGGTGTTATGGAACAACAAGAAATCTATTTTAATGTCCTTCAGTCATTATCTATTTTGTGCAAAAAAATCTATCCATGAGAGTTAGAATTCATTTAAGAATACCTCAGAGATTCTGGACTTTTTCTGATCGTTGTCCGAGTTCATTTCCTGTACGAATCTCTCAAAAGTATGTACTAGCATTCCTGGAACCTGTTTAGAGACAGGGTCCGATTCAAAGTACGGCTTCCCCCGTTTACGCTCGACGTCAACCAGTAAGAGACGGATCTGGTTCAAGGCAGTATCTATCAGGTACTTTTCCCGGTTCGTACTTTCCAACCGTCTATTGGCCTCCTGCAAGGCCTGCAAATGTGCAATATAAAGTCAATATCAAGAGGGCATATATAGGCCTGCTGTCCCATCTATTCATTTAATAGATTCATAGAATCTATTATAGAATAAATTCATAGAATAGAATACATTTAACATTTATTCAATGAAATACTGTTTAGCCTACAGCAAAATAAAATTTTGTGTGTTGCATTTTTTAATTCATCACTAATACATTTCAATTCCTATTTAAAGGTATGAAATTTTCCAACTGGGAAAATGTACATACTTTAATTTAGTAACCTACCTCTTCCTGACCTCTGACCTTTTCCTGTAACTGCTGTATGGACATTTGGAATTTGTTCAACATCATTTCCTGGTTAGAAGATTCTTTTTGTCTACAAGGCAACAGCAGTAGACATATTTCATGTAGAGTTCCAAGCAATCAAAAATTTTATTTTTATTTAATGGATGGATTTCAACATAACTTATGAAATATCAAAATCCAAAGAGTACTTATGCAAAAGAAATCATTTACTGTGGTGAATGAAAAATTCAAAAACTTTTGGAGATCTATTGGTTATGTAAACTTGAATTGTTTTGCAGTCAAACATTAACTGTGAGTGGTTAACGTTAGGATTCAGTTGGGTCAGTGAATCAGTCTGTAGCCTCTCCTGAGTGGGAGGTAATTAAAGTACATCCCTCGTAGTCATTAGGACAAAGCAATTAGGTTACAGCTGACAGTGACATTAATTAGTGATACAAACATTAAATTCCAATCATTGTTGTGGCTTGCTTCCTTTCTTTCTCTCCTCTCTCTCTCTCTCTCTTAAGACAAATATGTTAAGAGTAATTGACAGTAACTATGGCTATTATATTGTTTCCCAGGAGAACAGAAGAAACATCTTGGTTATATATGTATATGTCAGACAAATCTAATGAACAAACTAAATATACTGTACCCAGAAATGTAATATGGGCGCCCATGTCTGAATAAAATTGTAAGATTATGTCTGAATGTGAAGATAGGAAATGTTACATGGTATTTTTTTTTCTATGGGAGTAAATCAATAATAATTTGATAGTATCTATAGGTAATCTAATCAAATTCATTGATGAAAATATCAGATCTTAATATCAACAATCTTCCTGAGGTCATCAGTTTTAGATATCTTAAATACAAAATTATTGTATATTACTATGCTAACGTAGAGAGAGAGTTTAAAATGAAGATGAAAATCATGTACTTTTCCACATCACTGTAATTGTGCAGAAAACTAAACAATTCAGTGGTGTCCGACTGATTCAGTGAGTACTTACACCGTGTGCTTAACAAAGTCTGTGAGTGACCGCTGTCTGTACAGGGGAGATAAATCTATATGTATATGACATAGCTGAGAGTATTCAATTCCACAGAAAGAAAAATCATACAACATGTATCAGGGTATATAAAAAAATCCCTCAGCACTTGATTAAAATCACATATCTAATTTGAGATGACACAAGTTAGAATATTCAGTATTCAACTTTTAAAGAAGAGGTATCTCTCAGTTTCCATTCTGAATGCTAAGGATGGATTTTCATAGACAAATGAACAGGATGGGTTTTCTTAAAACATATGAAACAGGGTCATATTTGGAGCTTTTTATGTTTTGTCTGTGTGTTCGTCAGGGTAACTATAGATATGTGTGATGTCAGTACCTGAGATCCAGAACTGCGTCCCTGTTGATCTCCGTCTCCTGTAGCTTGGATTTGAGCTCCTCTATGTTGGACCGGAACTGTCTCTTCTGCTGCTCACTCAACTCATTGGCCTACAGAAATATAAACTCATGAAACAAATTGCTCATTTCTATAACTACCAATGCATATACTAGTACGACATGGGACATGAATGCCTCACCTAACGGTACATTTTTTATTACACCAATAAAAGAAATGTATCTTATATCTATTCATATGTTTATCGTGTAGAAAGAAGTATTTTTAAAATATATTTTCTTTAGATATTTGTATCAGAAATTAGTTTGGTGAAAATACTTTTCACAGTTGATAAGAAAGATAAACTAGAAGTCAAGGTCATAGGGAGGTCAAAATCAGAATATAATGATGTAGAAGATTGCCCTCATCAATAAGTTTTGGTATCTTTGTATGAAGTGTCACGATAATATCTACCACTGAGACCAACACAATATAGGTAGTACCTTAATTCAGTCTAGGTCACTGAGGAAGATCAAGGTCAGAAAAATATGATACAATTTTATGATTATACCCATGCATTGTTAGAAGTTTGATCAAATGTATCTTAAACAATTCTTTCAAATTGAGCTAAATGCAAAATAAAGGGTAGTGAAGTCAAGGTTATATTGGAGCTCAAGGTCAGAAAAAAATGAAATAGTTGAATTGCTCTCACTGAAACAAATCTTTGTATGCAGCTTGATAAGAATCCCTTTGAATCCTTTCTTTGAAACTAATCATAATGCACAAAGTGATTGACTGACAAAAGGATATACATTTGACATGACAAGCACTTTGTGCCCTGGTCATAAACATGTACATGGCTGGGCATTATATGATTGTATTCAGAGATGTAAAGGTAACCAGCCAATAAGAGCACTCACCTCCTGTAGCCTCCTTCTGAGATCAGCCACTTGTTCCTGAGAGTCTTTGAGGGATTTTTCCAAATGAGATCTACCAAAGATACACTCAAATTGACAAACAAAAGTGTAAAAGTTTAACATCTGAATGAACTATTACTTCGCCTAGAATTTTTCATTGAATGTACCGGTAAGCATCAGCAATGACATTTCTTAATAGACTTACGGTGGTCCACTATAATCATAGTGAGCCCTCCGGGCTGAGAACAGTTCAGTAGATGGGAGCGTGGAGAAGCCCGTTTTTGAGGGGCTGCTGGGAAGGCCACTGTGCATGCTGCCCGAGCTTCGCTGGGCGCTGGAGAAATCTCCGACCAACTGCTGCTGTAAACGCTCTGTCTCCTTCCTCTGGGCATCTAGCTGAGTCCTACAAAAGTTTTAATCAACCTTCTATATCGTCAACTTTGTAGGGATAGGGCAATGTAAATTCTGGAACTTGTGTCCAATCCCATTGTCATAAAATGCAATAAAATAATTACGTTAAAACCAAAGCAAACTTTATTGAATCACATATAGAACCCAGAATGCAACACTTATGGATATCTGTCTTCTGCAGGTAGTGATTACAATGAGTACCTGAGGTCTGCAATGGTCTTCTGTTCATTGGAGATGTCCATGAGGGCAGAGAGAGTGGCCGGGGAGGTAGGGGTGATGACAGGTCGGGAGACTGGTGTGTACTGTAAATGAAGGTCATTTAAGGTCATATCAATGACATTGTTCGGTATTAACGATTCATTGTTTTGATTAATGCCTGTTGTCATTTCATTTCTTATACCAGTTGTGAAATTTGTCTCTACAGGATACCAAATCTGTGTGTACTATTTGTTCGTATGCTAAACAGTTATTCTAAATTAGAAACTGCCAAAATTAATTCCGCAAAGCTCCATAAAATACAGAATACAACAACAACTGTCAGGTACAATGCTATAAATGGAAAGAAATTGCAATAAACTTTAAGCATCACGGCTACCTGCACCTTACATAATATGTACTCTTAAAGGTTGGCTGTTCCACTCTGCAGACAAACAATTACTCATGCTTTTGTTATTTACCAATTAACGTAAATTATTGAAGCCTGCGCTAATTTTATTCAGCAGATATATCTTGCCTAAATGATTAGCTATGTAATCGTGACAATTTCCTTGTTAGGATTGTTTACATTCAGATACCCATTTCTACAGCAGAGATTGGCCCTGGCCATTTTCCTGGTGTGCGGTTTTACACATATTTACCTGCCCGGGATCCGATGATGTCTCGAGGCCATTGAAAGAGGAAACACCTGTAAAGAAATCACTGACACTTGAGCATTTATTGAAATGAGTCAAATTACATTTTAGGTAGACCAATACTCACAAAGCTTTCTTTATGGAGAGAATTATTTTTAAAAATTGTTATACTTCAGTATACATGTACTTGTTGGTGGTAGGTTTACATGCAAACATGTTAATATACATCTACAATAACATATATAAAAAAAACAGGAGAAACTTGAAGTAAAGAAATAAAACCCCAGAAACATGCATTCATATGGCTATTCACAGCAGCATTTTAAAAATTGAACAAACTTGAAACATGCAATAATTAGCTTGCTTCAATCATTTTACAAATTGTAGCACTGTGTTCTGCTGAAGGAATTTTCTCCAAATTTTTTTCTACACATTTCAAATATAAACCATTGTTAGCCATTCCTGAACCCTAAAGAACATGGTTTGAAAAAAAATTTAATCTTATACATTGATTTTTATTATCATAAAACCTCAATTTAACCTTAAGCTCAGGTGATCTACAGAGCTAAACTTTCTCCTAAATTCTACTGAATTAAAAAAACCCTCATAGTCTGTGCATACACTGTATCCAGCAACCGACTGCAGTGTTTATTGAAATCAGCAACAGTCTGCTTTATTTCTTTGAGATCAATAGGGAACTTTTATCAAGTACTCCCTGTTATCTCAACCCTAATCACTCGGTCCCCAGAATTTACACCTGTCAATGGTTGAAGTACCGGCTTTATTGAAAATTAAACACTGTTTATTATGTGTGATAAAAATAAAACTCAATGTAATAGGTTGCAATATAATTCAAATGAAGTCAAGATGACTATTTACATCCTTAAATTTTCAATTTTTTTTGTTAAGAAATACACAAATAATTCCATTTAGCAAAAATACCCTAGAAATGTGGGTTTTTGAAAATGTTCATATTTATTTTGTTTTAATGGGAAATGTTTACATTTGTTTTGAGGTTAAATAAAATATCAACGTAAAACAAAATTCTCAACAATTCACTTTGTTGTACAAAGTCTCTTTAACAATAATCAAGCATTTATTTTCATGTACAGGAGCAATTTAAAAGTAAACAACCTCGCTTTTTTTGTCATGCGACATGTTTAAGAGAGTCATTTGCAAGTCTGAACCTGTCAGACTGGGAGCTGATCTGACAACTCTGATATGTTTGTGACCACTGAATGCTGTGTCGCGTCAATAAAAATCATGTTTTTGTGTATCCCAAATATAGGTCACTTACTTCGCTCTCTTTACAAATTGAGCACCTTAATACAGGTTTTTGTAAATAATCATTCTGTTAAATGTAGAAGAAGAGATATGAGGTTTTTCTAATATTCTAAACTATGTGCAATCTAGCGCAGCCTATCCCTGATTAGCATAGGAATTATTTCCTGTTCTCAAAATAAACTTCCGGAAAATCCCAGCTTGATAGGGCAGAAAGTGTGCATCATTTGTTCTTTTCTGTTGGATTAAAACCATCAACTGCCACATTCCAGTGCGGATTAACGTAAGTGTAAGTCAATTATTACTTATATTACCTATTTATGAGCTGTCAACACCTATTTCAGCCATGACATAGTTTTCTATGTGAAGTGTTCACTGGGGTCTGCGGGGGTGAATCAGTTAAAACAACGAAAGTAAAAACTGTCATAAAAAACATGACAATTAGCTCCTTATATTACACCACTCCTTATCAGTCAATGTAGTCATCAACTAAACACCTGATTACAGTACAACACACATGTACTATAGTTTCAGTATTGTTAAGAGTAATGTGAGATTTAAGGTAGGGAATTCCCCTGCATGTCTGATGTAGGTGACTTAAGGGACATGTTGATAAAGCTCTGTGCTAATTACATCTGCCCGCTGGCATGAAATGAAATTAACATTAGAAAAAAACTCTTTTGCATGAATGACAAAGTAATATGTGGTGAGATCAAAATACTACATCATGAATAAGAATCAGTGTCAGAATCTATTGTACCATTTGGTGTGTAGATCATAGGATTGTGCAGACGTTCTAAATGAGACTCCAATCTCAATGACTGAGTCACATTATAACAAAGTGGTAAAAATAAATACAATTCATGTAGTACTGGATGTATTTTCCTGGTTGTATATTTGTTCCATTCATAATTCTGCTTGTTTTATATTTAACAGTTTGACTTCACTTCTGTGTGCGAAATGGAAGTAGAGGTTGAAAACAGAGAAAAGGAGAAGAGCCATACAGAGAAATGTAACAATGATATAAATAAGGGTGATCAAGAAGCTGTACTGCTGGCAATTACTGAAAAGAAACAAGAGTCCTCCAGTGCTGGAACTAAGGCTGAGAGTGCTGTTAAACAGAACCATGGCCCTCCGATGCAAGAACAAAACCTGGCAAAGAAATCCCAGTCCTTAGAGGCTGATCAAAAGCCTCCACCAAAAAGAAAAGAGAAAGCTACTGAGTTTGATGAAAAGAAAACAGAAAATATTTCACTTGCAACAAGAGAAAAGAACATCATTTCTTCAAAGGAAAGACCAGCACAAGAGCACAAGTTACAAAGTAAAAGTGTTTGTGTAAACACCATCAATGACAAAGGCACAAAAAATGCCTGTCCAAAGATGTGCAAACCAAGGTCAGATCCAAACATCAAATCAACCCAGGATCAAAAGAGTAAAAGTGACTTAATGAGGGCTAACGGACATAAAATGTGCAAACCTTGCTCTGAAACTGACATGAAATCAATTCAAGAGTTAAAGAACAAAATTGACTCTGCCCGGGCAAGTGGGAAAAGTATCAATGCCCTGCTGTATTCCATGGACAACGATGACAATAACAATGAAGAGGAAAAAATTCAAGAGAATGATGAAGTGAAGAATGGAAACAATCGACAGGAGGTTTCTTTCGGATTAGAAGCAGATGAACTCAGTGGCAAGCTGGAAAAACTCACAATAGATAATACTGAAGGAAACACTACAGCCTCTGCTCCTACAGACTCTAATGAAGATTCAAGCCTCCTCAGTAAAGGGCCAATGACTGGGTATCAAAAACACACAAATCTCTATCATCCATTCAACAGACAGGATCGAATCCATCAACTGCCACCACAGCAAGTACCGGGCTATGGAGAAATAGGAGAGGAGGATGTATCAGTCGAGAAGTTCTATGATGAAGACAGTTTACTGAAGGCCCTTGATGGAATAGTTTCTCAGTCTAGCCCTGAACATTACCCTACAGAGCCTCTACCCAATGAGAATTTCACAGAGATTTTGCCATTACCACCTGCTTGTCCAAGTGGTGTTAACAATCAGTTCTATCTACATCCCACACATGATATGCCATTACCCAGGACACAGAATACTGGTAGTATGTCTAGCATGCCTGGGAATTTCATGCACACTCCATGCATCAACCCCCAACAAAGATCCACCAGTGCAGATGCTATCAAGAAAACAGAATTTGTATCAATTCCAAGTGAACCGCGTCCAAATTCCTATCCATCTACCCACAACGAGATCATTGAGGAACTGTTTGAATATGCTAGTGATATTATTGACAAAGACTTGCGCAAAGCAAACCAGCACAACCCTGACCAGAGACTGAAAATGGCAAATCCAGAAAGTGTGCCTGCTCTACACCAGCAGAAAAGACCAAACCCTCCAAATCCATCTTACACAGCATCAAGTTTAACAGTCCCAAGGAGTCACCCTTCATCAAATCATGGATTAGGTGAGTTTAACACCCAAGGAAATCAAAATTTTACAAGAGTAATGGCAGCCCGACCCTCAAAGATCTCAAATCAACCATCACAGTTCCATCCAAAGCCCAGAGAAGTACAAGCCCCATTGACCAAAAGTCCTTTTCAAGAAGGAAGTAACGGAAATCTGCCAAACATTCTGTGTGAAATTACAGATAATCCTCTGGAAACAAAAAACCCAGTTTCTAAACCATCACCATTTCCACAAAATATGAATATTAATAACAGCTTGATGGCACTATCAACTAGTAATGGTTTCCCAGTTTCACATTTCCCAATGGCTGCCCATATCATAAATGCTCCGACAGGAGGTCCACAAATCCAACAAAACATGTCCTTCCCTCAGAATCCAACTAGACCGCCCCAGGTCTTAGACAGTAGTTTACGGCCTAAAACAGGACATTCAAAAATGATTGAACTTGGCCGCTCCAACAATAGTCCACCATTTCAGGTCATCAAAACAACAATGCACCAATCCACCAGTGAGGCTCAAGAAAGAATGAAGTCTGCACCTCATAACATAACAAACACGACCCCATTCTTCCATGGATTTCCTCAAGAACTGACAATACCCATCAGCACAGGACACCAGCCAATGTGTAATCCAAGTGTTCAGCAAGGGTCCCAGCCCCTTCAGCAAGGGCCTGTGAAGGTGATTATCTGCCAACCTACCGCTCCAAAACCAAGATATAGAAAGATCCTCCCTAAACCTAACCCTCCTGTTGAAAGTGGGAAGTGACAATTAAGATATCAACTAGATTATATCAGAATGAAAATTTTAAAAAGATTTTGTTGCATTTTTTGTTTTTGGTCTTTTTTTTTGATATTTTGGGGAGGGGGGAGGGGGGTTGTTGTTGTTAGTTTGTTATTTGGTTTTGGTGTTTATCCATTAAATGATCATGCACAGCATGTAAAATACCTGGTTTATGATATTTGTTTCATTTGTTACTGTTTTTTTTCTGGAAAAACAAACATATCTTATGTACTTATGTAATTAAGAATCTTGTTTTAAAATACATGCATGTACTGTAAAAGCAGAAATATTCGTTGAGGATTTAATTTTGTTATTTTCGTTTGCAGTATTTATCAACGAAATTAAATCCATGATGAATTTTTAACACAAGTATTCATAAATATAGATTTGATACGTAATATATTTTAGAGATAATGATATGAAGAAATTAAATCCCAACGAAATTTATTTGGTTTACAAACAACGAAATTTTAACCCAACGAATATATGTGCTTCTACAGTACCGGTATATACAATTCAAAATTTGCTACGTTACCCCCAAAAACTTTATATATTTTTGGAGTGGTTGATAAAATAAAAGCTAAAAGCTTCTTGTACTTATATAACATTAAAGTTAAATGTATGAAAGACACTTAAGTTTTTAAAATGAGGTAACTGTAAAACTTGAGAGAAAAACCAGTGATACTTAGCAAATTCTGAGTAGTTCATACATGTAATTTTACTTCCTAAAGCAGGAATAATAATGTTTGTCTTTTTAACATCATTTCTCTTGAATTGTAAATTCTGATCTTCTGTATAAAATATCAGATTATTAAATGTATGATACTTTTGTTGGTTCTCTTCATTGATTTTTTCTTTAAGGTGGTATGGGACACCTCCATATTGTGGCATACTTCCTATCGAAATAAACAACAAAATCAAGCATGATTTTATATTTTTTTCTTTCCCAAAATTGTTACCCAACAGCGTAGCGCAATGGGTTAGATCGTCAACTACGAATCTGTAAAATATTTTTTGGTCAAATTTGTTAATTCTAACACGGTGAAAGTATTTTGATTATAATGTACTTTAATCCAAATTAATATCGACAGGTGCCCCACACCGCCTCAAATTTATCATGATTGATGTGCAACCATTAACTTTTCCCTCATTGAGAGGCGCATCTTAAAAATTTGGTGGTCATGCATTCATAATTTGAAGCACTCTGATATCCCAGAATTCAGTGAATCCTTACTATCAGACAGAAAATAAAACGACATATGCTTGATTTAGTATCAGTCAACTTTTTTCTTATTTTAATATGAGGTTTACTTAGAGTAAACTCTGGTCAGTAGGCATAGTTGTTTCACCAGCAAGTAAAGAATCCCTGGTTCAAATCCCACTGTGTGCACTTGTATGTTGTCCTTCAATGAACAAGGCACTTAACATGCAGTGTCAACCCCAAACTGAAAATGGGTACCTAAGGCCTAACAAAACAAATTGTGTGTTTAGGGTAACACTGATGAAAAATTAGGTTAGGTAGATAGGGATTTTTTTTCATTTTATCATTTTTTTTTGCATGAGGGCACAAATACAGATATAAAATCCTATTTCTAATATTTAAAAATGGGTTTTTCATGGAAATAATATGAAAATCACAATCGGATAAAAACAGATGTCTAAATATGTTAGGATAGGGGCATTTTTGTAGGTTAGGTCGGGTTAGCCTAAACACACAATATTTTTTTTTTAGGCCTAACCTTCCAATGGGCTGGTGAGGCAATGACTCTATGACATCCACTTAGCATCACGGATAGAGGGTAGAGGTCCCTTGAGCCCGAAGGCTTGGAAAGGATTTCATTAAATTCTTCACATTGGTTGCATTAGCCAAGTTTGCAACACATGTCAATTGCAAGGATTATCTATTGAAGTTTCCTTTCATTGTCCATAAACTGGTACATATTATTTTAAGATTTTTTGACCACAAATGTATATAATTATAAAGCTTTCATGATCTAATGAAAACTAGGATTGTAAAGTATGTTGCATCATGTACAAAAAGACAAATTGTTAGAAAGTGTACATATCACATTTACAATAAACATCAAATAGAGACCAAGGGTGCAAAAAGGAACAATATGAAACACCACACTCAGCACAATTCACGAAGATCTATTATATCTGCTTAAAGTCTAAAGTTCTAATGTAATAAACTGGATTAGGAGGCGATATCTGTCAATGCTCTCTCCCCTCAACCACATGCACAACATTACAAAAGCAACTGTGTTTAAAGAAGAGGATCAAATAAAGTGAACAAATAAAACACTTATGATAGGTAATAAAAAAGAAGCTTCTCTCATTTCGTTTTTTATCAAATATGGTTAGATTGGGTATTTTATCACTGAATGATATTTACCCTGGTACTTGGTTCATTGCAAGATTTCTATTAAATAATAGCGTGTGTGACAGAATAAAAGGGGATATAAATGAAACTCTAACCTTATTAAAGAAAGTGGAGTTTGCCAAACACTGGTGATTTCTAAGTTAAATATTATTGAACAGGCTAAAATACCACAGATGTGAAACATGCACAGCTAAATGGCAATTTAAGAAGCTAGAGCAAACAGTGGCCCCCACAGTTAATGTTTACTCGGACTTAATCTGTTTAATAAGTAAAGCTAATTTACCAATAAAGACTATCAATCATAATCAATCAATCTACAAGATCCCACATGCCTGTAAAACAAGGTGTTGCTGACTTCATGGTGACAGAGAGGAGTCCTACCAGAACTGCGCGAGTGAGCAACTTGCTGCACTACACCAAAAAACACCAGAGACATCAAAGTCCGTCAGACTTTTCTTTGACATCAGGCTTATGCCTTTCTTCTGCACTTAATCCCCTTACCCAATGGATGTGCCGACAACCTTACATTGACAACAGAAAAAGGATCAATAACCTATCAGAAGGACCATATATTGTAACTATCAACCAAAAAACCTTCCAACAAAATCAATGCCCACCTAATCCCATCCCTGCCACTAGCACGGGTCAAACTCTGGCCCCATAGACCCCCTGGGTCACTCTGGACCAACCTGATGTGGCTTGTCCAACGGGAGCGGTAAACTGTCTTAAGCCTGCGTAAACCAATGATTCCCTTGTTTATAGATGACCATTTGACAAACATAAACAGGGCCTGAAGAACCATTTAGACCATTGAAGTTGTCAAATATTGAGTACTTCTGCGAACTGAATACAAATAGGCTCTGCATATTTTTACTATAAAGCGTATACAAATAATAAAGCATTCGCCGCAAATTGCAATTTAAATGTCTTGAATCCTGGAGACTCTGTCCTGTTTAAGTCTTTTTCTATTGAAGTTTAATTCCCTAGCTCTCTATGTATTGGATCCTAATGATCCCATTGTAAGCAGAGATCTCACAAGATTTCCAGGCCCTAATCCCACCTGTCTCAAATATTGTCTGAAATATTTTACACTTCTAACATATCCCTTACAAGCTACTACATTCTATCTAACCACTTTATACACCATTTGATGGGAATACTATTTTCTTATTTCTGTTTTTTTTTAATACAACTCTATATACAATATTTCGATATGTTCACCTAATCTTTCTTCACTTAATAGCCAAAAATAACTTCAAGACAGGGTACATGTAATATATAACAGAGTATAATAGGAATTGTTCTCAATGCCAACCATTTTGAATACAAACAGAAATAGGGTATTACAGTCCACACGATTAGCAGAACAGAAAAGTTCATGTTCTTTACATTAATACTTGAAAATTAACTGTGCGTTGCTCCATTGAATTTTAAAAAAAAATGCTTTATTTTTATATGTATACAATAACTGGCATATAATTCTATAGAAATGAAAACTATCTTGTCATTCAATTCAAACAAAATTGAAGTACATTGTACTAAAATGTTGTAATTGATACTAAAATAAAATTCAAAGAATTTTCTATGCAAGTTATCCAATGTTCAACTTTTCACCCCTCCTGCAGAGGTCCATGATTTGTAAAATTAGATAAATGTACCAATCAATGTAAATTTTTGAGAGTTCAATCAATCTTTTGCTCAGATTGCTCTCCGCATTCTTTGATCATGTTGATCTACTGTGTTTGTCTTTGGTAAAGAGGATTGTGTTTTGACCTAATGTTGTTTCATATTTGGTTACATACCAGTATATACCTGGTATTGATATCAGGGATTGGGAGATTATTTCATGTGATTTAATTACTACATGTAACTTTCTGAGGATAAATGTTATAATTTCAGGTCAAATTGGAATCTTATCTTAAAATCTTAGTTAATAAGCCACTATCTTAAACCACAGTACATATATTGATATACTCTACATCTTTTCTTCTTTTAGACAATATCTAAAATGAATGATTTATTTAAATATTGAAAAACATTCTTCAAATCATGAAATGTTATTGGGTATGTAGTTTTATTGTTTAAATCTAAAAACATGCATGATACACATGCATGAACTGCCAAAGCAATACAATGTGGTATACACATACCGGTACATGTATGGTTCTGTAGATGTCAATAGTTCATATATTCTAAATGAAAAGGAGAAATATTTACAAATCAAACAAAATCCAGCACATATCTGGACAATTTAAGAGTGTAGTACCATAAATCTTTTATCCTTATCAGCTATATTTCAATTTTCAGGAATATATGTACTGTAATATTTTTATTATCACTTACAAACATTGTCAATCATAAATCAGTTGATGAAATTTATAACTAAGTATTTTTGGAATATATAGGTAAAGTGATTATGTCTTTCATTATAAGGAAGGGATTGAAAAAAAAATATCTAAGGGTTTACATAGTCATTGTAATTTTGAGAAAATGCATTGCTCAGTGCTGTCACGGGAAATCAAGGAAAAAACATCAGATTTTGTATTTCAGGAAATTTTCTTTCCAGTTTTTTCATAAATTTACCCAGATGTGGAATAAATCAACAGCATAAATCAATTGTGTTTATATAAAATTCAATTTCAAAATCACCTTCTTAAAGTCATGGAAAAAAGTCAAGCAGAAAAAAACCTGTTACATTGTTATTTTTAACGGTGGGAAAAATTATGTTTCAAATTAAAGAAATTTAAGAATTTAACTACCAAAACTATAGGACTATACATATCCAAGCAATGAAGAGAAATTTAGGATTGAAATTAAAAAAATTGTCAAAGATCCATTATAAGAATATAAATACCATACTTTACAAGATCATTGACTATGAAGGTAAAGGAGTTCTGATTGTGTCTCTCAGATTATTATCTTAAACAATGTCCAACACACTACTTGGTACTCTACATCAACTCAATATTGGAGAATAACAGACGTGATACAGAACTGGGGGGGGGGGGGGGGGGGGGGGGGGGGGGTGTAGTTATAAAGCTAACCTACATTAAATAACTTCACTGAATAAAACATTTGGAAGTGATTACTTTCTGTATCACTTTTACAACAAAAAATTGAAAAATGAAAAAAAAAAGTTTGGCAGAACCCCCCTCCCCCATACTTTAGAAGATATCAGGTACTCATTTACTTTACTGATGCTATTAATTCAATAAATATGCAATTTCAAAAACTGATTTAAATCATCACCAGATACCCAGATCAGTCTCAAATTTTCATAAGGACCCCGTTGCAAACCACAAAGTGACAAGTGGTTATGCCAAATAGTCAATGAAAAGTGTTACATGCAAATTATTTAAATCAATGATTAACGGACTCCGTTAAACAATGATTATAAATACCTCTTATAAAAATTATATATGTTGAGAATCCCGATTAAACAAAATCGTGCACTTTGGTAAAATACAGTAATTATTCCAGCCATAGAACAATCAGATGACAGGGTTTTAAATCTGATTTCGAACATGTCTGATCACGATTCTTCAATGTCCCTTACCCAGATTGATGAGGTTAGAATGCCGAAGCTTCTGTCCCTCCACTTCCAGCTGTCTTATCTGATCCAGAAGCTCCGAGGCAGACGACTTCTTCATTCCTGCAGACTTCATTGCTCGGACTGGACTGGAATGTCCAGCACTCACGGCGACGGGTGTAGCGATGAAAGACGAACCACCACTTGCCATAGTTTACATCTTTCTGTAGAAAGTAAAGGAACGCTGCGATTAATTTTTCTTGGAGTTATTCGTTAATTGCATTCTTGTATCAGTTGACACTGACCCAGCTTGAATGTCTGCAGAGATATGTGTATTGACACTTTCTTCGATCACCACATTTTGTTTTGTTTTCATATACAGCGGGAAATTCGTAATGCGCATGCTCGTTAATGTGTATGAACGATAACTCCATCTGGGAAACGAAAGGGGGGGGGGGGGGAGTGGGGTGGGGGGGGGGGGGGGTGTTTGGGTTTGGGTTAATAAAGAGGTGAAGAAAAAAGAGTCGATAAGTAAATAATCACTGAATAAATAGACAAATAATTTATGGGGCATTAGAAAATGGAGTAACACTGAAAATGATTATCAAATCCATGTATATACAGTATGCAGGCACGTAGAATCGGGAAGGGGGTTGCTGATCACCTTACTTTCTCGCAATAAAATTTTTCTCAAATGTATAAATTTATACATCTTGAAAATATTATTTTTTTTTTTTGGAGCATGGGAAAAGGTAAAGGGAGATTATTTCCAAAATTAAGATATTAAAAATAGAAGCTATATGTGCTGCGCAGCCCCCCCCCCCCCTCCCCCCGGATTGGTGGGGTTTTTTGGTGGGTTTTTTTTTTTAGCTTGTCAAGATTTTCGGAAAAGTCTTCCCCCCCCCCCTTTCAAAAATGATGCTACATGCCTGATAACGACGGTACTGCAATATATATACCTGACAGTAGTTTCCTAAGCTGAACTGGTGATGCTTCGATAGAACTCAGAAGTATATCATTAGATTGAATGATTGATGTTATTTCAAAAGAAAAATAATGGAAAATCTCTTGTTAAATTCAGCTTGAATGTCAGTACAAATATTTTGATAGCGATTCAACCTTCGTCGCAAACCATGGTCTCTATATGTATGATCATCTGAAGGAGAGAATCATCTGTAGGAAAGAGCTGCGCGGACTCCGGATCGTGGCTTGCGACAATGCGATTTAAGAGTAATGTCTATTTTAATTTTGATAAAAAATGTAGAAAATAAGGAAAACCACGCATGAATGGTACACAGGTACATGTACTACACCTAGATTAAATATTATTAGATTGGATTTTCGCGGCTTAAAATGCTGATAGAAATTGCACTTTAAGGGGCCATTGAGACTTTTAATTTACTATTAATTGTTGCTGTAGAATCTAGACGAAAAACAACATCAACTTCATAACAACAGTTTAATATATACCGGATAAATCAAAATACATTTTTAGGCAATAAAGCGAAAGCAAGAAAAGAACACATAGGCCTATTATGGTATTGTATAAATACGAAAAAATTTACTATAATTTTTTTTATAAAACTGCAGTACTGAAAACTTGCAAAATACATCGTAATGTTAATACAAATAACTGTACAGGCATACATGTATCTCTGTCTTTTGAAACTAACGGGATTAAGCAGTGTGTTGAAGTTGGCCCCCAATGTCTACACTTGCTATAAATTCTATGAACATCGCAAATACGTGTTGGTACTTATATACTATGACGAGAATTGGTTTTAGAATTTTTATTGACAATCTATATGACACCTGCCAATCATATTCCAAAAGATGTAACTCCTTTGAAAAAGGAGTAAAATAAGAGAGAGAGAGAGAGAGAGAGAGAGAGAGAGAGAGAGAGAGAGAGAGAGAGAGAGAAGTGAGTGATGTTCTGGAAAAACGAGATTTTTGTTTTATCCCCCTACATATTCAGGGCCCTTGTTGACCCCTATAATGAAATTGATAAAATCAAATTCACAGCTGGCACACGACATCTGTACGACGTTTTAAAAAAGTGTATTGTCTTATAAACGTACTATAGTTATCTTATCGCACTTCGGACGTCGATACTAGAACTCGCTTTCAGTGGAGGACCCTTTGACAATGTCCAGTCCAGAAAAGTTTTGGACGATTTTACTAAAATTAAATACAGGGAAGCGCAGAATCAATAAACAATGTCGCTTTATTAGGGTCTCCGGATAGTGTACAATACAATAAATCACCAAGCACAATAAAAAATATATAACTAACTGCACGAAACATTACAAAGGTGTGTGCCCTAGCTTACCTAACACTGGTGACCAACAGAGTGGTCAAACAATATGAAAAATACTCACTCTATACATAAAAAAATGTCATGTATATTTTATTTGTTAAAATAAATTATATCAGAACGGACAGTACTGTAAATGGTTGATGTTTGATGTTTGAAGAGAACTGTTTTCTAAAGGTTCAATTTTCGACGAGTTAGAATCGTGAGAGAGAAGGGTAAATACAATTCCTTATGTCGTTTCAACCTTATTTGGAATTTTAAAAGTCAACGTAGCATTGATTTCACATGTCGGAAATCTGACATCTTACAGAGGTCAGCTATATATTCTTATAATTTTCTCCAAGTCTAGAGAGCAGACTACTAGTAGTATTTTGGATCTTAATGAATAGTACGTGACTCGTTACTATTCAATATTTTTGAGAATATATTTCATTTCAACAATTTAACTTTGAATTTTCCACAAATGTTATCCTAAAACTACTGTCTGAAAATTAATGAATTTATGTAACACTTTGACATCTTTTCAATAAAGTAGCTAAAATTGCATTTTTTTCATCTTTAGTGTCTGTTACTTAGGTAACGTTCGGATACTTTTAGCAATAAGTTTATATGAAATAGATACCTATAAAATTAAATTTTAAAATACTTTCATTTACAATTTCTTTTCAGTGTCATAAATGTCAAAATTAAAATAAAATAAAATGCTTCTTTGTGGTTCATGTGGGTTTATGTTTTCCAAAAAGAAAGACAAATCTAGCATGTTGTTAATTAAACTGTTTTATTTTACCCCTAATAGTATTACTTGGTAATGATGAAGTAATACAACCTTACTACTATTCTCTCGGAAATAAACGATGATTTGTGCTTCAGGTATGATCAGATATCGTGGTGAAAACATCGGGTTATGTCTATAATTGGCTAATTAGTCATTAGAAAAATGAAAATTTTGAAAATCTGCTGCACGTACGAAAACGTATCCTAAAATATGATTTTGTTATACATGTACATATAATATTCCTTGAAAGTGTAATTGTACATTTTGTAGAAAGGTTTTTTTGGGTTTTTTTTTTTTTTTTTGGGGGGTGGGGGGGGGGGTGGGGCAGGGAGGTCAATAAACATCTTTCTAAATAAAAAATCCATAATCTTGAATTAATCAGTTTAATAATTGAGAAATGAAAAAGAGATTCAGAACATGACTGTATGACAAACAACAGATGGACGGACGGAGTGATGTAAGGTATTCATACTTTCTGTAAGTAATCACGAGTTGTCTTTCATTGTTCCGTCAGTAAAACTTAGATTTAATTTTCCAAGTCTCAATGAATTATTTAATTATGGGAAAATGATCACCTTGGATCCGCCACTGATTTATGCATTTTTTTTAAACTAATGATTAATATGTCTTCATCTAAGCTTATTTTTTGTAAAATATATGCAGTATAATTCACGAACAATCAGGGAACATATTTTGATTTAGCGACCTAGAGGATGAGGCAATAAGTTAGGGTGGGGAAATGGGGTTTGTAAGTATGATATCCAGCCCAAACTTAAATTGACGCAATTCATGATAGTCAAAATATAAATGTCTAAAAAGTAAACAAGTAACATGATAATTCAACTAAAATTTTTGATGAAGAAGACCAGCTTTGTCTAAAACTTTCATGCAACATCAATTAAACTGATTTTCGGCAAAAAAAAAAACACCCCCCACACATAACTGTTGCTGTGGAGTAACAAAAAGTAAGAATTACTAATTGAATTAGTTCCATATCTCTTTTGCGTTGCCTAACAATAATAACTAGATGCTGTCATTAGACAGAAATACCCGCACCAAGTGTTTGCCTCTAAATAACACTCTCTTGTACTAGTTATAGTAAAAAAGATGGCCACATGCAATATGTTACAATTAAATGATCTTTGTCTGAAGTTACGTACACAACACAGGTGTACAGGTTGCATCGGATACTAGTTTTACCCAGCTCTTTGGTTAGATGGGTTTCACGTGGGGTACATGCATATGTTTTCTTGATATGCAGAATAGGATTAATTAACATGAATAAACGTTTCTTTTGTGGTGATCAGCTAAAGGAATTCGTATTGTGCTAGTTGGATTATCATTATGATGTTGACCAATATAGGTAAGTATAATACATGTAGTAGCGCAATATTATGAGACACCGGTATACAAAACAGTTAAGTTTTACTTTCACTTTCTAAAATGTGATCTCCATTTGCCAGCATACTGTATCATCATCTGTATTTAAATAAGCTTATCTACAGTTTCTGTCATTTTAATCGCAGAATTTTTTTTATTTTTTCGTTTGTCAGACTTACACTATTGAGTTGACTCCATATTGACCCTATTTTGTATTAAATTTGGGTATTAAATATCATGTTTATATGAGTTATAATAGGGAGGAAGGGGAAGGGGCCTTAACCGTTCCCCATCCCCAGGATGTGTGGATTAGATATACATTTTTATCTCATACGTGTGGTGTATACTACCCGTGTGATAAACCTTTGCTTTATCAAACGGGTGATGCTTTATCAAATACTTCCGGTCCGAACTATTTTTGACACAGCCCCTCGCTTCAACGCTTCAGTGACCTATTTTCGAATACTTTCTAGTATTTTCCATATAACTATATCTACTACCAAACATTGATTTAAAATGGATTTTGTCGGAGATTTAAATTACAAATATAAAGGAAAACACATAACTGTGAAGTTTATAAAACTGCAAATCACGTTAGCTATCAAGGAGTTCATTCTGACGACGCAATGCAAACAGAACGCTTTGGTTGTGTTTCTATACAAGAACTTACCGAAATAATGTCTCCAAAGTCTTTTATTTCACCAGCAGTAAGCATCTTAATTCAATATTTTCAACTTCGAATCATTAGGCTAGTGTTCGTATTATAAAACATCAACAACTGTTCCTCGTTCGAGTCAATTCAAACTAACGAGCATTCGCAACTTTGTGTATGTCAACAAAGTTGATTATTCAAGTCTTCTGATCAGTATTTCCATTTAATTAAGTGATTAAGCTCTAAGAAAAATTATTTACAGATAAACAATTATTTCAAGGTTTATTTCAGTGAAACTTTACATTAAAACTGTTATATTTATCTCCGAAATGACGTACTAAATTGTATGGCGCAAGGTCACAATAACCGCATTACACTACGTTGCATCATCGTTTAATCTTTGAAAAAATCAATTCGGGTCATATTATGGGCTGTCTCAAAAGCTTCATGATATAAATCAAATTGTATGAGATAAATAGAACATCTATAATTGTGTGATTTTATATTTGCTTTATCCAACTCGTTGAAATGGTTATATTCGCTCGGCAAGCCTCGCGAATATATACACCATTTCAACTCGTTGGATAAAGCAAATATAAAATCACACAATATAGATATCCTCTATTTAGTGAGAATGAAGGCATGCTGCAGCTTTTTTCCCCATTATACCCCCTACCCCATCATCATACACCAGTAATAGAAAAAGAGTTAATGACTAATTTTCTTTTATTTTAAATTGCTTATTCTTTTTTGTCAAGAGATATGTGGTATGTCAAGATTTATGACTCATGAAAATTTGTGCATTTTAATCCTGATTGTTAACATACATGTATACCGGGTAATTATATACAAAAAAAATACATGTGATATTACACTAGGGATCTTGCAATCAATTGCAGAATTGCCAATCGGTTATTTATAACTCATTTTGAATGATTATTTGTTAATCATTTTGAAAATAAAGACATTTCTAAATAAATGTATAACATATTATCAATATTTTTGGTAGATTGATTTTGTAACTATTTAGGGCCCCACTCTGCAGATGCCCTATAGTGATAATTCTGTCCAATTCTGCTGATCATGTCAAGATACATTTAAGACAAATTGGCCCTTGCCCCTTGGGTCATTCCCCCACCCTCCGGAGTTGTTTTTAAACACCCCCCCCCCCCTCTTAAATAGAAAACATGAATAGTTGAATATTTTTAAAATATCCTCAAAATCATCGAAATCCCCACTACTAAACCATATATATTTTTGTTTCTTGAACCATGACCATGTCAAGGCAAATCTTTTTGTGGTATTAGTAGGTCATGGCATCTAGGGGTCACCCTAACCCCACCCCACCCTCCCAAAATCAAAAATGATCAAATAACTTGAAAAAAATGCTTGTGATCCCCATCCCTAAAGCATATATATTCTTCCTCCTTATGCATCTTATGGTACGTTATTTCAGTCACAAGAGATAAGAGGAGGTCCAGGAATTAGGTTTTTAATGGGACGGAACATCATTTTGCAGATAGCATTGACCCTCAGAATCAAACTTATATTTCTAAAACCTTATTGCAAATCTATAGCTCAGCCTCTGTTATATCCCTATAATGATGTGGCTATTCATTAAATCATGAGAGGAGTTCTGGGAAGTAGGTTTTTTTAGGAGTGATAAACGTCAATTTTCAGCTACTATTTGACTCCCTGGATGAAATTTAATTTTTTAAAACCTTATTGCACATCTATAGGACAGTCCCTATCATATCTTAAGAGATGACATAGCTACTGCATAAATTGTAAGAGGAGTTCTGGGAACCATATTTTTTTGGCAAAAAAACGTCATTTTTTTGATGCCCACAGACCCCCGTGATAAAAACAAAAATTCTGAAACATGATTACACGTCAACATGACACCCCGAAGCATATCCTATTAGATCATTAGGCTACTGCAAAAAGAAATTGACGTTTTTTGAAACCAGACTTTTTATTAAAAAAAAACGTCATTTTTCAGCCATTTAATGACCCCCAGGACAAAATTGAAATTTCCGAAACCTTATTGCGCATCTATAGGACACCCCAAAATATATTCCAAGAGATGATTTGTCTACTCTTGAAAATGTAAAAGGAGTTCGAGGAAGAAGGTTTTTTGTCAAAAAACGTCATTTTTTACCAATTATTTGACCCCCAGGACTACTAGAGAATTTTTGAAACCTTTTTACAAAATAACATGACAACCCAAATCATACTCCAAGAGTTCAGTTTGCTGGTTTATAAGATGTAAGAGCAGTTTGAGAAAGTAAAACGTGACAGACGGACGGACGGACAGACGGAACAGGGTAACAACAATATACCCGAACTTTCTTTAGAAAGTGCGGGTATAACAATTATGCAGTATATAAGATTAATGCAGTTTTCACCATAATAACGGGTATGAATGAAATATTGGAAAGGATATGAAATTGTCCAAAGTATTCATTTTATTTTTGAAAATCTAATCTTGAAAATATACAGCAGTTTTTATAGCAAATAATGTCATTCTTTAACGATTGATTTATCCGGCGATTTTTTTTTTTTAATAAAATGACAATTTCACGAACTATACTTTTATGTGCCTTTTTTTAAAAGCATTCATCTCTGTTTCGATACTAAATACGGATATCGGCAGCAACAAAGTTTCTATTTTTAGCTCACCTGAGCGGAAAGCTCAAGTGAGCTATTCTGATCACCCGTTGTCCGTCTGTCCGTCCGTCCGTCTGTCCGTCTGTAAACTTTTTACATTTTGAACTTCTTCTCTAAAACCACTTGGCCAAATTCAACCAAATTTGGCACAAATCATCCTTATAAGATGGTGAATATAAATTGCAAAAATAAAAGGCCAGATTGTATTCAAAGCGGAGAAAACATCGAAACTGTAAAAAGTAAAAAAAAAAGGGGGTGCATTTTAAAAAATCTTCTTCTCAAGAACTACGGAGTTAATCTTAACGTAATTTAGCATAAATCATCCTTATGGAAAGGAAAATATAAATTGCAAAAATTAAGGGCTAATTATGATTCAAATTTGAGCTAATTACGAAAATATTAATAAAGTGGGTTCGTTATTCCTTATTTCGTAGACTGGCAATTTCGTACGATAGACTGATCCTATGACAGGCATTGCCAGTCTACATCTCGAAAGCGAGGTTCTTTGTTTGTAGCAGCCATGTTTGTTGTGCAACAGTTCACGTGCGAATATTATCTATGAAACAAGGAAGATATATTGGTGCCGATTATTGTGAAGTAAATTGAGGTTAAATATTTCAACGCGTTGTCATTTTCACTTGTGACGGTGGTTTTAGCTTTTTTTGATTTTCGTTTCATTTTGCTTTTTGAACTTGGGGAACGATTGCCTGTATAACTGTATTCAGTATTCTGGTATTTGGAACACATACTTCGGTTAATAGGCAGTTGATTATTTACCTGCGAAAATGATAAAATCTGATACATTAACAACGTACTAAAGTGCATTTTCCCTCTGTTTTTATTGTTTTTTAATTTCGAATTGAGTGTCAACAAGGACCAAACAAGGGGGCGACTTTGGTTGAAATAATCGATTTTTGATCGGTAACTTCGCCGAAATTTCCTCCGAAAGAGAATTTAAAGTAGCATTGTATTCCGAGTTCATTATGGTGTAAATTAAATCCAAAGACAATAAAACGATGTTTATGAATTTGAAAAGACGTTTTCACAGCCACAGTTAAACCCTGTTGAGATTAATCACTCGCGACTGTCTTATCTCTAGAGGTTATAAATATTATAAATACGGGTGATGCAACACATACGTACCGTGCATTGAAAATTACAATCGATATTTATTTACATTTCGTTTTGATACTACAGTTAGTAGGTAATTTGTAATTAGTTAATAACTTTTTCCAAATTAATGCAAAACCGTTTGTTTACAGTTGTCTTCAAAATTAATAAGATCCTCTACCTTACTGTTGTAATTGGGTCATAGGGTAGGACTAATTCCTCCAAAATACACAAGTGCATAAACTAATTTTGTGTTACTTGGCTAACTCAATTACAAAACAATTTTTAAAAGTTGCCTATAATTCGACGACTGACGCTTAAATGTTTGATGATCATTAGAATTGTCTTATTAAACATTAAATACTTGTGTACAGAAAAATCAAAAGGATGATGTGCTATAACTACTTTATGTGGTCCCTTCTCATTTGATGAATTATATGAAATCTGCAACAATTTTGGTAGTTTTCAAAAGAGTAAATAAAAACGCCTTTTAAACAGTTCTGACACATTATAATTATGAGGATATCTGCTTTATCATTATTTTAAAGAAAATATTGCAGCAGAAAATCATCTTGGTTTGTTGTTTTGTTGTTTTTGAGGAAAGATGAAATAATTGATGGGCCTTGGTACAAAACTGATACCTGTATGCCTGACAATACATTAAATTATATAGCTTTTTAACACATCACATGACAATATTTTCCAGTCGAATGTTTTCATGGATCAAGTGAGTAAGGTCATAAAACGTCACAAGTTTACACTAGGTAAACAATTATTTTAGGGAAGACAAATTAAGTTTTTGACTGTAGCCTTAGCAACTTTTGCCATAGAGTTCAAAACTGCGAACTGGCTTCGAGACTATCTGGCGATCCTCTGTCCGTCAATCTTTGTTAACTTTCGTATATGAGATACGAGCTGTGAAAATGAAATGTATCTCATCGGCATGGTATATTCACAGAGCTTGGCATCTCAAATAAACACACAAAAATATTCACTTAGATGTGGAAAATGGAAATTACACTAATTTAAGTTCGATTTTTTTTCATAAATACCAATACACCAAACAAGAAATATTGCAGGTAAATGCTAACTACCTTTTCCAGTATTTTCATCATATAAAATAGATACATTGTATGTATTGCATGACCTCTAAGACAAAATATTAATGAAATAAAATGTTTAATTGTGTAGATTCAACATGTGCAAATTATGATTACACACGATAAGGTAGGCCCACAATAGGTGCTGATTTTTAAACTGATATACGTCTTAGAAAATGTATGAATTTTTTTTTATCTTTAAAGAGTTAATACTGTTCACATATGTGCAAAAAACTGCAGGAAATAATATACCGGTGTTATATATGATTTATATATCGCAATATATTTTCACCCCTACCCGTTTATAAAATATTGAGTTTTACATCAGAAAATTATGGTACTTAACTTTGATAAATATTAAATTATACTGTTCTTAATTATTTAAAGTGTTTTAAGTCAACATAGTTTGCCATTTTGCTGAGGTGAGCGATGTGGCCCATGGGCCTCTTGTTTAACTGTTAGAGTCTGCAATACTTATGTTAAGAAATACGATGAGTATGCGTACCAAGACCCCTTTATTTTTCACAGAATTGATATTGAGTACGCTTTCGTGGAAGTGCTTATGTCACGATAATTATGATTGGCTGAAATATATAACGATGTATGATCTGCCAACAGGTGTCTCTTGTCATTGTTTTATTTTGTCAGTTTCGGTATATAAATAAAATGGATTATGTAACCATTAAACAGTACATATGTATTTAATGGTGATGTAGATAAGAATTTAAGTCAAACAATTTGAACTTCTATGAATGCAGATTAAACCCATGACCTAATTTTCTACTGCACACTATAATGACTCAGTCCGTGTAAATGGACCTAATTTTCTACTGCACACTATAATGACTCAGTCCGTGTAAATGGACCTAATTTGTAGTAACTCGTGACCAAACAAAGAACTTGTTCTGCTGGTATTAAATTTTTTTATCATTTTGAATAGCTCCTACCCTTGAATATAAAAGCCTGAAATAATCTTAAGGAAGCAAGTGCACATTATACGAAAAGGGATATTTAACACGGGTTTTCCCCTCAAAATTCAAGGTACCGTATACTACGCAATACCAAATAGAAAATACCTTTGTGTCTGTGTATAAGTATCTGTAGTTGAATATGATTGGTTCTCCGAGAAACAAAAAGATCTGGTATACAAAGTAACACTGTAAACGAACACAAAGAAAACATGTCTGCTGGACTTCATTTATGTCTAAAGCATTAACCCACATTTAATTAATGTCAATAAACATTACACATATCACACTAACAGCGTGTTACTGAAGGGTAGATACGTATTCATTAGCATTACACATATCACACTAACAGCGTGTTACTGAAGGGTAGATACGTATTCATTAGCATTACACATATCACACTAACAGCGTGTTACTGAAGGGTAGATACGTATTCATAAACATTACACATATCACACTAACAGCGTGTTACTGAAGGGTAGATACGTATTCATAAACATTACACATATCACACTAACAGCGTGTTACTGAAGGGTAGATACGTATTCATAAACATTACACATATCACACTAACAGCGTGTTACTGAAGGGTAGATACGTATTCATAAACATTACACATATCACACTAACAGCGTGTTACTGAAGGGTAGATACGTATTCATTAGCATGCAAGCGTATCAACAACAGCACAAGAGTTATACATGTATATTATGCAAATTAGTTTTCAAAACATTTGAATCTTGCGTTCTGATTGGATGCTTTTCTGCTTTTCTTTCGGAAGTTCCTAAGATCGGAGAGACTTCAGCTGATTGTAGTTGTAAATCAGGTAAACTTCCCTGTAAATGTCAACATCTTTTTTAAAAAAGAGTCAATTATGTGAAATGAATCACCAGTCTTTCTGTCTCAGAACAGAAAATTAAAGCCAACTCCTTCCTTATCCGTCAACCCTATCCATGAACCTCGAAGAGCCCGACCAGGGTGCTTGGAGACAACTCAGACATTCTCATTCAACTTCCCTTAAAACAGTAAAGGGATAGCGTGACCTCTCTTACTCTCCGTGGACATCTTTTGGTCTTGTTTGATGCATTCGGTAATAAAGACGATTACAAAAAGCGCAGTCATGGTGAAAACTGTTGATGCAGTCCATTAGGTCCAAGTTTGGTGGTTGTAGATTCGCCGCGAGCTGGCCTATTGTAATGGCTCGGTAGGCTGTCCCGACGTCTTCTAGGACTAGGTTGGCTGGACCTTTAAGAGGATCACCCTCTTTGTACCATCTACAAACACACAGACAATTAGCTTTAAAATTATTGTCATGTTGTAAATTTTGAATTTACTGGGTGGGTGTAAATACAAAATTTACAACATGACAACTAGTTTGTCATGTTGTAAATTTTGTATTTACACCCACCCAGTAAATTCAAAATTTACAACATGACATTATTCTACTTTATGAATTTGACCACTTTATGAGATAAAGTTAATTGGCACAGATACTAAGGAATCAGTATACAGGTTTATAGAACACTTACTCAACACTGGAGAGATAGGCATCCGTCCGTTTTAGATACATTTTGGCTATTTCTCTCCAACATGCACATTCTCGACCGGAAGCTGAACTATTAAGACAGTAACACAAACGCTCCAAGAACCTTTCCCAGGTTGGATCTCGACATATGGTATCTATCTGTAACCCACATACTGGTTCATCTATATAAAAAACCCTCAAATTACTACAAATTGTTTTGATGAGATGTTTTAAGCAGATATTTACCATAGATACCAATTAAAAATTACCTTTATTATCCTTGGTCAATAAGGAAGCTTCACTCAAAGATGGATATAACCCAGCCAAGCAAGAATTACTTACAGAAGAATGACCTAGAAAAAAACAACCAACACAGAACAAGTTTGTGACAGTCGGAAATAAACGTGAACACAACTTATAAATCACATAGTATTGAGTTTTCTGTGCTTACATTCAGTGTGATCTTCGTGCACATCTCCACTAGAGCTTGCACTCATCAAAGGGTTCGAATCAGTCGACTCCAAGCCATCCGGTTGCCCGCGGTCTTCAATATTGTAAAACAATTGGTAAAAAAAAAACTTGGAAAAACCTTTTCTAAATCTCATAATTACTGAAAATAGCAATTCACTCTCCGTACCGTCCACTTTCATGTAGAATATATAATGTTCCTTTGACGATGAGGCGGTTCTCCAGAAGTATACTCCTGAGTCCTCGAACTCCAAGCTGGATATGCTGTGCAGAAAGGGGTGCATTTTCACGCCTCGATACAACTCGGGGTCCTGTCGCCATATTTGGAGATCAGAGTCATTCAGTTTCTCTTTGGTGGCAATAAAAATCGTTTCACCTGATAATTTAAACAAAATTTGAAATTAAGTTTTCATGTATCAAACACGGAAATAATGAATTTTAATTTGCACAGATATTGTGTACCTTTCTGTACGGTAAACTGCAGTATCCCTTCTTCATTAGTCCCCGTGCATAATGCCTGGAAAACTCGAATATTTTCATCTGAAAAAAAAAATTAATTTCAAAAGGTTATGTCTAAGAAAATACAGGTAAATACTGTGTTCTTTGTTCGTGGTGTGTGTCTTTTCCTTACTCGATGGATTTAAGGATAAATTGTATGTAGACGTATATATTGCCAAGGAACAAAGTTCAAATTGGTGGCACACGTTTTCCACCGGCGTCAAACTTCCAGCAGATGTATTTTCTGTGTCGGTGCTTTCTTCATTGCTACACTCAGATGTATTTGTTTTCTTTTCCAGTACAGTGACTACAATAAAAAAAAATGAACGATGTTCATTTATAAATAACAAGTCTTTTCTCTTTATACCCACATCATCAGTTTTACCTTATTGTTTACCTGGCTCTATCATTGGAGATTCTTCGTCATTTTTTGTCGGGAATTCTGATGATGTCGAATGCGCGTCGAAACAATAGCGCATGTAAACACAGCTGACCAATATGATTATCCCAAGAAATGCTCCGAGCGAACACCCTATTGTTTATAAGATGTTAAAAAAAAACATGAGAGGACGTGGTACTTCATGATAATAATTAGTTGATATTCTACAAATCGAGTTTTACGTAAATGAACTCACCAATTAGGATTTCTACACTGCAATACCACTGTTCTACAATGTCAAATACATAATGTTAAAGAGGGATTGTTCAAACAAACCTAATAGATATATTTTGTGTTTATTTCATCTTCTTTATTTGCATCTTACCACATTCGTCAGTCTCACACGGTGTAGAGTAATTAGTATGCCACTTGGAATCGTGTCCACAGTACATCACCATGATCCGTTTGTGACCAGGCGAGCATTCTCTGAAGTAAGTCTCCCCCACCACACTTTCATTTCCAGCTTCGCTTCCGTTCTGCAGCCTCCATTTTGAACCAATTGGGAAAGGTCCACAACCTGTAAAAATCGAACGTATCATATATTAAACCCAAAAAAAAAAGATACATGGCAATGGTATGTTAAAAAGAGGATCCTAGTTTATACCATAAAGACATCGCAATTCTTGGATACTGGTGTTCCATACCAGGTCTTCATCACACCGGACGCTGTGTAGGTCCATGTTCAGGACGCCATTCTGGCTACATCTAGGATAGTACACCTCGTACACCGTGCTATTGGCCTGTAAATGTCTACCGGACTTTGTCCTCCAAGAAAGTCCGTCTGGTGTTGGCAAAGGACCACAACCTGTAAAGGTTATCAGTGTGATTTGTAGCACAAGAAGTGTGCCGCTTAGTGCTAGAGGATGTATGGGACACGTTGCTCGAGATGCATAAATTTTGGTCAAATATTAATTAATAACGAAGAATTTCCGATTTGTTTTAAGATCAATAAAGAGACCTTACTGTTGAGATCATTTACCTGGTATAATGGCGTCACTAATGCCCTCCTTACATATTGGTTCCTTGCTGTTATCAGGCATTGTAACCTGAAAGTTTTGAGTTATGCACTCAAATTGCTGAGTTCTTATGTTTTGTGCATCGTTTTTCCCCGTTTCACATGTCGTACAGTATCGATGCTCTCCATTGTTGCCTTCATAGACACTAAATAGAGAACAAGAATGAGAAGGCACGTGATTTCAACACTAATTGAATCCCCCTCACCTATTCTTACGTAAATTATGTTGAATTTGGCGATGTCTCGATAAACATGTAATATAATGTTAAAAGGCTAACGTACGTGATTTTGCTTAAAAAAAAAACAAACAAAAAAAGACTATGCCCTGCCGGTTGCATTTAGTTAAGTGAGGAACAGTTGTTGAGCAGAGTATGGGCAATGGGATTGGATGAAAATAATATCATTCAACATTTAAATGCAAATCGTGCAGCTGTTAGTCTGTGATGTACCAGGTATTACATTTACGATTCTCTTTACAATGCACGTAGTCAAAAAGCTGCTAAAACCTTTCTAACGAGCAGATCTAGATACACAGTGTACAGACGCCTGGATTCTGCAATTAGAGCAGGAAATGGGTGAAATATTGCCTTTGTTCTAGCGTGAGCATACGTTCTCCAAAACCTTTAGCTATGTTGGGAAGGTCTCCTAAGATTTTGGAGAGAAGTCGTCAAGGAAATAACACAAATTGTCGGCAAATTGTTTCCTTGTAAGTGAATAAACTCTACATGCTGATATATACCAAATATGCAATTTTTTGCGCGGCATTGAAAATGTTACTTTTTTTTTTGATAGATTTTCATGAATCATAAATTTTCACGTTCATGTGTTGCATATTTAAACGTATACTAGTATATTATGAACAAACATCTAAATGGCATCACTATATTCTTTAAAGAACCCTTTAAAGGACAAATAGTAAATAAACGACAGGGTACAAGAATATAAAAAATATTTGCGAATATTATACTTACAATCGCCCAGTCTCATTCGCTTTCAGCTGGAAGCGGTATCCAGCGCAACGAAGCACACAAGCTAAAATCAGGAGCAGCCGCATGGAGTGAATATTGAGCAAGCAATGGCATATTTAAAAGGAACTAGTTCTTGAAACCCGGAAGAAAATCATTGTGTTTCATAAAACAAGGAAGGGATATATATATATCGATTTATCCATAAGCCGAAAACTGTTTTTAAAGGTACTTTTAAAGGTGTCGAAATTGTGTAATTTATTAGAAGTACTTTTTTCGTATCTTTTATGAAAAGATAAGATCTAAAAATATTTAATGATTTGCAAAATTTATTCCTTAAAGTCGTACATAAAAAAAGACTGAACTGATAAACTGTATACACGATATGTTCTAAAAAGATTCCACGCAAAGCGTTTGCCAAACGTTGTGCATATGTATGTCTATTATAATATACAACAAGTTCGTGTGTTTGATGCGTAATAATGAAGCGTGGGAGATCACAGGTAAACAGCAATGAAAACAAAATCCCGGATGTGAAAAGATCACCATCCTGTTAAGTCGTCTATTCAAAGAGAAATAACCCATGAAATATTTGAATTTCTAATGTGTTGAAAAGTAAAGGGTTATAACCCGTACTGAACAGATCGGCAATTAACCCTTGACCTGCGAAGATGCATTACACCCAGCTAACAAAATAAAAGGTAGTATTTTACGGCTTTATTTACGTTTCAATAAAAAGTGGTTAGAGTCGCGATTTTTGCATTACATGGAACAACAGACTCGAGAGCTTCCGTGCTAACCAGGAAATAAAAAGCAAATAAAATGAATCTTTTGAGATTTGTCACTACATATATTTCAGTTAGTGTAATTTAGCGCAATATGGAGTAAACATTGTGCGCAATAGTAAGCAAGTGCTTTTCTGTGACTCTGTTGTAAAAATTAGATTCCGTATTTTATTTTATTCTCTGAAAAATAAGATATACACTTTTATTTATTATGTTGTAAAAAAATATATATAATTTAGAAATAAATACACATTTTATTCACGTGTTCGATTAAAGCACAATGCATTACTCTTTGGACTATAACACAATTAAAAAAAGAAATAGGCTGACGGATGAGTACCTGGTATATGTATAGTGCAATTAAAAGTACAGGTAAACGGTTGATAAGTGAATAAAATAAACTGCATATGATTAGATATTTACATTTATGATGTCTCTGTCTATGATAATACTACAAATCGATTTTATTTTATTTTAATGTTTAGTCCAGTACATTTCACCAATGATTATTTTAATATTAATTTTACAATTGCTGAAAATTATTTAAATATAAGTAATAAGGAATCATTCTTTGAATATTATGAGGTGATCAAATACGGTCGGGCGTGATCAAATCTATCATAAAGTCATTCGGGCTATTTTGGAGTTGATCACCCGACCGTATTTGATCACCTCATAATACTCAAAGAATGATTCCTTATTCCTAAAAGAGGATAGGTTGCTCTCTACCTACTAAATAAAATGACACTATTATCAGCTTTTGCGGAGTGTTGCGCGTGTAATTGATTGAAACAGATTATTTTACTCTAGAATCAAATACAGCATATGATCAAATAGGGTTCAACTAAAGATTCTTCAATGTCTATACAATAATTCTGCCAGAAACTCTTTGATTGAATATCTTTGAACGACCTTGACATACTAATAGATGTTAATACTGTATTATTAGGCTACGATTGTTTATCTCTTGAATAAAATATGCTATTTTCCGACCAATTTGGTAATTTTTTAAAAGAAAAAAAAACGCTTTAAAGTTTTTAGAATGTACAATTGTACAATGTAATATGTAACGATTCGTAACTTAAAAGTATGTGTACACATATAATTACTGAGCCTTTTTTTTTCCATTTGGCAATTTGTTGTTAGTATTATATTTATTTTTCATTTTTTACCAACTTTTGCAGTTTTTATGGATTAGTTTAAAAGGTATCTGTATAACTAGGCCTACAAATTTATACTGATATATCTGTACCTTGATGTCATAATTTATGGGAAGAACTAATATATTAGACTATTTGGCCTGCTGTTCCATCCACGTTCATTGTATATATGTAATTTGTAATGTGTATTAATGTAATATTAATGTAATATCGTGAATAAAAGTACACTAAGAATCGTGTCGGGGCGTGATCGAATCTATCATAAAGCCCTTCGGACTTTAATGAATTTGACCAAGCCTCGACCAAAATTATCACCTTATAATACTCAAAGAATGATTTCTTATTCCTGAAATATTTCTGAGCATAGGATAGAAAGGGATACCGTTGCGCGCTTTTCAACTTATAGCACAGTTGATATTGCATGTATGTCAAACCAAGCACTTGTCTGAAATGGATACCATTTCGAATGTATCAACTGTAGCTAAGATCATTAAGGGTATTCACAATCTGATTAAAATACAGATCTCTACATAAGCCGCACAGCTCAGAGATGCTGTGCGCTTAAGTAGAGATCTGTATTTTAATCAGATTGGGGTATTCATGTTTATTAACGTTAGTACAGCTAGTGGATACTGTATTTCGTGTGGCAATCATAAAATTTTTAACTAGATGCTGTCATTAGACAGTAATACCCGCACGAAGTGTTTGCCTCTAAATAACACTCTCTTGTACTAGTTTTAGTCAAAAAGAAGGCCACATGCAATATGTTTCAATTAAATGATCTTTGTATGAAGTTACTTACACATCAGAGGTGTACAGGTTGCATCGGGTACTAGTTTTACCCAGCTCTTTGGTTAGATGGGTTTCACGTGGTGTACATGCATATGTTTTCTTGATGTGCATATGTTTTCTTGATGTGCAGAATAGGATTAATTAACATGAATAAATGTTTCTTTTGTGGTGATCAGCTAAAGGAATTCGTATTGTGCTAATTGGATTATCATTATGATGTTGACCAATATAGGTAAGTATAATACATGTAGTAGCGCAATATTATGAGACACCGGTATACAAAACATTTAAGTTTTACTTTCACTTTCTAAAATGTGATCTCCCTTTGCCAGCATACTGTATCATCATCTGTATTTAAATAAGCTTATCTACAGTTTCTGTCATTTTAATTGCAGAATTTTTTTTATTTTTTCATTTGTCAGAATTACACTATTGAGTTGACTCCATATTGACCCTATTTTGTATTAAATTTGGGTATTAAATATCATGTTTATATGAGTTATAATAGGGAGAAAGGGGAAGGGGCCTTAACCGTTCCCCATCCCCAGGATGTGTGGATTAGATATACATTTTTAGTGAGAATGAAGGCATGCTGCAGCTTTTTTCCCATTATACCCCCTACCCCATCATCATACACCAGTAATAGAAAAAGAGTTAATGACTAATTTTCTTTTATTTTAAATTGCTTATTCTTTTTTGTCAAGAGATATGTGGTATGTCAAGATTTATGACTCATGAAAATTTGTGCATTTTAATCCTGATTGTTAACATACATGTATAATTATATATTTTAAAAAAATACATGTGTTATTATACTAGGGATCTTGCAATCAATTGCAGAATTGCCAATCGGTTATTTATAACTCATTTTGAATGATTAATTTTTTAATCATTTAGGAAATAAAGACATTTCTAAATACATGTATAACATATTATCAATATTTTTTGTAGATTGATTTTGTAACTATTTAGGGCCCCACTCTGCAGATGCCCTATAGTGATAATTCTGTCCAATTCTGCTGATCATGTCAAGATACATTTAAGACAAATTGGCCCCTGCCCCTTGGGTCATTCCCCCACCCCCCGGAGTTGTTTTTAAAAACCACCCCACCCCCTCCTCTTAAATAGAAAACATGAATAGTTGAATATTTTTAAAATATCCTCAAAATCATCGAAATCCCCACTCCTAAACCATATATATTTTTGTTTCTTGAACCATGACCATGTCAAGGTAAATCTTTTTGTGGTATTAGTAGGTCATGGCATCTGGGGGTCACCCTAACCCCACCCCACCCTCCCAAAATCAAAAATGATCAAATAACTTGAAAAAAATGCTTGTGATCCCCACCCTTAAAGCATATATATTTTTCCTCCTTATGCATCTTATGGTACATTATTTCAATCACAAGAGATAAGAGGAGGTCCAGGAATTAGGTTTTTTATGGGACGGAACATCATTTTGCAGATAGCATTGACCCTCAGAATCAAATTTATATTTCTAAAACCTTACTGCAAATCTATAGCTCAGCCTCTGTTATATCCCTATAAATGATGTGGCTATTCATTAAATCATGAGAGGAGTTCTGGGAAGTAGGTTTTTTCAGGAGTGATAAACGTCAATTTTCAGCTTCTATTTGACTCCCTGGATGAAATTTAAATTTTTAAAACCTTATTGCATGACTATATGACAGTCCCTATCATACCCCAAGATATGATGTGGCTATTTATTAAATCATGAGAGGAGTTCTGGGAAGTAGGTTTTTTTTAAGAGTGATAAACGTCAATTTTCAGCTACTATTTGACTCCCTGGATGAAATTTAAATTTTTAAAACCTTATTGCACATCTATAGGACAGTCCCTATCATATCTCAAGAGATATCATAGCTACTGCATAAATTGTAAGAGGAGTTCTGGGAACCATATTTTTTTGGCAAAAAAACGTCATTTTTTGATGCCCACAGACCCTCGTGATAAAAACAAAAATTCTGAAACATGATTACACGTCAACATGACACCCCAAAGCATATCCTATTAGATCATTAGGCTACTGCAAAAAGAAATTGACGTTTTTTGAAACCAGACTTTTTGTAAAAAAAAAAAAAAACGTCATTTTTCAGCCATTTAATGACCCCCAGGACAAAATTGAAATTTCTGAAACCTTATTGCGCATCTATAGGACACCCCAAAACATATTCCAAGAGATGATTTGTCTACTGTTGAAAATGTAAAAGGAGTTCGAGGAAGAAGGTTTTTTGTCAAAAAACATCATTTTTTACCAATTATTTGACCCCCAGGACTACCAGAGAATTTTTGAAACCTTTTTACAAAACAACATGACACCCCAAATCATACTCCAAGAGTTCAGTTTGCTGGTTTATAAGATGTAAGAGCAGTTTGCGAAAGTAAAACGTGACAGACGGACGGACGGACGGACGGACGGACGGACAGACGGACGGACAGACGGAACAGGGTAACAACAATATACCCGAACTTTCTTTAGAAAGTGCGGGTATAAAAAGGATATTGTTGAACTTATAATTATGTTACCAATTGCATTGGAAAAAGATGAAATTTGATTCATGATCAGTATAGAAATAAAGGCGATAGTTGCACATTATTACGTTAAACGGATTTATTTTACTATAATACGAAGGCTACAGAGTTATTAAGCTCGATCTTTTAAACGTGTAAATATTTTTTGTTAAAGAGGGTGTTGCAGAAATGTGGGATTTTTACCTAACTTGAAATACCCGTAACGCTTGAAGAGTCATATCTAAATATAGACACATTACGTATACGACTACATTTACATGGCGGGTATGTTCCATATGTAGGCAGAATACACACACATTTTACGCGCATTTCTATCGAACACGGCAACACCATTTGATTTCATAAATACAATTAGGAAGATGACCATATACATGTATTCAGTATTTTGATGTTAACATATAAAAATTTGATTTCTATTGTCCAGCGTGTTTAAAATATTCCTTTGAGCTACATGGATCAATCTGATTCTGGATCTTCAAAACCGTCAGTATTGTAATTATAATCATTGCATGTTTCTATAGTATCTAGATAAACGCCTAGTGTAATTTAAAAAAAAAAAAGGTTGAACAAAGATGGGGGAATAAGATAGCGCAAATGCCCATTTGGTTTAGTTGTAAAGTACAATTTCAAATTTTAAAAACTTTCTACATTGATGCATACATATACATTGTTTTGAAATCCTTTGTTCACAAGAAAATGTTTATAATTCAAGATTATAACGGGGACTTCACGCAGTAATGTTGAAAAAAAATATGCACGCATAAAAAATATTTACATTGACAAGCATTTAAATAACTTTATTCTGGCATTCTTAAATCATACATATACATTACCATTTCATGCCATTAAAAGAAAATTTAATGTGTATAAAAAAATTCCAACTGTTCTGGGATTCGAACACAATCAAAAAATTCAGACTCTGTTAAAGTCCATTCTAACTGCGTAACCACTCGACCAATTTACGCATGACTTTTACCGGGAAAATTTAACACAATGTTCTTAGATTTTAAAGGTAATAATACTTTTTTCCAAAAGCTAGATTTTTAAAAAAATATGCTTCTTTGGAAATGGCAGTTTTCAAGAAATTGCCTGTCTCTAAATGTTAAGATTAAATTAAGGTAACTCCAGTGTCTTTCGTGTCCGGTTCCTTTTTTTACACGGCATGATAAATTTCCGGTTATAGCTTTGCTCAAATCAATATTCATTTAAGATGATATGTTATTGATTTAAAGTATTTACAACTATGATCCAGTGGCTCCAGTATAAATATATAGCTGATATTTTTCAAAAGGAGAGAAAAATCATAAATATGTCAAAAAACTTGGGGAAAAATTACTTGACGGAAAGGGGGGGGGGGGGTGCTACTACACTTGTATCTATGTTTTGCCAGCTAGGACCAAAATTTTAATATGTATAATACAATTTGATTGAGTATATCATTTTGTGTGACTGTTAGATTGTGTCTCGTTGGTACATTTTAATTTTGTTTAATATTTTCAAAAAACAACTTTTAAAATTGTATCTAATAATATGGGGGTATGCATGTTCAAGAGAATATCAGGCAAAAACTAGCTGTTTAATTTCGATAAACTATGGTTTTTTGCTAACAAAATATATAACTTTTAAAAAATGTTAAATAGAAATAGTTTGTAAACTGTATAATTTTTTTTGAAATTTTCAAAAATATGCATACCAAGACGGAATCATCGACCTTATGACATACGCAGATTCAGAATCAGAACTTCTTCATTAAGGACATTGACATAGTGACAGTGAAAGTGAAAGGACATTAAGACAGACTCCGTGCCCATATTAGTATCTGTGTAAATATTGTATATATACTGGTATGAATTATACTTTTTAAAACTTTATGTCATTTTGAATTGTTATTTATGTATTAGACAACCATGTATTTATGAGTTTGTTATAAAATAGTGCTATGTGTCAAAATAAAAAAAAAATTATATATAAAATGTTATGCAATTTTAAAACATTATTTTATTGTTTTAAATTATATGTAGTGCTAATAAATTAAATAAATATAATAAAATTGATTCAATGTTTTCTTTTTATTTATGCAACAATTTTGATGATAAAGACATTCAAAATTTAACAAAAATGACAAATTGTTATCTTATTTTTCATTCAAGGAAACACAGGTAAAGTCTACCTGTGCCCTTCAGAAGGCCCCATAATTGCCCAGTATAATTGAATAATGATAATTGAGAAGTAGGCGTTCGGAGAATCAGCCATGCGTACCAAGACCCCTTTATTTTTCACAGAATTGATATTGAGTACGCTTTCGTGGAAGTGCTTATGTCACGATAATTATGATTGGCTGAAATATGTAACGATGTATGATCTGCCAACAGGTGTCTCTTATCATTGTTTTATTTTGTCAGTTTCGGTATATAAATAAAATGGATTACGTAACCATTGAACAGTACATATGTATTTAATGGTGATGTAGATAAGAATTTAAGTCAAACAATTTGAACTTCAATGAATGCAGATGTGTATAAGTATCTGTAGTTGAATATGATTGGTTCTCCGAGAAACAAAAAGATCTGGTATACAAAGTAACACTGTAAAAGAACACAAAGAAAACATGTCTGCTGGACTTCATCTATGTCTAAAGCATTAACCCACATTTAACTAATGTCAATAAACATTACACATATCACACTAACAGCGTGTTACTGAAGGGTAGATACGTATTCATTAGCATTACACATATCACACTAACAGCGTGTTACTGAAGGGTAGATACGTATTCATTAGCATTACACATATCACACTAACAGCGTGTTACTGAAGGGTAGATACGTATTCATTAGCATTACACATATCACATTAACAGCGTGTTACTGAAGGGTAGATACGTATTCATTAGCATGCAAGCGTATCAACAACAGCACAAAAGTTATACATGTATATTATGCAAATTAGTTTTCAAAACATTTGAATCTTGCGTTCTGATTGGATGCTTTTCTGCTTTTCTTTCGGAAGTTCCTAAGATCGGAGAGACTTCAGCTGATTGTAGTTGTAAATCAGGTAAACTTCCCTGTAAATGTCAACATCTTTTTTAAAAGAAGAGTCAATTATGTGAAATGAATCACCAGTCTTTCTGTCTCAGAACAGAAAATTAAAGCCGACTCCTTCCTTATCCGTGTACCTCGAAGAGCCCGACCGGGTAGTCCGAAATATCTGACGTTTTTCTGGCTTTTTTAACGATTTTGATATTTTACATGCCAGGAAAACGTCAGAACCGGCGCCATTACGAAAACTGGAAATTCACCGCCTCCAACTGGAAGCGGCATTCTAGGCTCAATTTTAAATAGATATATATTTAAACTCAATAATACAGCTTAAAATGTAATTTTACTGCACAATTCGATAATCACACTGATAAACAATAGTGTTGTTGACCTATTTTCTCTCGAGATTTCAAAAATGCACGGAATCAAAACAAATCTCAACAGTTCGATAGAATGTGTTTAACAGCCTGTTTATGGGATGTAAGGACCCATAAAAGCGATATTAGAGAGCAGCAAAATCATCGTTTTATTAATTAGTTGTGAGTGAAACATTTGATTCAACTCGTAAATACTTAAAATCGAGCCGAGAATGCCGCCTCCAGTTGGAGGCGGCGAATTTCCAGTTTTCGTAATGGCGCCGGTTCTGACGTTTTCCTGGCATGTCAAAATATCAAAATCGTTAAAAAAGCCAGAAAAACGTCAGATATTTCGGACTACCGACCGGGGTGCTTGGGGACAACTCAGATATTGTCATTCAACTTCCCTTAAAACAGTAAAGGGATAGCGTGACCTCTCTTACTCTCCGTGGACATCTTTTGGTCTTGTTTGATGCATTCGGTAATAAAGACGATTACAAAAAGCGCAGTCATGGTGAAAACTGTTGATGCAGTCCATTAGGTCCAAGTTTGGTGGTTGTAGATTCGCCGCGAGCTGGCCTATTGTAATGGCTCGGTAGGCTGTCCCGACGTCGTCTAGGACTAGGTAGGCTGGACCTTTAAGAGGATCACCCTCTTTGTACCATCTACAAACACACAGACAATTAGCTTTAAAATTATTCTACTTTATGAATTTGACCACTTTATGAGATAAAGTTAATTGGCACAGATACTAAGGAATCAGTATACAGGTTTATAGAACACTTACTCAACACTGGAGAGATAGGCATCCGTCCGTTTTAGATACATTTTGGCTATTTTTCTCCAACATGCACATGCTCGACCGGAAGCTGAACTATTAAGACAGTAACACAAACGCTCCAAGAACCTTTCCCAGGCTGGATCTCGACATATGGTATCTATCTGTAACCCACATACTGGTTCATCTATATAAAAACCCCCAAATTACTACAAATTGTTTTGATGAGATGTTTTAAGCAGATATTTACCATAGATACCAATTAAAAATTACCTTTATTATCCTTGGTCAATAAGGAAGCTTCACTCAAAGATGGATATAACCCAGCCAAGCAAGAATTACTTACAGAAGAATGACCTGGAAAAAAACAACCAACACAGAACAAGTTTGTGACAGTCGGAAATAAACGTGAACACAACTTATAAATCATATAGTATTGAGTTTTCTGTGCTTACATTCAGTGTGATCTTCGTGCACATCTCCACTAGAGCTTGCACTCATCAAAGGGTTCGAATCAGTCGACTCCAAGCCATCCGGTTGCCCGCGGTCTTCAATATTGTAAAACAATTGGTAAAAAAAAAACTTGGAAAAACCTTTTCTAAATCTCATAATTACTGAAAATAGCAATTCACTCTCAGTACCGTCCACTTTCATGTAGAATATATAATGTTCCTTTGACGATGAGGCGGTTCTCCATAAGTATACTCCTGAGTCCTCGAACTCCAAGCTGGATATGCTGTGCAGAAAGGGGTGCATTTTCACGCCTCGATACAACTTGGGGTCCTGTCGCCATATTTGGAGACAATCAGAGTCATTCAGTTTCTCTTTGGTGGCAATAAAAATCGTTTCACCTGATAATTTAAACAAAATTTGAAATTAAGTTTTCAGGTATCAAACACGGAAATAATGAATTTTAATTTGCACAGATATTGTGTACCTTTCTGTACGGTAAACTGCAGTATCCCTTCTTCATTAGTCCCCGTGCATAATGCCTGGAAAACTCGAATATTTTCATCTGAAAAAAAAAATTAATTTCAAAAGGTTATGTCTAAGAAAATACAGGTAAATACTGTGTTCTTTGTTCGTGGTGTGTTTCTTTTCCTTACTCGATGGAAGTTCAAATTGGTGGCACACGTTTTCCACCGGCGTCAAACTTCCAGCAGATGTATTTTCTGTGTCGGTGCTTTCTTCATTGCTACACTCAGATGTATTTGTTTTCTTTTCCAGTACAGTGACTACAATAAAAAAAATGAACGATGTTCATTTATAAATAACAAGTCTTTTCTCTTTATACCCACATCATCAGTTTTACCTTATTGTTTACCTGGCTCTATCATTGGAGATTCTTCGTCATTTTTTGTCGGGAATTCTGATGATGTCGAATGCGCGTCGAAACAATAGCGCATGTAAACACAGCTGACCAATATGATTATCCCAAGAAATGCTCCGAGCGAACACCCTATTGTTTATAAGATGTTAAAAAAAACATGAGAGGACGTGGTACTTCATGATAATAATTAGTTGATATTCTACAAATCGAGTTTTACGTAAATGAACTCACCAATTAGGATTTCTATACTGCAATACCACTGTTCTACAATGTCAAATACATAATGTTAAAGAGGGATTGTTCAAACAAACCTAATAGATATATTTTGTGTTTATTTCATCTTCTTTATTTGCATCTTACCACATTCGTCAGTCTCACACGGTGTAGAGTAATTAGTATGCCACTTGGAATCGTGTCCACAGTACATCACCATGATCCGTTTGTGACCAGGCGAGCATTCTCTGAAGTAAGTCTCCCCCACCAAACTTTCATTTCCAGCTTCGCTTCCGTTCTGCAGCCTCCATTTTGAACCAATTGGGAAAGGTCCACAACCTGTAAAAATCGAACGTATCATATATCAAACCAAAAAAAAAAGATACATGGCAATGGTATGTTAAAAAGAGGATCCTAGTTTATACCATAAAGACATCGCAATTCCTGGATACTGGTGTTCCATATCAGGTCTTCATCACACCGGACGCTGTGTAGGTCCATGTTCAGGACGCCATTCTGGCTACATCTAGGATAGTACACCTCGTACACCGTGCTATTGGCCTGTAAATGTCTACCGGACTTTGTCCTCCACGAAAGTCCGTCTGGTGTTGGCAAAGGACCACAACCTGTAAAGGTTATCAGTGTGATTTGTAGCACAAGAAGTGTGCCGCTTAGTGCTAGAGGATGTATGGGACACGTTGCTCGAGATGCATAAATTTTGGTCAAATATTAATTAATAACGAAGAATTTCCGATTTGTATTAAGATCAATAAAGAGACCTTACTGTTGAGATCATTTACCTGGTATAATGGCGTCACTAATGCCCTCCTTACATATTGGTTCCTTGCTGTCATCAGGCATTGTAACCTGAAAGTTTTGAATTATGCACTCAGATTGCTGAGTTCTTATGTTTTGTGCATCGTTTTTCCCCGTTTCACATGTCGTACAGTATCGATGCTCTCCATTGTTGCCTTTATAGACACTAAATAGAGAACAAGAATGAGAAGGCACGTTATTTCACCACTAATTGAATCCCCCTCACCTATTCTTACGTAAATTATGTTGAATTTGGCGATGTCTCGATAAACATGTAATATAATGTTAAAAGGCTAACGTACGTGATTTTGCTTAAAAAAACAAACAAACAAAAAAAGACTATGCCCTGCCGGTTGCATTTAGTGTTTAAGTGAGGAACAGTTGTTGAGCAGAGTATGGGCAATGGGATTGGATGAAAATAATATCATTCAACATTTAAATGCAAATCGTGCAGCTGTTAGTCTGTGACGTACCAGGTATTACATTTACGATTCTCTTTACAATGCACGTAGTCAAAAAGCTGCTAAAACCTTTCTAACGAGCAGATCTAGATACACATTGTACAGACGCCTGGATTCTGCAATTAGAGCAGGAAATGGGTGAAATATTGCCTTTGTTCTAGCGTGAGCATACGTTCTCCAAAACCTTTTGCTATGTTGGGAAGGTCTCCTAAGATTTTGGAGAGAAGTCGTCAAGGAATTAAGACAAATTGTCGGCAAATTGTTTCCTTGTGAGTGACTAAACTCTACAAGCTGATATATACCAAATATGCAATTTTTTGCGCGGCATTGAAAATGTTACTTTTTTTTTTTTGATAGATTTTCATGAATCATAAATTTTCACGTTCATGTGTTGCATATTTAAACGTATACTAGTATATTATGAACAAACATCTAAATGGCATCACTATATTCTTTAAAGAACCCTTTAAAGGACAAATAGTAAATAAACGACAGGGTACAAGAATATAAAAAATATTTGCGAATATTATACTTACAATCGCCCAGTCTCATTCGCTTTCAACTGGAAGCGGTATCCAGCGCAACGAAGCACACAAGCTAAAATCAGGAGCAGCCGCATGGAGTGAATATTGAGCAAGCAATGGCATATTTAAAAGGAACTAGTTTTTGAAACCGGAAGAAAACCATTGTGTTTCATAAAACAAGGAAGGGATATATATATTTATCTCATACGTGTGGTGTATACTACCCGTGTGATAAACCTTTGCTTTATCAAACGGGTGTTGCTTTATCAAATACTTCCGGTCCGAACTATTTTTGACACAGCCCCTCGCTTCAGTGACCTATTTTCGAAGACTTTATAGTATTTTCATATAGCTATATCTACTTCCAAAAATTGATTTAAAATGGATTTTGTCGAAGATTTAAATTACAAATAAAAAGGAAAACACATAACTGTGAAGTTTATAAAACTGCAAATCACGTTAGCTATCAAGGAGTTCATTCTGACGACGAAATGAAAACAGAACGCTTTGGTTGTGTTTCTGTACAAGAACTTACCGAAATAATGTCTCCCAAGACTTTTACATCACCAGCAGTAAGCATCCTTAGTTATTCAATATTTTCAACTTCGAATCATTAGGCTAGTGTTCGTATTATAAAACATCAACAACTGTTCCTTGTTCGAGTCAATTCAAACTAACGAGCATTCGCAACTTTGTGTATGTCAACAAACTTGATTATTCAAGTCTTCTGATCAGTATTTCCATTTACTTAAGTGATTAAGCTCTAAGAAAAATTATTTACAGATAAACAATTATTTCTAGGTTTATTTCAGTGAAACTTTACATTAAAACAGTTATATTTATCTCCGAAATGACGTATTAAATTGTATTGCGCAAGGTCACAATAACCGCATTACACAACGTTGCATCATCGTTTAATCTTTGAAAAAAAATCAATTCGGGTCATATAAGGGGCTGTCTCAAAAGCTTCATGATATAAATCAAATTGTATGAGATAAATAGAACATCTATAATTGTGTGATTTTATATTTGCTTTATCCAACTCGTTGAAATGGTTATATTCGCTCGGCAAGCCTCGCGAATATATACACCATTTCAACTCGTTGGATAAAGCAAATATAAAATCACACAATATAGATATCCTCTATTTATATATCGATTTCTCCATAAGCCGAAAACTGTTTTTAAAGGTGCTTTTAAAGGTGTCGAAATTGCGTAATTTATTTGAAGTACTTTTTCGTGTCGTTTATGAAAAGAGAAGATCTAAAATATTTCATGATTTGCAAACTTTATTCCTAAAAGTCGTACATAAAAAAAGACTGAACTGATAAACTGTATACACGATATGTTCTAAAAAGATTCCACGCAAAGCGTTTGCCAAACGTTGTGCATATGTATGTCTATTATAATATACAACAAGTTCGTGTGTTTGATGCGTAATAATGAAGCGTGTGAGATCACAGGTAAACAGCAATGAAAACAAAATCCCGGATGTGAAAAGATCACCATCCTGTTAAGTCGTCTATTCAAAGAGAAATAACCCATGAAATAATTTGAATTTCTAATGTGTTGAAAAGTAAAGGGTTATAACCCGTACTGAACAGATCGGCAATTAACCCTTGACCTGCGAAGATGCGTTACACCCAACTAACAAAATAAAAGGTAGTATTTTACGGCTTTATTTACGTTTCAATAAAAAGTGGTTAGAGTCGCGATTTTTGCATTACATGGAACAACAGACTCGAGAGCTTCCGTGCTAACCAGGAAATAAAAAGCAAATAAAATGAATCTTTTGAGATTTGTCACTACATATATTTCAGTTAGTGTAATTTAGCGCAATATGGAGTAAACATTGTGCGCAATAGTAAGCAAGTGCTTTTCTGTGACTCTGTTGTAAAAATTAGATTCCGTATTTTATTTTATTCTCTGAAAAATAAGATATACACTTTTATTTATTATGTTGTAAAAAAATATATATAATTTAGAAGTAAATACACATTTTATTCACGTGTTCGATTAAAGCACAATGCATTACTATTTGGACTATAACACAATTAAAAAAAATGAAATAGGCTGACGGACAAGTACCAACTCCTGGTACATGTATAGTGCAATTAAAAGTACAGGTAAACGGTCGATAAGTGAATAAAATAAACTGCATATGATTAAATATTTACATTTATGATGTCTCTGTCTATGATAATACTACAAATCGATTTTATTTTATTTTAATGTTTAGTCCAGTACATTTCACCAATGATTATTTTAATATGAATTTTACAATTGCTGAAAATTATTTAAATATAAGTAATAAGGAATCATTCTTTGAATATTATGGTCGGGCGTGATCAAATCTATCATAAAGTCATTCGGGCTATTTTGGAGTTGATCACCCCGACCGTATTTGATCACCTCATAATACTCAAAGAATGATTCCTTATTCCTAAAAGAGGATAGCGTTGCTCTCTACCTACTAAATAAAATGACACTATTATCAGCTTTTGCGGAGTGTTGTGCGTGTATTTGATTGAAACAGATTATTTTACTCTAGAATCAAATACAGCATATGATCAAATAGGGTTCAACTAAAGATTCTTCAATGTCTATAAAATAATTCTGCCAGAAACTCTTTGATTGAATATCTTTGAACGACCTTGACATACTAATAGATGTTAATACTGTATTATTAGGCTACGATTGTTTATCTCTTGAATAAAATATGCTATTTTCCGACCAATTTGGTAATTGTTTAAAAGAAAAAAAAAAACGCTTTAAAGTTTTTAGAATGTACAATTGTACAATGTAATATGTAACGATTCGTAACTTAAAAGTATGTGTACACATATAATTACTGAGCCTTTTTTTCCGTTTGGCAATTTGTTGTTAGTATTATATTTATTTTTCATTTTTTACCAACTTTTGCAGTTTTTATGGATTAGTTTAAAAGGTATCTGTATAACTAGGCCTACAAATTTATACTGTTATATCTGTTCCTTGATGTCATAATTTATGGGAAGAACTAATATATTAGGCTATTTGGCCTGCTGTTCCATCCACGTTCATTGTATATATGTAATTTGTAATGTGTATTAATGTAATATTAATGTAATATCGTGAATAAAAGTACACTAAGAATCGTGTCGGGGCGTGATCGAATCTATCATTAAGCCCTTCGGACTTTAATGAATTTGACCAAGCCTCGACCAAAATTATCACCAATACTCAAAGAATGATTTCTTATTCCTGAAATATTTCTGAGCATAGGATAGAAAGGGATACCGTTGCGCGCTTTTCAACTTATAGCACAGTTGATATTGCATGTATGTCAAACCAAGCACTTGTCTGAAATGGATACCATTTCGAATGTATCAACTGTAGCTAAGATCATTAAGGGTATTCACAATCTGATTAAAATACAGATCTCTACATAAGCCGCACAACTCAGAGATGCTGTGCGTTAAGTAGAGATCTGTATTTTAATCAGATTGGGGTATTCATGTTTATTAACGTTAGTACAGCTAGTGGATACTGTATTTCGTGTGGCAATCATAAAATTTTTAAAAAGGATATTATTGAACTTATAATTATGTTACCAATTGCATTGGAAAAAGATGAAATTTGATTCATGATCAGTATAGAAATAAAGGCGATAGTTGCACATTTTTACGTTAAACGGATTTATTTTACTATAATACGAAGGCTACGGAGTTATTAAGCTCGATCTTTTAAACGTGTAAATATAAAATATCCGTAACGCTTGAAGAGTCATATCTAAATATAGACACATTACGTATACGACTACATTTACATGGCGGGTATGTTCCATATGCAGGCAGAATACACACACATTTTACGCGCATTTCTATCGAACACGGCAACACCATTTGATTTCATAAATACAATTAGGAAGATGACCATATACATGTATTCAGTATTTTGATGTTAACATATAAAAATTTGATTTCTATTGTCCAGCGTGTTTAAAATATTCCTTTGAGCTACATGGATAAATCTGATTCTGGATCTTCAAAACCGTCAGTATTGTAATTATAATCACTGCATGTTTCTATAGTATCTAGATAAACGCCTAGTGTAATTTAAAAAAAAAAAAGGTTGAACAAAGATGGGGGAATAAGATAGCGCAAATGCCCATTTGGTTTAGTCGTAAAGTACAATTTCAAATTTTAAAAGCTTTCTACATTGATGCATACATATACATTGTTTTGAAATCCTTTGTTCACAAGAAAATGTTTATAATTCAAGATTATAACGGGGACTTCACGCAGTAATGTTGAAAAAAATATGCACGCATACAACATATTTACATTGACAAGCATTTAAATAACTTTATTCTGGCATTCTTAAATCATACATATACATTACCATTTCATGCGATTAAAAGAACATTTAATGTGTATAAAAAAATTCTAACTGTTCCGGGATTCGAACACAATCAAAAAATTCAGACTCTGTTAAAGTCCATTCTAACTGCGTAACCACTCGACCAATTTACACATAACTTTCACCGGGAAAATTTAACACAATGTTCTTAGATTTTAAAGGTAATAATACTTTTTTCCAAAAGCTAGATTTTTAAAAAATATGCTTCTTTGGAAATGGCAGTTTTCAAGAAATTGCCTGTCTCTAAATGTTAAGATTAAATTAAGGTAACTCCAGTGTCTTTCGTGTCCGGTTCTTTTTTTACACGGCATGATAAATTTCCGGTTATAGCTTTGCTCAAATCAATATTCATTTAAGATGATATGTAATTGATTTAAAGTATTTACAAGTATGATCCAGTGACTCCAGTATAAATATATAGCTGATATTTTTCAAAAGGAGAGAAAAATCATAAATATGTCAAAAAACTTGGGGAAAATTACTTGACGGAAAGGGGGGGGGGGGGGTGCTACTACACTTGTATCTATGTTTTGCCAGCTAGGACCAAAATTTTAATATGTATAATACAATTTGATTGAGTATATCATTTTGTGTGACTGTTAGATTGTGTCTCGTTGGTACATTTTAATTTTGTTTAATGTTTTCAAAAAACAACTTTTAAAATTGTATCTAATAATATGGGGGTATGCATGTTCAAGAGAATATCAGGCAAAAACTAGCTGGTTAATTTCGATAAACTATGGTTTTTTGCTAACAAAATATATAACATTTAATAAATGTTAAATAAAAATAGTTTGTAAACTGTATAATTTTTTTTTGAAATTTTCAAAAATATGCATTTTTGTGAATTTTTTGGAAGGTCGTTTGATTGATAAATGTATTTTTTTTTTTTTTTTTCTGTAGAAAATCAATAAGACTTTTTTTTTATTTAATGACTATCAATACATTTTCTTAAATCATAACCTAACATGATGTATTTTGGTGCATACTTTAATAAATTACGAGATGCTTCATTGTGTTAAAATTTGGCTGTTGAATTTTTAGACCATTTGAGTTGAAGCTCACTGTAGGAAAATGAACGCGCAAAGGTATAACTATTTTGGCATTTTTTTGTAAGTTTATAAGTTGTTCTAAAACATTTTCACAACTATGAGGATTCCCCTTTTATAAAGCGTGATATCTGCCACATTTGTCTCTGTAACCATTTTCAAATTGATATCATGGTCTTATTAAAGGTAGTACATGTACAAACTTTCCAGAATTTTTTTTTACACTGCTCTATGTACAACGTTGCATGCAAAAAACGATTTTCGTTGAATTCTGTTACTTTGATTTTTTTTTCATTTTATCTGCAACTCATTTAGAGAAAAAAGCATATGAACTGCAACACCTTCTTTTTTCTGTTTGTTTGTTGTTGTTTTTTTTTTTTCTTTTCTTCTTTTTTTTGTAAAATAAGTTCTTAACAACTAATTAGATATATACCTACTTTAAAACATTTTCGTTTTCTTCAATTTTTATCAGTTTTATTTGAAATTTTCGAAAAAGTTAAAACAAATATGCAGTAAAAACAAAGATCTCACAAACAGTTTTAATATGTATTTGAAGTTAAAAAAAGCACACAATATTAAAATATAAGTGTTCGTTTAATAAGCCACAGTGTTTGTTCATACTAAAAATTCACATGCAAGAAATTTGATATTTTCCGTGTCAACTAAATTTGTATATGAAATGAAGAACGGAAGCTAAACATTCTACTACAGAGGCAATTGTCACACAGGACATTATACCACATACGGTACAGGTGTAATGAATTATGTCCCTATCTAAATGAGAATTAGGATGTTCCCTGTCAGTCGTCATTTGTGTCATTATTTTAAATCACGTGACACGCGGAAGTTTTTGTATTTCATGCAGAAGCCGATTCCTGTTTCGCAACTGTCATTTGTACAAAATCCCCCTTTGAGTCCCCCTTTGTTTCAGGTTGCTGCCCCCCGGGGGTATTGCTGACGGTGTATGTGGACTCCTTCAATGGGGCGTCATCAGACTCCTCGATTGGGACGGGTGGATTCCGCCGGCTACGATAAACAGCATACACAATGATTATCACCAGGGCAGCCACAACAAGCGCACCAACCCCAGCACAGATCCCTGAAAGAAGCAACACCAAAATAATCCCTCAGAAAAAATGTTAACTCTGAAGAGATACAGATTATCTCTTAGATTTCCATGTACACGTCATTTCAAAAGTTCTGCAATTACCTTATCAAATCGAACACATCTGTAAGTATGCACATGTATTCATGTTCCATAATGTACTTACCAATAATGCAGATAGTTGAACAAAATGGAATATCTGAAAAATGAAATGACAAAGAATTTCTAAAGGAGTAATTATATAATTCAGAAATTGTGTTTTTTGTTTCGCATGTACGGCGGAGAGTACCTGTGCACCGGAAGTCATATGGGTCGACATCCCACCTTAACGTCTCCCAACAGCGGACACTAGCAGTGTCCCTGTTTAATTCGCTGTTTTGGCTGCAATGTGGGGTATACACCTCGTACACCGTGCTATTGGCCTGCATATTGACCTGTATGGGTCTTCCAGATTTTGTCCTCCAAGAAAGTCCGTCTGACATAGGCAAAGGACCGCAGCCTGAAAATTTTACGTACATGAGTTATACGAGTTAGAAATCAAAAAAGTCTTTAAAATTATATATCAATTGTTTCGTGTATCGTAGGTATTTTAACTGATATAATCATGATTGGGATAATACAATACATAAACTGGTTTCCCATATGAAAACTTTCATATCAGTCAGTAGAATAAAAAAATAATATTGGATGATGTCACTTTATTATAAATTCCAGGTGTTAAAACAACGGTCTCAGTTATTAATTTAACATATAATTAGCAGGTGTTTTTACCTGGAATGATCCCACCCATTGCGTCCTCCTTGCACATGGGTTTTTGTTCACCGCCTGGCATTTGAAGGTCCTGATTTTTCTTTTTACACTCAGGACTGGTTTCTTCATATTCCATTCCAGTTGCACAAACAGTGCAATACATCTCCTTTCCACCTTGTTCATAAACACTTGATAAGAAATTTAAATAGTTTAACAATACTTTCATAAATCAGACATGTAAAATTAACAATACGACCCACAGTTTTACATTAGAGCGGTCTGGTGGATTCGCTCGAATAGGGTTCTGGTTCGAATATATGAGTTTGCTAAGCATGGATTAGTATATACTCGTATATTTAAAAACAACTCTTCTTGATCCTGTCATTCAAACATAAGCAATGGTGAATAAATGACAACACTTACAACCGCTTCGTTTCGTTGGCCTCAAACGTAAAATTGTAAATTGCCGAGGTTTTCGCTACCATTAATGCCAAAAACAACCATAGGTGCGCAGTAGATTGGTCCATCATCAAAGTCGGTTTTTCCTAAGATAGATATAAGATAGAAACTCTTTACAAGATAAGACTATTAAATAATGTATTGATCCCCAATGCACGTTAGTATATTCGATAATATCGACATAAAAATGTTGGATTACGTGGGCACGATGTCGAGTTAACATCAGATTACGTCGGCACGATATCGAGTTAACATCGTGTACCTCCATACTGTTTACGTAATTAATTTTTAGGGTTTTTTTTTTTTTACACCATCGTTGCATCGCAGCGATAAACAATATTGAATAGACATCGTCAAATCGTGTACTTCCCATTGTTTTAACATCATCGTGCATCATTTCTGCATCGTGCACCTCCTATCTAGTTTATATTGTTTACTTTTAATTAGCCGGCATCGCAGTGTTGAGGGCATCGAGTTGACGTCGAAAAAATGGATACTGATGATTTTCAAAAGTACGATGTGGACATTGGTATACTATCGATATTGATATACAATGTAGTAAATTAAGTGAACTGGTCATGAAATTTAATGAGAGTATTCTGTTCAGTTTGGTGAAACATAGATTGACTTTTTATATGTAATAACACTAAATAAATCTTTTTCCCCATTTAAATAAAGTTTAAACACTTATGTCATAAGGTAATGTATCAAGATGATTAATGTGGATTGGACATTGTTGAGCTATTTCAGGACTACCGATGTTACGAGGGTAAAAAACTGTATTAGTCTAGTCGATGTCTACAGTATGCGTGATTAGACCTTTACGATAACCCATATTAATGTTAAGTGTGCAGCGGAAGACTTTGATCAAATGAAGAGATTGAGATTATATCAGGATGGGTTTTGTTTTCCGGAGTTTGACCATAGACCTTTATAACCATTTTTTAGGGCAGTGGTCATGACGTGGAACATTTACGTATGTGATTGTGTTTTGGTTGAAGAAAAGAGATAAATTAAAACCATGTACAATTTTACTATATAAACTATAAGTTTATGAAAAAGGATTTCCAATGAATGATATTGTATAATGAAGTTATAAAATAGTAATTAATTAAAGAATCAAGTAAACTTTGGGTTTGGAGGCACTTAAGCTTACTACCCCATTGGTGGCCTATCATTAACTTGTTAAATAACATCAATACATGTATGAAAAACACGCAAATCTTGGGTGCAAAAATGTCTTGCGTGCACAACGTCGGTGCTACCGTGCCTTCGTTCTTGTTTGACCAAGGCACGTTTGCTCCATTGCACACGTGCCGAGCGGCAAAGCCGCCATATTGTAACCACCCACAGCATGTGATGTCTCTATACGAGTTAAAACGTAATTTAACAATTAATGCAATAATGATGCATTTTCATTAGTATTATATACACGTTTACATAGCATTAATTTTTATAAATATTGCTGGAAATCAAAGAAATAAACAAATATTCGTGAATTAAATCAGCATGCTTACCTGTAAAATGACAAGGTATTCTTGCATTCAATTTCCTGTTGAACCAGATTTTAACTTCCTTTTTAGTCCCGGCACACCGTATGATTACAAATCGATGTTACATAACACGCATGTCGTTTGAATTTCAGCAACAACAAAAAAAATGAAATAAAAAATGATTTTCATACTTTGCAAATCATAAATTACTTTGGATTTTAATCAATTTAAAAATTATAATGAAATGCAATTTAAGTACATGAAAACGAGATAAATGTACATTTAAAAAAAAATAATTAAAACCAGTATTTAAGATGAGTGTCCTCTTTTTTCACGAATTTAGTAATTAACTCTGCATTCGATTCTGAAATTTAATGTCATTTATTTTTAGGTCTCATTTTCTACGCACGAGTGCCTTAACGACTACACGGTACATTTGTGATACGTGCTGGTAGCGGTAATTTGATCCGAGGAGGGGTTCAGAATACCGGTAGTACAATGGAAACGCAGGCCGAGGTTTGCCATTCGTGAAAAGCTATAGTAGCTTGCATTTAAACAAAACACTTTGCAGTGAATGTTGTTTCTTACTAAAAATATGTGTATGAGCGAAAATAAACGCATAACATTTTATTGTTTTATAGTTCATGTTTTATTATTCTTTATGCAAAAAATACTTCCCAACACGCAGTAAGTGACCCTGGATTTACTTCCTTGTATCAACAAAACTAGAATTTGCGTAAATACTGCTCTCTTTTACTCTTAAGCCACAAAACTGAAACTAATAAATATTCATTTGTCAATCTCTTATATGTCATTGCAACAAAGTGATAAACTCTTGAATTCTGAATAAAAGAAATCAATTGAAAATTTTCCATACATATTTATTGTATCTATAAGGTACATGTAGTTGAAACAACTCTCACTCTGCTACAATGGTGAATAATGACGAAATGAAAGCCCCTCTCATACAAAATGGTCTCAATCTATGCTACAAATCAATCATTCTATTTTGGATTTTTCAGTGATCTTCCATGCGCCTAAAAAGTACCGCAGTCGTATTAAAATAATGTCTTTTCCCATTTGTATCCATGAAAATACTGGCACCATTTTTGAACCTGAGCAAAAAAATAAACTGATCGTTAGAAAAATCACACAGGGCAATAGAACAGAGAATATGTGAAATCAGATTCATTTATCAGATACCAGATAAATCTTAAAGTGACTGTGACTGTTTAGGAGGCTGGGTGGTCAACAAATTAGCCATTAGATTTTCCTTAGATTTTAAGATATAATCTCTTTAGCTATAAACTATTATTTAGTAAATAAACGTTGATCTATATATTTTATCTTTTAAATCTGGGTATTTTCCTATATTCTTATATAGAGCTCTCCTTTTAAAGGAGGTCAATACAGTCTAGAAATGGCCACCACCATCGAGCCCTCTTAAATGTAAATGTATATAAGTAGACATAAATATGATTAAATTTTAGTATCTGAAAAGTAGATTCCCTCTAATACCATGAATGCTGGTTATATTGAGGCGAATTGGAAGTCCTTCTGTTTCTCTATGTATTTTACCCTTATTGTCATAATTCCGGTTATAATCTCGAAAGTTTTCTTTTCTTAGCCCAACTGAGTTTGAGATAGCAAGGTTTGACTGTATGATAATTCAAAAGGAATAAATCAGTTTGGATATTGATAAATTTCCCTTACCTTCAATTTCAGTCCAGTTTATGGCCACCTCTCCTACTGGAATGTTAAAATACTGAGCCAGGAATAACATGTCTACATCGAATGCCCTGGAAAAATATGAAAATTCACCTGTCAAATAATGAACTTCTCAACTACTGACACTTCAAGCCATTTCATAAAAACGTTTTGTGATTTGGTAAGGTAATTTGTCAAGTAGCCAACTGGGTAAATTTTTTTTTAGACATATATGTAAAGAGACATAACTCTAACATCATTCCAATAAATCTACAGATATGTTTATAAAGGAAAATATTATTAGTAGAATCGGCTAATTGATTCAAAAATGTTCCATGTTTTCAAGTTTCTCAATAATTCATTTTTGGAGTATAACATAAAAATACCACAACCAACAAATCAAAATTCGATTGTTTGCCATTTCTAATTGATATCAAAATCTCAAGACGACTTAAGTACCAGTAGTTAAGAAACACTTGTTCCTTCTTTTTATTGTGTATAATGTAAACAAATGAATTCTACATTAATCAATATCTTCTTAAATGCAGTATTTCTTTACAATATATCCCCTTGAAAATGGGAGTCTAGATGAGAGTCGGAGACAAATCAACCGCTATTTGTTTTAATTCCAAAATAGGGTACCCAAGAGAGTGACAAACATATCATTATTATTCTCTGCCAACTTAAATGTTTCTTTACTATTAAACAGTAGCGCCTCTACCCAGTAACCAACAAGGTATGGTATTTCCCAACGCAGATAGTTACCACCAGAATGCACAAAAATACATTGGTACTGGCTGGCTAAATGTTGCCATTTAGTAAGCACTGACTGACTTTGAAACACTAAAATCTTAGTAAATAGTGGATGAAAATACTGTAGGGGAAACGAATAGCAAAAATTCACTGAAGATAAAATTTATATAGGTTTTAAGAATAAAGAAAAAAAAATCAAAATAATGATCCTTCAATTTATCTATCAAAATAAATATTTCACTATGTGACATGTTGACAAAGTGTTCATGTCAACAAAAAATGGTGAAGTAAAGAAGTCTTTCAATGAAGAGTTAAGCATACTTAGAACAAAGAAAGATCTATTAAAAGGTTAACAAAATATATACGATCCCTCTTTTAATCATTAAAACCAAGCTTACCATCTCTCTACATGCAGATTAGAGAAAAGAAGAACAGCTGCCTCCCTAGTGAGAAGTTTGAATCCACATTGTGTGTCCTTGATTCCTCGAACACAGAGAAACCACACGACAAAGTGGAACGCTTTCATCAATAAAGTCCTAAAGAAAGACCTCTGAAAATAATGACATAAAGTAAAGAAAATGAAGATAATATGGAATTTATAGGAAATATATGTAGAGAAAATATAGACAAGCATGAATTTAATAGATACTTGTATTATGTAGAGAAAATAAATTTCATCAAAAATAAGGGAAGTTACACTTAAACACTGTCCATTCTAGACAACTTCTTTCTTTCAGAAGGGTTTATAGACACCAGAGAATACTCTTTGATAAGTAAAATGAAAGTCAACAAACATGGTCATTAACATGTATTATTTAGAGTTATAATGCTGACATACACTGTGCAGATAAGCTTATTTTTAGCTCTGACAGACCCTTTGTTATTACAGTAGGACTGTTTCATACATTTCTTTGCAGATGTCTCATTAAAAATGGCAGATGTTCATTTTTCCATAATCCAAACACATACAGTATCAAGTTTGTATAGCTTGAGATAGCTGTTGGTAGGAGTTTGCCTTTCAATTTTTCATGTTTATATTTCAATTTGCCTGTATGTCAACAGCATGTGAGCAGTATACCTGTATTTACCTGAGTTATTGACCTATATTACCTGAGCAATGGACTCTTCCTCCAAGTGGGCCCGAGACCCACAGACCACTGCTCTATTGCTACTGTCCTTCTTCACGTTTTTCATTTCGTTTTCAAGTTTCGTAAAATCACTGAATTTACTTGCACCATCAGCATCTGCAAACAGCAGGTAACGACCTCGAGCAGAAAACATGCCCTGTTGGAAATAATTTTTCAATCATGAAAAAATATGTATAATTTTGAAGAAAAATAACATTTCAAGAACATGTAATATTATAGAAACATATAAATATGAACTATAATCATAACATCTTTGCTAGCCAAGGGTTTACGATTTGCTCTGCTCCTCTCCATTTTAGAAGGGCATAGAGGATCAAAAACCCTTGGCTAGCAAAGATGTAATCATAATAAACAAGCATAAAAGAAAAATTATAAAGTTTTGAGTTTACCATCCACTCCACTCCTTTTCAAGGGAGGTGAGCAGAGCAGATTTCACTTATTTTCAAACAATGTCAACTCAGCTGGGTAAACATGCTACAACTTTGTAAAACTCTTAAACATCATTGTCAAATTTCTTTTGATTTCAATCTATTTACCGGTATATAACAAATGAAGATCAGAAAACATATTTGGGATGGTCTTAAACAATACCTCGATATTTACCTTATTAATACCATAACCATACAGATTATTATCTGTATAAGCATAACTAAAAAGAATTTCATGTATCAAATACGGTAGATTCCTTATTTTACACGAGTACTTAATTCTGCGATGCTGCTGTTTTGTATCAAAATGCGAGAATATAAAATCTTTTATCCTAATCTCTTATGATTTTCAACTCTTAGAAAATAAAGGTGAGATTTTAGAATCTGCGAGGGGCGCTTCTTACCATTTTACGCGGGAATTAATTCCTCGCATTTAATTTGGAATTTACAGTATGCCAAATTTTGATTTATTAGAACACCTTATAAAAGCTTTGTTTATTTTTAAAGATAATGTGAATGCAAACATTTTAACAAATGTAATGTTGAGAGTAAATTATTTTATCCTTAATACTCACCAGTCTTATGGCCCCTCCTTTCCCTCGATTTTTTGCGAGAGTTAAAACTCTTATCTTGTCAGATCCATATTTATTACAATAACTTTGGGCAGTCTGAAAGAAATGAAGACAATCTCAGATCATCTGAGCATTGAAAAATATGAATAAAAAGCAATCTTATATGTAATGTTTTGAAAATTTTTCATAAATACCATTTTATCAAAGAGTAATATATGTTAGTACCTGTGTGGTTTTATCTTTGCTACCATCATCAACAACAATGACTTCGTATGTAAATGATTTCAATTTTTTCTACAAGGAAAAAGTCCTAAATATCAAAACAGATAAAGTGTTATAAATATATACATTTAAATACATAGATAAAATGAGTGTTATAAACATACACTCATACAAAACAATACAAAGTGTTTACCACAGTTAAAGCCGTATCCCTCACCAGTGTCTGGTATAAGAAGAACTTTATCTAAAATTACCATAGCTCTTCAATTTTACCTTTGACAGTGTTGAAATTATATTACTTTTTAGACTAAATTTTATCAAACAAACCTTTCTCTCCTCTAAGTATTCTAAAGCTTCATCCATCATCATTGGCACTATAAAGAAATTAAAGTTGTAGTCTTGAATGTTTAAAAATGATATGGACAAATGAATGAATGAACAAATAAATAAATGAATATTTACATCTTTCTTCCTCATTGTAGGCGGGTACTATCACAGACAACTCTACACTGGCAGGGTCATTGATTGATGGAAATAAACATTTCTCTTGCTTCTCGTTCAAGAAATATTTCTCACTATCATATCGTCCCAAGTCTGGATAAGGCTTAGTTGACATGGCAACAATGATCAAAGCCTGCAACATTTAAGATTTCTTTAACCAATTTTACATGTACTTCAATAAATGCGCAAGAGCCTTACTCGTCAGTCAATTATTTTCACATTTAAGGTGCGAGATTGTAATCTGAGAACCAGCTGTTTCAGAGTACTGCATATACTGGCAGTTTTCATATGTCTTTGAAAGATCTTAGATGTAATTCACTTTACTAGGGAACATAATTGCCAAAAAAAAAAATTAAAATAAAATATGTACTTTTTAAAGTTATTCACCAAAGTGACATATGTTTCTGTGTTTTTCAAGGGATTTCATTTATTGTCCTGTTCACTTAAACAGCTGTTAAAAACAAAACTTTTCACTGAAGCTGTGTAATATGAGGTTGTAATGCAACATATTTGACTTTAAACCCAGCAGTTTTTTTTTTACATTTGGCTTATCAAAATGGGAGATTATATTAAATTTGTAGCCTAATTCTGATATAGTCAGTCTAGAGTAAAAAATAAGAAATAAAAATTTCACTCCAAGCTTTTAATCTATGTGTATATGTCCATAATAGTACTTTAATTTGTTTTTGTTTCGTTGTAGTTTTTTTTACCTTAAAATATAGAAATCAGTATCTTTACTTTTCAAAAGCTTTGATACCATACTGCTTATAAATCGTATAGTGATGCAAACTGACACGTCAATGAGGAGAATGCAAATTTACAAGGTCGTTCTTCATGCCACGCTAAAGTGGCAAAAAGTGATTTTGGTCCAGTGGGAGCACTGCCCCCTTATTATAGTTTAGCCAAATTTATTCAGATAAGAACTGAAATCAGTTGTATTTCTCCTATTGATGTGCCATACTACTCAAGTAGGTATTGGCAGAGGAGATTTATGCATGTATTGTGGCACTGACGATAGTCAGTGCAATTTGAATTTGAAAAAAAACAAAACTGTTTTACCATTGTGTGGTAGCTGTCAGGTAGTTGGAAAAAATATATTGTGTATCGCCCATATAGAAAACAAAAGCAAGCACCACACAATGGCAATCAGTTTTGTATTTCAGTTTATATGACGATTTCAAAGTCACATATGTAAAAAAAAATATCAATAATATTTCGAAAAAATCCTACCTACCAACACTATTTTTTTTTAGCATGTAACAGTAAACAAACAATTTTTTTCTTTGGCCTTATGTGTCATGAAACAAACTTGTTGTTCCTGTAGCTCTTAGAAAACTTATAGCTAAATTAATTTACCAATGTTTTAACACCCCCCCCCCCCCAATGCACATCACCATTAATTTTGCATGATATGCACCTGTAAGAAATGCATCTGATGGGTCATTTCTCTTTGTTATAAGGATTATTAAAACATCAGTATTATTAAAAAAAAATGATTCATTTTTAAAAGTTAATGCACAGGTGGGCAGTTGCAGTTGTAACATATGCAAAAAGCACAGAGTCTGATTTAACTTTTAGAGAAAATTAAAACGTTCGTTATTACATGATGATTACTTACAATAACAGCAACAATAATTGCCACGCCCACAAGGGACAACAGCATTGACAACAAGTCCATCGCAGCTGCAAAAGCTAAAAGCTTGTCAACTTTGCTATTTCATCATGCCGTCGATGCAGAACCCAACACAAGTTTACCCGGAAGTGGTTGGATAAATCCTGGTTTTCAAAATGTTTCGAAACAGCTTTCATTCGGAACGAAAAAAAATAGTATCATTATAAAAATCTTACAAATGTATATACATTGACATTATTTTAGCATATTACATGACAATTACGGAGATAAAAGGTTGCAGACATCAACCCTTGATAAAATACTACCGAATCAATCCGGATACCATAAATCCGTCCGTCTTTTCAAGCGTCACAAAGATAATATATTTGTTTACGTTTCTACTTTGTACAAATTCCTTGTGGATTAATGCATTATTTAAATAGGTAAAGAACCATGGAGGAAAGAAGCCATTTATTATCGCTGAGAGATCTTATCCGAGAAACTGTAAATGGTAGGTTACATATAGTGCCGTTTCTGCTTCAATGCATAATCTTTGATAACATGTTTAAAATTTGCGAGGAAATGCGGGATATGCCGGTATATCATTCATTCATGAATATAATATGTTTTACGGTGTAACCGTTTGGAGGGCGAAGCCAGTAATATGTTTTACGGTGTGACCGTTGGGGCGAGCGCAGAAGGAACTACACATCTCTCATCATTGTTAAATGCAACCCGTGGACTGACTTGCCCCAACCTAAAACTTTGGCTTTCTCTCGAAAACTTTTACCCCCGCAAGAAACCCGAAGTTATCAAAAATTTACTCCAATTGTCCCGCCCTAGGCTAATATACTTAAACAAACTACACTAAGATTAATTAATGTAAAACAGACTTATTAAAATATTTTGATAAATACGAAGCCATTTGTTTTTTTATGCAAATACAATCATGAATTATCATTCTTTACTTTTTAATATAATCAATAAAATCAATAAACAATAAATTGCTTGTCTGTATAATTTCTCATCTTGTTCCTTGTTGTTAACTGAGTTTTAATTATTTTCCTCTGTAACATCAATTTTGTTTTTTTATTTTTGTGTGCTATATATGCATAGAAGACATGTGTCCTCCCCCTTTTTTAGTGTGTGATATCCCACTATATAAAGGTTTATCCATATATGCAACTGACAAATATATATATTTATCAGTTTATTTTTTTTCTTCTCTTTTTTGTTTTATTTGTTTATTACAAAATGATGTGGCTGCAAGTATTTCTAATAATTATACTTTTTAAAATATTTTTTGTCACCTACCTAACGTATGCATATATACGATTTGATCAATCTGACAGTAAATTATGCATATGGAACTTGCAAGTGCATTTTACTAAGCAAAAAAAAATATATATATATATCAAAACAAAACTAATCAGCCGAAGAGTCGCCGTTAACACTGATACTGAGTACTTACTACACGTTACACCCAGTACAGATGCTTGATCCACCTCTAAATTTATCGCGGGAAATTATTATAGCGCGAGATCATTATGACGTCATACTTGACTTTCTTTTGCTCTCGACAGTTCTCGTAAATTGTCGGATAAATTCGGGTAAGGAAATGACGTCATATGTTAGCAAAGTTTAGATAAGTACAGTTTTTTTTACGTAAGAATATGTGTTGTTTACTTTCGTGTTTTTAAAGGATTGTTTATTGTTAAATGAAATAGATGTATGCGATTTAGAGGTAAGAATTTTCCTTAGAAACGCTTCCTGTTCCACCATGTTGCTATGCACCGCAAAGGATTATTGGGATATGTAGAACGTTTTCACGCGGGTCCACAAAAATTTCTCTGAACAATGTGCATATTTCAACTCGAATTTCCTCCGTTCGTACACGTTGTCTATGGAGCTCGCTGCGCTCGCTATAAATGGGGTTAGATCAGTAGATGCCCTTTCATCATCTCTAGCCTGTCATCTCCTATATTGTTTGTTTTGTTTGGACTCTAATTTATTGTTGGCCCAAGAGCATTGGCCAGCCCAGGTACTTGTTAAATTTGTTCAAGGTCTGATATACTAGTAAGACTAAAGTCTGTCTCAGGTTATTGTTTCCCTCACATTTTGACGATTTTTATAGAAATGTACACAGCTAAAAGAAATAAAATTGAAATCATTCATTAAAACGTCATCTCTTTTTTTTTCTCTGAGATTATCACAGGATCGAAAAACAGATTTCTTGTGGAGATTTATCTTTTTTCCATTCGGAAGTCTCTTGGATCACCTGAAACAATATTTCAAATGCTATCATCCAGACCTTATTTTATATCATTTGCAATTAATGCGAATCTCCATAGATTTTTATTTAACAAACACTTACTTTAGCCGAACAAGTTAGAGAGAGAGAGAGAGAGAGAGAGAGAGAGAGAGAGAGAGAGAGAGAGAGAGAGAGAGAGAGAGGAAATTCAAATACAAAATCATGTAAACAAATTTTCATTCTGGTATGTAAATAAATATTGTTTTCAAGAACCCTGAGATAATTCATCTTTGCTAGCCAAGGGTTTCTGATCCGCGCCACTCCTGCGGATCAGAAACCCTTGGCAAGCGAAGGTAGGGGTATTTATGAATGCAAAAAAATCACAGATATCTGGATAATTTCTCAGCATGAAGTATCCTAACTTTTACTCCCTTATTTTAAACGTTTGCATTTTTAAAAATAAAACATTAATTAAAGAGTTATGTTTATTAATTTTTTTTTATAGGAAAATCAATTTACCTCAAGAGTATTTCACTTGTATGGCAATGTATGGACAGAAATAAATTGAGATTAGTTTTGGTCCCTAAATTCACTAAAATTTCTCATCCAAACACTTAATTATTGAACATGAATTGATTGATTAAATTGAGTATTAAATCTAGAGAATTTTTTTTTTATAGGAAAATCAATTTACCTCAAGAATATTTCACTTGTATAGCCCCTAAATTCACTAAAATTTGTCATCCAAACACTTAATTATTGAACATTCAGATAGATTAAATTGTGTATTAAATCTAGAGAATTGAGATACCCTAGCTAATTCACATCATAAGGTGCACTTCATGTATTTTGTACAATCATATATAATTTAACCTGAGTTTATCTGACAAATGTCTTACATTTAGTGTGTAATACATATTTATGATTGTGAATGCAGATCAGTACTTCCTATTATGCATACATTTTAAGTACATGTATTTATAATGCATTGTTGCAAATAGTCTCCCTATTTGTTTTTATTTTCATGGCAGATTTTTGGTAATTTGGACATGATTTATTGTATATATATATACATATATTAATCATTTTTTTTTGGGGGGGGGGGGGGAATTAGAATGGGGAAATATTTTACAATGTGTCTGTCAAAGACTATGATGTCTACAAAATTAAGTTTTGATTATCTTTTGTTTTTAATAAATTAGTTATTAGTCGTAACTTGACTTTTCTTTGGTTTTTGAGATATAATTTGAATATTGGGTACGAAATGACCTGGGTACGAGTAGGTCAGACTACGATTTGAGGTGAAACCTAAAAAACAAAATTTCAAATTGAAAGTAAGGGAAAACGTCTTTGCTGTTTTCATAAAGTAATCAGAAGGCAAATTCAATTAAAATACTTGATTTTATTTGAATAACAATGAAGTAAAACTGCTTCACTGTTGGAAAACGTTTTTTTTTTTTGTCCAATCAGATGCCTTGAAATTCATTTGATCGGATCTAATGCAACTGTTGAAAGTTGTAGGAAACGAAAATTTGTTTTCTTAATTAGGAATTAATTTTTCAAGAACATACTAGGTAAGTTTGAATGCATTTATCACTCATTAACAATATTGATAAATTATCACCAAACGTGAAGTTAGTACGAGATTCAAATTCAACATGGATGCCGGTGATGTCACTGCGCGTGAAGTGATTCTTTTTTCCTCCATCTTGGAAAAGATTTTCAACTTCATAGGTATAGAGTGTAATTTCCATATTTGGGCATATATACACGCGTTGTCTATAGGGAGAGCTTCGCTCTCACGGGCCCTTCGGGCCCGTGAGAGGGCTTCGCCCTCTATAATGATCGATTTGCTTAGCTTTGTTATACGATATCACTGTGTCTCGAAATAACACAGTTACCATTAACTGAATTTTGATATGTCAAAAAGATAAGTGTATATGTTACGATCTTTGTAGGGTATGTATTTTGGTCCCTGTTTCATGGCTTGGGGCCAATGATATGGTTTTATCCATTGAATGAGCTTGACATTTCCGGGTATGAAGCATTTGCTGCCACATGGTTTAGTCCTATTCTGTTTGGAATTCCCGGTGTGATGTCACTGGTTCAGAATAGATGGGTCCTAGGAGTTCTTCGATTGCTGATGGTCGGGTCATTAGCTTCGTTCCAGGCTCCCAGCACATTAAGTAGACTGATGATCCTAGCTGGAGGAGCTGGAGTTTCTATGTTAGTTCTGGCAGCCACTCTGTGGAGTCCAGATGTTAAAATTAGGTGAGTGAATGAAGCTTTAGATGGCCATATCATCTTGAGTTCAATGAGTTGGCAGCTGTCTTGGTGTTAACTTGTATTTATCAAAAGTCTCCTACAGCTCATCCAATTTTTCCCAATCACAATGAAAAACAGCAAGGCGGGAAGAAACCCTACCCACTGACGACATACTTTGGGTGGTTAGCGTATAAAAAGAGTATACAATCAACATGTACAAGATTAAGAATTGAATATGTTCAAACTGTTCTAGAATTTGTAAATAGTTTGTATGGGTATACAAAACCAAGAAAAAATGAAAATCATCACTGTTTTTGACAATTTGTTTTGAATCAGGTCGTCCACATTCTGGGGCCTCTTTCTTGGTCTGTTGTCACTGGTTACCAGCAGGGTGTGGTTTGTCTCCTTCATGCCCACATGGTGGAGCAACCAGACAAACTCGGCCATCATTGCCCTAGCTGCTATTGCCATTGTTGACCAAATTCTTTCAGGTATATAAAATTTATGTAGAATTGATGTTCAAAATATTTTAAAGAATAAATTTTGTCACCTTTGTGAAAGCATCCCTCAAAAAAAAATCTCACACTTGCTATTTAATATTTTGTTTTTATTATTGAAAGCTGAAATTCAAAGTCTTTGATAAACTCTCTTGTGTTATAATTACTCATTAATTTTCAAAGTATTTTTGATGCAGGTGCTGATGTCATAAACAGCAGGGACAAGGTGAAGCCTGAACAGCCGTACTGGTTCCCAACAGCTGTCGGGCTGGGTAGTCTCATCTACTTGACACACTGGTGCTTTGGGGAGGTTTCCTTGGTAACAAGATGGGTTGTTACCGGCTTCCCTGACCATGGACCCACACCATATTATGGAGGGTAGTTAGTTTTTTGTAAATCATATCGATATATTTTTTTTAACTGTTAATCCAATTCTAGTTTGATTATAATTTAAAAAGTTTTATATATCAAAGAATTATTGTAGTGTTGCTTTGTATTTTTATTTGTGAGAGAAATATTCAATATTTCATGTCAAAAAAATTTTCAGAATGAATGTAAGGTATATGTATAAAAAAAAGTTGGTCTGATTCTTAGTGTTCCATTTATATCAGTAATGCTAAATGTCACATGGATTTTTCATAACAATTTTGATCTCTACTTTATAACTAGACAAAACTGGATTTCAAAAGAAATTTTGTCTAATTGTAACTCCTGTTTCATTTTTAGTGTTGGGGTATTCTTGTGTCTAGTTTGTGGATTTTACATGTCAGGATGTCGTCATGTTGCTCAGAGTAAAATCTGGTGGTTGATTGGTGCACTGTCTTTGGCTGGGCTGTATTATTTACCCACATATCAAGGATATGCAGGTCAGCTGAAATAATGAACTTATGAAACAGTACTATAATCCAGAAAAATTATATCTTAAAAATTGTATGTTTCACTCTCTGCAATACATTATTCAGGAGGCCTTGTATTAGCTGTATACACGATGTCTATCTGGCCGGAAATGGCTGACCGAGTAAGCAGATGTCCTCCAGCAAGGTCACTGTTAGTTGCCATAGTAACCTATCTGGTGGAGATCTTTTTCTTTGTGTGGACGGTGGCCTACAACTTTGTGCCGGGCGGAGTTTACACAAGGGAACACACCGACTACCTGATGACTGCTGTTATGTTAGGCATTTTTGTTGGACTTTTTGTTGGTAAGAGACAGTAATGCTAGTACCCGTATGTCATCTTGCTTCACCATATGTCTTGTAGATCTATGTCTTATGTAGTTTCTCTCTATGAATGATGTCTTTAAGAAAAAAATCATTTTTTTATTAAGGTCATGTATCATTAACCAACTTTTACTAGCATGCAAAATATTTTGTAAGGTTCATGCAACAATATATCTCGCCACAAATAAGTTCTTTATTGAATTAGTTTTTTATTAGTAAATTGCTAAAAAAATTTGTCGCAAATAAAAGTTTGTTTACAGTTTACCAGTAAATAAAAATTGAAAGAAAACCTTTACCTTATACTAAATTTTGCAATTAGGTAAAAATAATTGAAATTGATTTCTGAATTTTAGGTAAATCATTTGACCAGAATTGTACTGCTCAACCTGTGATAGAAAAGAAAAGGATGTCATTATCCAAAGTCCACCTTTGTAAGTTTATATAGATATTAAGAGAACAGTTATGCACCAGTTTGTCTTTGTTGTTAATTTTCCTATCATTTCACTAAATTTACAACAAACCCTTTTTTGTTTGGCAGTGTTGAGTCTCATCCTATGCTCAGGCCTGGCAGGGTTTGCTACACGATACAGACAACAAGAGTTCTCTCCTCCTTCCCAGGTATTTTATATGAGCAAGATAAAAATAATTAAATTACCCCAGAACATGCTCAGTAAGGCAATAAGACATGAAACAATTAAATTTACTCAGACCGTGTGCAGCATGAGTGTTTTTATTTTACACCAGGGCCCACAATTGTGAAAAGTAACCCAAGAAGTTAAATATCTTTAAGGTGGAATAATCTAATTAATATTGGTCAGATCAATTGATCTACTTACTAACGTAATGGATTTTCATTTCTTCAAATTACATAATCTGTGTCCTATTGTAGGCAGAGCCTGGTGAATTTTCTGCCATGATTTGGACCTATCACTTTGGTTATGACAACAGAGGCTGGCCAAGTCTGGAGCGCTCGGCTAAACTCATCAATGAAACAGGTAGTTATCTACTTGTGTCATATGTTATATGTGTATCAAATCTTAGCTGTATGTAATCCCATACAAATCCAGCATTTGGTTCCATAGTTAGAAAGGTGAGCAGCAAAAACATCATGACAGCCATTTTATCTTCTGAAATAAAGGATAAGTGTTTCTTTAAATCTTCTTTCAGTGCAATTCTTTGTTGTATGCACATGCTGGTGGTTTGTTTGGTAGATTTGGAAATACATGTAGGTCAAAAACATTGTGATTGATGGGTCTTATGGAGGCAGGCTATACTTGACATGCACTATGCTGATATTTCATTGCAGGAGCAGATTTTGTGACCCTCTTGGAGAGTGATGCCTCCAAACCGTTCCTTGGGAACAATGACCTTGGGATGTGGCTTGGAGAGAAGCTGGGGATGTATGTGGACTTTGGACCTGCCACCAAGACACACACATGGGGGTCAGTACATTACCAGTTGTATGAAAGATATCTTTCTAGCAAAGGGGAGACAATTTGCTCCACTTTTCTTTTCCTGTAAAGAGAGGAGTGAATTGTCCCAATTGGTTATCAAAAGTGAATCAGAGATGTTTACAATACATTTATGTGGTCCAATGAGAGAAATGACAGACACGATAATGTGATTATTAAACTTTAATTAAAATTTCAGTTTTCTTTTCACAGGAACTTGATTTTATCCAAATATCCAATAGTCAAGTCAACTCATCACCTGCTTCCTTCACCACATGGTAGGTTAGCACCAGTTTACAGTGAATAAGTTCTTTCTGTAAAATGTCATTGAGTTCAAGATGATTTCTCTAAATCTCTCAATTCCACAGGTGAGCTAGCTCCAGCCATTACTGCGACAGTGGACGTGGGAGGCAGACATGTTGACTTTGTGGTGACACACATGGGGAATGACCGTGACATCCTAGACCGCAAACTGCAGGCCAAATTCCTGGCAAACGAACTGAAACAGAGGTCAGTACTCAGCTCAGTATTCTTTTTATGTCTTTGTAAGATAAAGATAAAGACTTAAATATGAATTATTATGTGAATTGATTTTATTTGTGCATTATCATTATTTTTTTTCAGCAAGAATCCAGTGGTTTTCCTTGGCTATGTGACCTCAGCACCTGGTAGCCGTGACTACCATGAACTTCTTACAAATGGCAATGTCAAGGATATTGATGAAACAGACAGAGACAGATGGTGCGAATACATCATGTACAGGGGTCTCCAAAAGTAGGTGCTTGACATGCTTTAAACAGTTGGGGTTTTCCACCCAGCTATTGTGCAACTCTCCACATACCTTTATTTTGCTCAAAATCTATAATACTGTTGAGAATGATCAGTAATGTTAAAATTGTAACATATACCTGTAAAATTATAAGTTTAATATGCAAATAAAAATGTTTTAATTTTTTATCACAAGGCTTGGCTACGCTCGTATTACACATGGTGGCCTGAGTGACACAGAGGTCCAAATAGCAAAATTCCACATTCCAGACAATCCAGATAGCTACAAAGGACAATTCTAGGCTGACCACAGACCCCTCCAAAGTTGACAGCCATTTACATTTCAACAAAAGGTGAAAAAAACATTTTAAGGTTCACTAACCCTCTGTCAAGAGAGATAACTCTTGCCAAGATAAAAGTGATATGATTGTCAATTAAAAAGGTGATTTTAGTTGTCCCCCCCCCCCCCCCCCCCCCCCCAAAAAAAAAAAAATATGGTATGATGAAATTATGTTTTATAGATATAACTTAAATTTTGCAAAAATTATTTTTGGTTTTACATAAAATTTTAACAGAGGGTTAATGAATGCAACATTTATACAGGAAGCAATGAGTATTATAGAAATGTTGTGATATTTCACAATGCCATTGTGATGATCTGTCCATTCTTTGTCAGGTTCGGATCCTTTCACCGTGGCCATGGTTATTTCTCTGACCATAGATTCCATATGAGCACCCCCAAATACTTCTTGCCATAATGTCAGTCATAGCTTGCCATTCCAGACTCCATCTTTGTCTATCAGCCACCAAGAGAGCCAAAGATAGCCTGTGTTTCTTTAATGTGATCAAATTGTGAGATGTAATGTGACACCCACACTTAAAGATTTCCTACCATAAACCTGGATTATAGCTTTTCAACTTCCATAATCTTTGCATGTGTTCCTATGCAAAAAAAAACTTTTACTTTTTAAATGAGAGTGAGAGAGGGAGGAAGAGAGAAAAGAAGAGAGGAGAGAGATAATTAATGATATGATACTCAGAGTCAATTACTTCAATTTTGTGTTTGGGAATAGGTGTTTGTAACAAACATACATGTATACATGAAACCTCAGTGAAGTACGGAAGAAATATCATCACTACCAAATAATTGTTTAATCTTTAGAAAATGTTTTAGTTTTTGTGCTGAAAGGACAGATGGATGAGTGATTTGGAAATGACAATTCATTCCGTGATAAGTGTTTTGTTTCCTATATTTTGTAAGCTGTTGTTATGTCTTTTGTTTCTTTTTATATTTTCATACAGAAGAAAAAAAAGAGAATGATAAAATTTAATATGTTTATAAGGCATTGCTTTTAGTTGTTCTTGATCTCGGGATCAATGGTACATGTAGTAGATAGGTGGATAGAAGGGGGATAGGATATAACAATGGATAGATGGATCTGTATAGACAGCTATCCATGAACAACATTGGATGGATAGTCTGACAGACATGTTGTTACCTACAAACTCGCTGTTTTGATGTCTTTCAACTCAACAGATCCGCGTCAAACGAGTGTTTAAGAGTCGAAACACCATCCACTTTGTTTCAATTTTTGATGGGTTTTGTTTAGGTAAACCTCCCCTGGGTGCAACCCTGAATAATTGAAGTCCCCATCTTTTAGCATACAGTTTGTTTCCGTGAGTTTACACCGCGGAGGCTGGTAAATTTCAGCGTCACTGCGCGACATACATTGGAGCATTCTTGCGTGTCTTAAAGCATCCAGTTTTGGATTGTAATTGATTATTTTATGTCTTATTAACGATGAATGCTTAGAAACGCATTAATAAGTCATGATGTGTTGTTGCCTTCCCAACCACTGCAGTCGGAATTGTCCCGTGTTACGGTAAGTTCACTAATTGCTTGTTCCAGAGGACGGGGTTTAATTAATTTCACTGAAATATTGCTTTTGGTGGGTTGGGGTGGATTTTACCGAATAACCGTTTCTTTCTTGCGGAGAGGATTGTTAAAAATGAATTTTTAACCTAATGACGGGGATAGAAATATGATGGGTTTTTTTTCCGTTTCTAACATGAAAAAGCAACTCTGAAAGTTTGTAAAAGACTATCACAAATTTTTATATACTGTTGTATATTGCGTTATTTTGCATGTGTGTGATGACAAATTATTGAACAATTTTGTAAGTTAAAAATATGGTGTCTGAATATTTATATTGGCTTTGCTCGTATTCAAGGTAAAAGAGAGAGTATGCGATTCATTATCAAACAATGCTTTGATTTAATTTGTATGATTTACGGTATTTGTCTTTTTTCCTCTTGCAAATTTTAACGCGGCTAAAATCTACGAGTTTTTAAAAGTTGTTTTTTTTTAAATCTCTCTGTTTCAAAACTTTTTTATACCCCTTGATTTGTCATGGAATTAGCCGTATTTCCGTGGATTAACTAAATGAACTGCCGGACCTTACATGTCAGACTGATAAATTGCCCTTTGTTTGTTTTGATCTTGAAGTGTTTAAAGTCGATATGACAATGTTTGGTTGTTCGCAATATAATTCACTCCTATCTAAGTGGATTACACAGAGAATGCGATCGATAAACGAAGATCAAATAAGAAAAATCGTCTTTTCTTTTATTGATTTTTCTTTCAATTTTTTCCTTTCTAAATCATCCAAGCCTTGGTCTCTACTGTCAATAAAATGACCGGACAAGTATTTATCAAACCTTCACATTTAAACTTCATGAAAAATGAAATTTAAATGATCTTTTATTCCTGGAGAAAAGAAATGGTTCCGCACCACGTAATGAATCGTCAAGAAATCATCCAATATAAATAGCAGAGCGTTCAGTTAGACAGCGGTATTGGTAATGTTTAAATCGACTCGCTTGACAACGGGACTGCGGGCTTTAGCGACAGCAAATCATATGGTTCATTTGTAAAATTCCTGTTTACAATGTAAAAATGGCGACTCTGGCATATTATCGTAAACCAGTGAATAATATTCCAACACCCAAATTGGAATATGTTAACACAGAAACACGGGTAAGTCTCGATAGTCTGTCTCTACCTCAGGGCCGGGAAGGGGGGGGGGGGGGGTCCTGCTGGTGCACGTAATCTCATGACGGGTCTCTATTCCTCAGATCGGAGACGAACTCGTTGTTCCAGGTCTCCAGAAGGATCTCCAGGCGTTCTATGAGAAGACCGATTCAGAGGCGGACCGCGCTAAGGCTCTACAACTCCTGGCCTCCCTACAGTTTGGTCCGGAGAACGACCCTCCACCCCCACGCCCCGCCACCGCCTTCCCAGCCTACGGTAAGTCTCTCTCTCCAACGTAGGATCTCTCTCTCTCTCTCTCTCTCTCTCTCTCTCTCTCTGATGATTTTATGATTGGTTCTCTCTCTCTTTCTCTTTCTCTCTCTCTCTCTCTCTCTCTCTCTCTCTCTCTCTCTCTCTCTCAAACGTAGAATCTTTCTCTCTGCAGAGAAAAAAAATAATCGCTTATTCTCTCTCTCTCTCTCTCTCTCTCTCTCTCTCGTCTCGTCTCTCTCTCTCTCTCTCTCTCTCATTTGTTTGACTATGATTTCTAAGCCACCTCTGATATAGCTAGACTTTGTTTCAGACTCTGATAACGAGAACGAATATGAAGGTAACAGTCATTAGTGCAGATTAACAGTTTGATCATGCCTTTTGACTCAGTGTGTACTGCATGGAAGTAAAGGCAGATTACTTACTAACTTAGCTTTTAATTTGACGTGCAAACTTAACTAATGTGCGGGATTAATAAAGTGCATGTGTAAGCATTTATATGAGTAAATATGATTTTGCATTTTATAAACTGCTGTTTGTATTTAGAATTAATCTACCCACAGAATATTTATTGCGGCGTGTATCGGAGATCTGACAGCGGGAATAAATAATGACAATGCGATAGTTTGTACACAAAGTAATAAGAAAGTTTCCTTTAGAATTCCTTATCAGCAATTTATCGCTCATTCATGTGTATACATTAAAATGCTTTGATTAATGTTTGGTTTTTATATTTGACTTTTTCCAATGTAAAATTGTTTAATTTCCTTTACATCCACTAAAATAACCCGATATTCAATGCATATCTAAGAGAAAACCCCACTTTCACCTGCCTGAAGGATACTAGTCAATTGCCTACTGCCATGCAACGTCAGTTTTTAACCCAACCATTTACAAAAATAAACGATAAACAAGTCAAGCTAATTGTCAAGTCAATATCCCCTTTCCTGCAGATTGTGTTTTCGGATCACATTTCCCTTTCCGTGACGTTTTAGAAAAAAGACCAAGAGTTATACGATGTGGATTATTAATTGTGACGTCACCAGACCTTATTGTGATGTCATGAAAATGCAGTGACAATAATGGCAAGTATTTTTGTTTTTAGGTAGGAAGGATAATTTCTACACAATGGACCCCTATCAAACGTCGTACACCAGAGATTATCCAATAAAAGATCCCAAAGAAACCACCGCTCACAGGTAAGTTGTTTATTTCACGGATTTCTGTAAAAGATGAGGCTACATATACTGAGGTTTTGGTACATTAGCATAAAGTCGGTCTTGATTTCGGATTCGGGGGGGGGGGGGGGGGGGGGGGGGGGGGGTAAGTTTATAGATGATTATATTAAGATTTTATACACAGAATTTACGTTATCTTTTTCCAGACTTTAACGATTGTGCTTGAAATATATTATTTGCAATATAGTTGTGATACATTTAATTTTATTTTTTGGATATTACTTAGTATACTAGTAACTACTGACTAAGACGGAAAAAGAAAATACCAGATTATATTTTTTATTTCGATTTTACTTATTTATAACAGGTACAAAATAAATGACTGCTTTTCTGGAATTTAATTATGCGATGTAGGAATAAAAAAAAGTAAAGTAAAGAATGGAGAAAACTCCCAATATTGAATAAATATTTCAATGATCGTAAAATTAGAATAATGACTAGATAATTATTGTTAGTTAGATATTTTATAGTGAATCCTAATTTCAAAATTTACTTATTCTTAGCGTGCTACGATGAGTTGTACAAATAAAATTAAGAATTAGATTATGAACTGAATTGTAAGTGAAACTTAGAAGTGATTTTATACATTGACACATCAGTTGTATTTTAAAGGGCGTTCAAATCAAGAAAATGATGGTTTCATACAATTAAAGTTTGGTTTTAATACAATAATTAAAAAACTGACAGATCTTTAACCCCCCCCCCCCCCCTATTGTCCAGAAGAACACGCCAAAAACAAACCTACCCAATTAGTTCCAAAAGTAAGACCTGGGTGTCCCCTAGCTTCGGTACCTCACTCCCCTTTTTGTAAACATACTACACTCATATCCCACCTTTTTTGTTGATGGGGTCAGCTTTTTCGTATTGACCCCCCCCCTCCCTATAAAGAAAACTTTCCTCATCTTTTTGGTTTTTCCCTTAATTTCGTGCTATCTTTACAGTTGCTGATATCGTCGGACATCGCTCTTCTAAATAGAACCATTTTAACAAGAGCTTGGACTTTAGGTAGTTATGTCAAACAGCAGTGTGACGTAGGCCTGTCTATTTCATTGCTGGCCATGGCTCTTTGAAATCAACAAGATTGTCTGGCTTTTGAACTAAGACTACGCAATCTATGCATATTTCACTCGAGACCAGCGTAATTTTTAACCTGTTCGTTGCAAGAAATAGATTGTTACGTCCTACCGAAAGTCCAAGGTCTTGTTAAAATGGTTCTACATGTTCATGTGCCTTGTAGGTGCACCTTTTGCCCAATTTAATTAGGTTGACTTTTGCCTTCGATACGATTGCCCCATTATGCACTTAATTCACAGATTAAGTGTAAAATCGCGCTGAAACAAAAATTAATGGGAAGGGGATGAAAACGAAGAAAAGTTTAAATGAAAGAACACATCCATCCGAAGAAAAATTTAAATGAAAGAACTGGTCTACTTCGTTTCGCACTTTCAGGTACCCAAAAACACATCCATCGTCTATAAGTTTTAACAGAAATAATGTCATCCTATCTATCATATACTCAGAATGTTACCGCTAACTAAAATAATTTTTCAAAAGTCGGTGATTGAAAGATTTTTGTTTATGCAATGGCGTAATTGCGGCGGCCATCAAATATTTACACAAATCTCGGACTCCTGTGTTAGGTATGAGGTTGTGTACCGAATACTTACTAAAACAAATATCGAGAACTCTCCAATTTTAATTTCTAGGTTGTACGCAAGTCAAAGGCAAAATTAGACGCAGGGAATTTTGCAACTTAGTCATTTCACATTCGATATTGTAAAATGGAAAAAGTTAAGGTGGAATAACACATCAACACAAAATGGCTGACCTCTGATCGAAACGACATTTCGTTTTATTAAAAGGATTTTATAGACTAAAACATGTAACTTTTTTCTATAGCCGAGTGGATAAAGTGTTGGGCTTGTGATCCGTACACCCCGAGTTCCAAATCCGCAGGGGCTTTTGTTACTTACTGAATTGAACTTTTTAGATATTCATTTTTTATCCCAAAACTGCAAATTTTTCGCTTATTTGACATATTTACAGTTTATTTATCATTATATCTTTCATAATCAAATAATATACTGTTAATTTGAGTGACTTTTCCAGATGTGTTATTCCACCTTAAATGATATGGCATGTCGACACAGTCGTGACTTAAACATGCATTAAATCAGACGCTTAACTCACCAACAAATCTTTTACAGATATTTGACGAGAAAAACGAATACTATATATATATCCTCTGTCAGCAACACCATATTTCTGACGTCAGACGATGTAGTAATATAACTGTTAGAATTCACACTTCGACTGACATTTATGTATAGTTCAGTCAAAACTAGACGTCGTATGTTTGATATAACGCATTTCATGAAGAAAGTCTAATAAAAATAAACCTAAATAACTTTGGATTTATTTACATGATTTAACATAATTTTCTATCTCTGACCACTAATTTCGTAGTTTAACTAGTGGTGCGACAATTCAGGATGTTCTGTATTGTTCTCTCGATAAAAGTACACGAACATTGTATATTTGCAATTTCTAGAGAAAAAAAAACCCCAATGCCCTTCGTACTACAAACTATTTAGAGGGAAAAAATTACTAATTTGTTTTCATATGTTCCTAAAATTTTAGAGAAATGAACCCACCATTTCATAGATGATTATATTATTTTTTGCAAAATCTTAAAAATTGAATAAAGAAAATTTAGTTTGATTTATGAAACAAGCGAGATAAATAAGATGCCCTTTGGGAAAGCTTAAACTTCAATTATTCTTAGTTTTATAATGCATAAAATTTTGTGTTTTTTTTTTATTGGGATGGGGCGGGGGCTTTTATTACGGTTTCATACTATTATCTGTCTTCTTATTATCACGAACAGACCATCGAGTTCCCAAGGGTTCACAGCTTCGCATCCATTGGAAGGTCCGATCGGCGACACCCACTACACGGAGGAGTTCTATGAGAAACCCAATAGACCGGCCACGCCCATCAGAAGTGGAACAGCTTCCGGGTCAAGGAGTAACAAGCCACACCCTCGTGAAGTAGGTTATGGATTCAGAATATATCTGAACTAAAAATTTCACGCAATGAAAAGAACGTACAATGTATTTTTTTTTATCAATATCATGAATGATTGAGTTGGAATTTTTATTCCATAATTTGGGGGAAATGTTAAGATTATCAAGGAAAAATTTACCGCTGCGAGCAGGGTTCGAACCTGCGCGGGGAGACCCCATTGGATTTCAAGTCCAACGCCTTAACCACTCGGCCATCACAGCTTGAGAATACGTGAACTATATAAGAACTAAACCGATTATCTACATAGTATATATATCTATATTTACCTGTACAGGTAGCATTTAATTTATCTTTACAAATAATGAATAACACTTACGAACATCGGAATGCAAAACAAAAACCTATACTGAAGCGTGAATAAAAGCAATATTTTCATAATACATGTACATGAAAATTTTCACTTTAAATTTCTCATTTATATTGTGAATTCTGATACTTATTTATTTCAAATAAGTTTGAGTAATAAATTGAATACTCGAAAGATCTGCCAACGTAGATTTAAAATTAAACCCAGACTGTAATTATTAAAGGTCCTCTTCGATGCAATCCAAATATCTCTTTACGAGATAGATTTCCACTTTTACTGAGCAACGGTTCGTTATTTTGACATATGTGAATTCGTTTTACTTTTTTTAATCCCGGAGATAAGGGTCTCCTTAGTACACAGTTTGTATCCCTTCTTTCAGCCATTCCTTGTTTGGCGGTTTCCATCGAAAGCTAAGCCAGAACAGGAGTCCAGCCCGTGGTCGGAACAGGTGACGGATGAGATGATTAACCAGGTCCACAAGCGGCTGTGTCAGTCCACCTACCAAAGCGACTACCTGGGCATACCGCAGGGTAAGGCCGCCAATACTTCAATTTCAATTTGTTAATTTGTTAATTGTTATAAAGAAAGATATGCTTGTCGTAGTTCATTAACAAATAGTTCCTATAATCGCACGGATTACACGTATCCATACTATAGAAATTCGATTATCGTCCACTTTGCTTCTGATTTTTTTTAATCTGCTGAATAAATGTATATTATTTTTATCGTTGTCAACTTATTATCAGCGATCTATTCTATGTACAAAGAAATTAAGCACGCTATATTGATTTGATTTGAACATATTTTTATTGTACAAAATTACAACAGGGATTGGGCACAAGTTCAAAAACTTAGACCGCCCTCTCCCAATACAAATATATAATACAGTAAAAATAATGTATGCACAAAATGTAAGGTCAACAGATCATATGACAGTTATATATAATTTTTCAATGGTGTACAAACATCAACTAAATCTTTTTGTACCTTTGATATAACGATAAACTAGAGAAAATAAATGTTTGTTTTCGCTGACACTGATTGCGTTGTCGCCCCAAAGTAGGACATGAGTATTAACAATATTTAAATTTACAATATTGAAAATTTCATTAAACATAATATTTCTGCTATATTAAATAATCGGTATCAAAACATTGTTGAAGCGTTGTAACAGATGGGAGACAGAGACACAGATCAAAAGTGAATAAATTGAGATGGTTTAGAGTAAAATTAGGAACCGCTTTTCACTCAAGGAATGCGTTTCGTTGAAAAAAAAATATATACTTCGTATCATTTATAATATGTTGATGTCGGATTTGCCATATGTTAACATGATTTAAAATATTTCACTATAACGCATTACATATTTATATAAAATATTTTGGAATTATACACCTGTTTATTGATGGTTTCTTTTACGGAGTTGATTACGATTCATCGAAACAAAATATGGATTATCAATTACATTATTTAAATATTAATAATTATGTTAAAATTTCTGCAAATTTTAAAGGAGCTGGTTGGTCATGGCAATTTTTCTAATTTGAAAAAAGAAGAGTTTGTATTGAAGGAATAATAAAGAAATCATTCTTTGCGTATTATGAGGTGATCAAATACGATCAGAGGTGATCAAATCCAATAAAGCCCGAAAGGCTTTGATAGATTTGATCACGCCCCGACCGTATTTGATCATCCCATAATATTCAAAGAATGATTCCTTTTTACTTATATTTATATAATTTTCAGCAATTGTACGATTAAGTATTAAAATAGTCATTGATAAAATGTATTGAACCATATACGTTACAAAATCGATTCGTAGTGTTATAAAAGACAAAGGCACTGGACATTGTAAATATATAGATATATAAAAAGCATAAACATCAATTTTAAAGCTAAAACTTGCAATACTTACTTAAATAATCATATAGGTAGAAAAATTATATTTAGAATTTTAAGTGGATCTGATGTTCACTCGACTTGATTAAATAAAACAATGATTGTATTTTAAACGGAATGTACTTTCATCCATACTGAAATCCTTAAGTTTCACTGTCCACACAAAATAAGATAAAAACTAATTTAAACGTTTGATTATAACGCATTATGCGGTGTATTTTCTTTTTTTAATTTTATTTTTGCTGCACAAACCTGCTTTCATGATAATTCTACATGTTACTTAAACCCAATAATAATGAAATTTATCGGAAGAACAATTTTTCTTTTAACAAAAAAATAGAAAACCAAATTTTGTACCGGACGACAGTACTGCATTTTTTCTTCAATCGCGATCGGGACCTCAACATAGATTTCCTCTACATTATATGTCTATTAAACAGAAGTTTATAAGCCATTATCTTTTTTGTCACTTTGGTAATAAATTATGATTTCACATTAGAAATTTCCAACATGAAAATTGAAGCTCATATTGCTTTATATTTATATTTTTCATTATGCTAAAATATACACAATTTGAAGGAATCAAACTAGAACCCGCAAAATCATATATGCTAGTGTATATACCTACCAACACGTCACGCATACAATTTAACTTGCCAAAAAGCTAGGTCTTCCATGCAACAACATTTTACAATATTTGTACATCATAAATCATTCTTTTTTTTTTGGTTTAAAGTGATTCAAATGTTTTGAATGTTACTCGTTAGTTCTCCGTATGCTTCACACAACTATTGATTGATGTTGGTCTTTTTAACAAATAATTTGGATTATTTGCATTTTTTGATAGTCATTTCAACGAATCAAAAATTATAAAATATCGAAAAGTTTTTGACGTCAATCTGTAATAGCGCAGCCCATGTCGTATATTTGCAATATAAGTAGACATATTATAGAAGAATTATCTTTCTTTGAATACAGGATTCCAAGTGAAGCGAGCGTTTACTCTGCCGCCAGACTGGAAGGCTAACGTACCGTACACCCTGGACAGTGTCGCCAGGTACTCATACCAGAAACCCAACCCCCAGGAGGAGCTCCAGGTCCCCATCACCAGATACGGCAGTAATAGGAAAAAGCCAGTCGCCGCTACAGGAACAAGTAAGTCTTCATTCGTCAAAATTTCTTGTATGTAAAGTATGCATCGATATTGAAGCAGTGCATTAAAAAATGATACCCCCTCCGTTCCACCCCCCCCCCCCCCCCCCAAAAAAAACAACCCCCCCAAAAAAAGAAAGAAAAGAGGCAATGCTTAAAAAAGGACAAAAATGCGATGATTTGTTTGATATAGATGAACTTTATTAAATATTTTAATATCTCCGTTCTTTATTTCAAGTTCCTACCGCCTCTTCGCGGTTTTATCACATCAAAGGACGGACCACGTACGATCGCCACTACAACGACAACGCTGAGAATGTGGTCCAACAGGTGCGAGAAGTAGGTCACAAACTGGAGCAGGAGGCTCTACAGAAGTACATGGAGAAAGCGGAGGGTCAAGGTCAGTATCCTAGCAACGCTACTGTGTGGGAACAGCAAGAGCCAGCGCACTCTTACTTCATGCATGAAGAAACGATTTTCAGCCATTGTAACTTGTATATATCAGGCTAGAAGATAACGCTACATATATTCATCAGTATCCCATCTTAACGCAATTTTTGTTCAGTGCTATTTTTTAATTTGGAGCTTAAAATGAATTTACAGAAGCCCAATGGGAAAGATAACTTTAAGTCTTTATTTTTGTGAACCAAATAACAATTTCAAAAATATATAGACTTAAAAAAATGGTTCGTTATGGTGTAGAAGTGAATGTCTTTATTTAAGGAATAAGGAATCATTCTTTGAGTATTATGAGGTTCAAAGAATGATTTCTTATTACTTATATTTATATAATTTTCAGCAGTTGTACGATCAAATATTATAATATTTATATGCAAACCCGCTTGCGCCCCCAATAACACGTCATTTGAATTTATTGGGCTGTATAGTACAAAATCGATTCGTAGTGTTATCACAGACAGAGGAGACACTGGAAAATGTAAATATTTAAGTGTAGCAACATCTCTTTGGTCAGTGGTATTCATGGTGATTAATAAATGCATTTCCCTTTACTAATACCATATTGATATAAACACAATAAAAACGAAATGATATGATCGATTGATCGTCGTCGGAGAATGGGCGGGGCTATGGGGAGAGGGGACTAAATCAAGGCCATATCTATTGATAAATGATAACGTTAATGATGATACATGTTGAAACAAGTCGTTTTTTAAAAATAATTCATGGCTGAAAATTGTTTCATATTCAGTTTTGTAAAATTGCACGATATGGTGCACTGCATGTCTTGGCGCATGATGCTGGAACTGGTAGCCACCGTAAAATCATCGACATCTCAGTGTAGAAGTAGCGTACACCGTTTGCTGGTTTTTTTTTTACAGGTGCGGTGACGTCATGTTCATTTTCTACTGTAAAAGACCACGCAAGAATTTCAATTCATTATCATAATTTACACGTTGCAGGATGTAAATGAGACTGAAATGTTTAACCGAGCTATTCAGATCTAAATTAATGTCAATGACCAGGACACGAATTCGTTTTACAAGAAATAAAAATACTATAATAGTATGATACCTGGTATGTAGTATACATCCATACAAGCACACATGTCCATGATGTTACGTCATATATTGGACAATGAAATACAAGTAGTATTGATGTTACATTGCTAGCGTTTTGCTAAAACTTTAGTTGTGTGATTGTGTGTATTTTGCTTTCATTCCTTTAATTTCAGAAAAGGATACGGCTAACCGCCTTCTGAACGCGTATCAGAGGGGTGATGGCCTCTCGCCCCGCCCCCCGGCACGCATGTCTGCACGTTCTGAGGTCCCTCCTGTCAGCACACCTTCCTCATATAAATCTCGTCCCCGCACCCCAAGTTCTGCGCGCTCGGAAACAAAACCTCCGCCACACCCATTCTATCAACAGAAGCATATACAAGTCAACAAACCACGTGGGAAGTACCCGGATCTGAGGCATTCGTCACGATCTACACCGTCAGCAACACCAGTGACGTCATTTAAGTACACGAAACGAGATTCTACCTCGGCTAGTGGCATCAAAACCCCTCCCCAAGTGACAGAGTTTGATATAAATGTAGCATTACATGCGCTCCAGAATCCAGATACACCCAAATCGTTACCCATCAACTGTTTTTCGCCGGGTTACAATCTGTCCTAGAAATTGCACAGCACTCTGAACTGTCCTTATTTCATTTTTGCACTTGAATGTTAATACTTGTACACCTCATTAGAGATTGATATTATCTCAGCTTAATTGAGGTCAGATTAATTTGCATTTTGCTTTTATTGTTTGTTTAATCAACGCTATGGCATTTAGATGTGCATAAAGTTGTGAGTATGTATACAAGAGCTATAAGCATGGTTGTTTGGTAGTTTTAATAATTTGGTGCCAATATTTTTCTGTGATAAAATATTCATTTTTATGAAAAACAGATTTTATGTTTATTTGAAATGAAGTTCTTACTATATTAATAAATCTTTATTTAAATTGTTTGGTTTCATTCATGATATTTGCTGAAATGGTGTTCGATTTTCTTGTATAAATGTGACATTTTAAAAGTAGATCTTTTTACAGAGAGAATCAAAAACGTCAGTTCCGACGTTCCACGATTAGAAAGATCCCGAACATCATTTCCTCGGCTTAGTATGACACATCGGAATGCATCGGCACTCAAACGTGTGACTACGTGGTCTGGACCAGACCACATATCCGCTTAGTTGTTCCAAATTTGTTCTACCTTCTATAAATTTCCTTTCGTTGCTATGCAGAAGGTGTATATTGCATTTGAACATTCTTTTAAAGAGGTCAGGAACAAGTTATAATGCTTATAGAAAAACTAGTCAACTTCTATCTTTGATGTATTTGTCAGTCACACAAAGTAAAGCGGGGTGATATTCTGTAGTTCCATGTATTTATATATAGGTCCGGGTTTGTTTTTCAGTATTACTTGCCCAGTGATGATATTGCTCAACCTATACAACCTAATCCAGAATAACAAAATACGTAATAATATCGTATGTGGTGTGTTGTTTTTTTTTTTTAATGAAAGAACGATTGTTTTGGGAAAATACTTGTACGCAAATTACGTGAATAAATCTATTAGAAATCGATTGGTCAAAGTCTTTTCATTTATTGTATACTAGTATATAGTTTAAGTAATTGGTTCTGAATAAAAGATCAAGAACCAAGGCGGCAGCAGACAAGGGGCGAGTCTAATCTCCTTCTGATGTTTTGATATTGCTAGATTCATGCAACTTTTTTTGGAAACACTTGTGATGTCAAATCCTCCGAGTACATTTATGTACATGTATAAATTGGCAGCAATAATATGAAGCCCTTCTCTTGTTTTGAATTATATCCTACACGGTGGCATTCCGGCATACATACATAGCTGGGTTCTTCACCCATTAATACTAAAACTGTACACCCACATATTGACATCCTGTGGGACAAAAAAGAGCTGTGGTTATCCCTGTCGTACGCTATTCACGCCGCCATCGTTTCAATTTCAGCGCAAAAACAACTTCTGGTAGGTCCAGGTCTGAAAACAAACAACCAACTCATCGTGCGAATAAATGGTACATCACAAACATTCCGGCAGTAATTATTTTTGCCCGACTTACAACAATACTATATGTAAAGCCCTCGCTTTATTTACCTTCGGAGTCACATAACGTTGACCATGCGGATTTACTCGGAAGCGACCTTATCCTAAAGAAATTCCAGATGTGCATGTGCTTTTCCTTGATAAGCCGCGTTGCATCAAAGCGTTTGTGAGATAAAGGAAGAAAGGGAGAGAGACGCTTGTTGCTTCTAGCCGTCTTGGGTTACTGCTGGTGCCTTATTTGTAGCTTATGACGTAGGCCAACAATTCTCAAAAATTATCATGGCGGAAAGGTGTATCTTATGTTTTTTCCGAATGTGCAATAATTTATTTCGAAATCGATACTAGTTTTTTTAAAGAACTTTTTTCCATTTTTATGTGAAAAGGATACGATATGTGAATTTTTACTTTTTACACAAAAAATGCTTTCCTGTTTGCATCGCCATGGTGAATAAGCTGCGGTAAATGCAGCAATATGAGGGATTCTCACCATTCTGAGAACCATCAGCTTGTTTATTCGACAAAGAACTTCTTTGCTTTATGGAGTACTTGTTGTTAATTCTGTGATGTTAATAAAAACCGTTTCCAATGGGATTTATGCGGCCGGACACCTGCAGCTTCAGCCACTGCAGTGACAGTAAGTATATACGTATATACATCTACATGCTACTGCGGCTGACGTCTGCATGCCACATTACTTCTTTAATTGAATAAATGCAAAGTATGATTAGAATGTTGAATATGCTATCAAATGAAAAGGACTTAGCACTGACCCAACTGTTCAACACACCTACGATGAAGAATGCTCTGATGAAGCGAACACTGTAGTGAAACTGAAGCTTCAGTCGTTACAAAAGATGACAGTGATGGCAACAGATATGCGGAAGTTGAAATGGCGGTGGCATTCCAAGCGATACTGGGATGTCTCTGCTACAGAGGAGAGAATATCCATGGAAATGGGGGTATTTGACTTGGACTTGAGTGAAACAAAGCTGGTACCCTCACGATGAAATAAATGGAACTGTTTTAACCTCTTCATTCAGACAGTTGCTCAAAACCGCTGAATATGATTCTTACACTCTTATCATAATCATAAAAAAATCTCTACAAAATCTCTCTCTCTCTCTCTCTCTCTCTCTCTCTCTCTCTCTCTCTCTCTCTCTCTCTCTCTCTTGCATTCGTGCCAACACTTCGCCTTGACTGTAAGCAAACTTTCGATGACTCATCATATGTCTGTAGTTCTGTAAAACCAATATAGAAAACCTGCATTCCACCGCCCCGACATTTCTTCCTCATAGTAGAAAAGATGGGTTGTCAAAGATTTCAAAATCGTTCTTCTATTCTCCTTCTTTTTGTCCTTTTACAATTGTGTTCAAAAATGTTTCGTTCAGTATAGCTATGTAATATGCTCTTCCCATCACACGTGAATCAAACGGAGTTTTATATGCATATTGCTGCTGTGCAGTATTATCAGATCTAGAGGGAGTTTTTGCACCACAAACTCCAGAAATTTCTCTTGGCTTTTGCCCCTTTGTCAATCATAATGTCAGTGACGGGGTGTGTACCTGTAAGCAAATTAAAAGCGTAACCAATCTTACTTTAGGCCATTTTGGCTAATCAGCAGATATTTCGATATATACATGTATTAGCTCTTCAAATCGCCATAGATGCTAGACAATATGCCTGTACTCCGAGGGTGGAAGATAAATTTAGACACAGAGTGAATTCGAAGCGACCATTGTCCCGTTTCTGTAGATGTCCGTGGAACCATATGCAAGATGGAAATATGTGTTGTATTATTGCCCAAATTCCTGACATTTGCCACTGATAACAATCTCTACTACTCACTTGATAGTAAATTCTTGCGCGTGAACCAAGCGCTAACTAGAACCTCGTCTCTCCTTGTCTGTTGCTGTGGAGTCGTTATTACGCCAATAAATTGATAGGTAATTATCCTCTCCTCTATGATGGATCATAAAATCTTCGGGGTGTAAATTCTTATAATTCACATCATGTATTCTACCTATTTATTTCTATTCAAGTTATAGAAACAAGAATTACTGCAATAGGATATGAGGCGCAACAATTTAGAAGATTTTCAACTGCATTTGCAGTTCTTTTTTTTAATGCAAAATAAATCAAAGGACTTGAGACATGGCATTGTTTATGAACAAAAACAAAGTGGCTTTAAAACCAGCATAAGTTTAAAGGAAAAGAAAGAAATAAGAAAAGGAAGATCATTTTGGCAGAATATTCCGAATTCACGTGATCTGCTAGAAAGATTTAGTCGGTTTGATGACGCAGGTGTTGCTATGGTTATTTTGTAGTAATTAGTCGAGAGTGCAAGAATAATTGTAAGTTTTGCTCATGGATTATCGTCCTGTGTAACATTTATCTACAGCTGCTTAAAGCACGCGCAAATCGAGATAATCCACAGGAAAGGGTTTATAGTCGATATCGTGCAATATGCACACGTACAAGTATCTACAAATAAAAAGGAGGCAATATCCCACTGTAACACCTGTCAGTTGGAGAAATCTGTGTACAAAAAAGATTCTATTGTTTACACACTTTATTTATTTTACAGCAAATGCCGTTGTTAAATATAGCATCAGATCTTTTCCAGCGAGACCCATATGACGTCATTGGTTTCTGATGCTTACAATCCGCCGGTACAAGCCTTCGTTGGAGAGGGTTGTTAGGTGGACGGGATCTTTATTGTTTATGGTATCAAAAGACAAAAAATGGGGCTTATGTTTGAGTGTAATTTCTTTTACATTTATTAGTGGAAGAGGCTGGCGGTTCTCTCTCTCTCTCTCTCTCTCTCTCTCTCTCTCTCTCTCTCTCTCTCTCTCTCTCTCTCTCTCTCTCTCTCTCTCTCTCTCTCTCTCTCAGAGATCTGTTCTCTAGTTTCCATTTCATAGTTTAAGAATAAACAAAACCAGCCCTACCAAGTCGTCCATCTTACTATTTCATGTGCAACTTAAACAGATTGCTCTAGCTCAAAAAGTCACAATTTTCCATTGATACATGCATAAAGATTTTTGTAAAGTTTATCACCTTTTGACAAAAATTCAGAATTCTTTGAAATCCGTACATGCCTCGCGCTCGCAATTTTCCATAAACTCCCAATTAGATACGGATAATTTCAGCATTGTAACTTTTTTTTTTAGAATTTGCATTCTTTGACAATAAAAAAAATGAATGAATTACGCAGTATTACTGGGTTGTCGGCATATGGAGCAGTGAGCCAAGCTTCACCAGTCCTTGGAACTATAAGCCTGTTCAGATGATCCGAGTAATGGCCTCTAATCTGTGGGTTTCATTCACTGCCACCTTTTGAAGAATGCGTAAAACAGATTTTATATCTAAAATTTAGTCATCTTAGATTTTGAAAGAGGTTAAAACGTGTGACGCAAAAAGCGTTTTATCTGGCAATGTTCATTCATAAATATCGGTTAATAATGGGCCTTTTGTATGATGGATCACAGGGCCTGCATTGATGCTGTGCAATTATTTGATGCACCTAGTCAAATGCTATCTAGGCAGACACGCTTGATGCACACGATCGGTGATTAGATTCCTCATTCTTACTTAATACAAGGTGCTTGTAAAGCTTTCCTGGTTCACATCTCTCCAAATTCTTGAACTGTGGGGAAAGTGCTCGAAGTTTAAGAGGTAAAAGAGAGTTGAAAGGAATTCAAATGCATTAAAACGTATATATGATAAATTTAAAGTATTGTCAGCAGAATTATGTAATTTTGAGCTTCAATTAATTAATTATTCAGTTTTGTCGCAGCTAGAATATATCATAAACATGTCATGGGCCTGTCAAACGAGCAGTTCTACCGCGTATCTGCATATCCACACTGATTGCCATTAAAAGAATAAAACGCAGCGTTCATGTGTAAACTTAATTAAAACATGTTTTATGGTTTGTCTAAAATGTGCGGCAATTAAGGGGCAACATTAATCGTAGCTCGTGCTACCGGTCGCAGTTCGTCATACTGCTACAAACTATGTACAGAGGCGAGTTCAACAGAGCGAGCGCTCGCAAGCGCTCGCCAAAATTTGTGTTGCGGGTATAGGGAATTTTGGCGAGCGCTCGCGAGCGCTCGCTCTGTTGAACAGGCCTCAGGTGTGCTGTCCGGACTCTATGACGTCACTGACCTCCACGTGACACGGTCAGTGCGCACTGGTATAACCCACCCCCATCTCCCTACCTCCGGGTTGCTGATGTTATCGGGTGGTGACGTTATATGCCGATTGAATTGTTTGTCCCATTAAATCAGGAATTGGAAAGGCCGTTGACACCTGGCTTCTTACCTATGTAAAATAGGCCTCATTGTGAATGTATGTTTCAATCTTGAAAAGGCATGGAATTCAAGAATTTTAATGTAGTGGATTCTATTTTGGAAATATGACATATGAACTTTCCATAAGCTAGTAGTTTATGATTCTTGCAAACAATAAAAAAGAATTATACAATCATCAAACTTTTTAAATTAAAATTTTGCTAGAAATAGCGCATGAAACACTTATATTGAAGTAATTTTAAATTGGTATTTACCTGATATGTATAAACTATCTAATTTGAATATCTTCTACATCCTGGTAAATCTCTCTCTCTCTCTCTCTCTCTCTCTCTCTCTCTCTCTCTCTCTCTCTCTCTCTCTCTCTCTCTCTCTCTCTCTCTCTCAATATTTACCTATCAATATAAACTTATCATAAACAGGAACAGATATAATTCAATAATGTGTAACATATCGATAGTAAACGGTTAGATGCAATAAGGGTTGTAAGATGGCGCCGCGGTGATCATCCAATGAACCAATCTGTAAGAGTTACGACCAAGCGTGTCCATCAATCATCCCGTGTCTAATCATGCGTATCGTTTCCGGACACAGTGCTGTTATTGAGTGCAGTCGATGGACAGTTAGGGTGTCGGGATATCAGCACAGAGAATTTTTATGACGTTTCAGTCTTTGATCATCACACACTTATGAACGACATGTGACGTCATTGCTATCAAGTTCTACCGTTTTACGTTTTGATGTAAAAATACTGCGATATGTTGCATATATAGCGAGATTTAGGTGGCACATTTGACAATACTTTCTATTTATTAATTTATGGGTTTTATTTACCAAATACTTACCAAAATAATGTTAATCTATTCTGTTGCTTCCGCCGAGATGGTTCGGACCAGAGTAGTGATAAATTATTCATAACGAGTGGTCGGTTTTATTTAAACACGACAGTCATTAGAAATGTCTAGAGACACTTTGTCAAATTATGCACCACTAAAAATAATCTCAAAGTATGTAGATTTTTTCATCCTCGTACAGAAAATGTAAAATTTATGCAAGATCTGTGTAATTCCTGTCCACATAAAATCATTGTTGACACGTAACAAATTAGTCTTAGAGAGGATGGATTTTCCTTGTTCCTCAAATTAAAATTTTACGGATTACGGATCTATTTAATTTCAAAAAAGCAAGTGTGCATAAAAACTAAAAAGGGATGTCTTCACACAAATCAAATTAATTATCGATTACACAATCGAAAACATCAAATCTTCCGCCGACTGAAAGTGAGAATGGAATGTATGTGCCGGGCGGTATTGAGTGATCGCGAGAAAAGGCGCTTAATTCATTATCGTCCTCAAGTGTACACACTGTTCTATTAGAATTCAACAGCAATGCCCCGTAATTTCTCCTTTTAGATCTATTTACAAACAACAGACCGCATCCCCGGATTTGTTTACCCCTTTGGACAGCCTATTATGGAGGGTTTAATCGGATAAGCAAATTCCGGACATGGTTCGCCAAACTGCGGCTGCGAGATTTGAGCCGGGTTGGGTTTTGGAATTAAGGGCGCTTGATACAGGTGGTACGGATTTGGTTCTGTTATTATCTGTTACATATTCCAGACAGACTCGTTAGTAGTGTTTACATCAGACCCAGCCCCCTCATTCTCATTTGACTCACAACAGTATTTATAACATCTGCCAATCTATTGGTATGTTGACACAAACAACAGCAATAAATCACTATTGATTTTTCGTTATTTCAAACATAACCTATTTTCTTGGTGTCAGAGCGGCTTGGACACTTTACCCTGCATGCTGATATTAGATTCAATTATTCGATCTCTAATTTCTACAGTTTTTACTCCACGTATAAGAGCTTTTTTGTCAGTTCTTCATATACGAAAGTGTTAAGTAGCTTTTTATGTCAACACAGATAAAAATCTAACAGAGTAGAAATAATTTCTTTCCCTACGGGGGCCCAGAAAACCCAGCGGACCTGAAACAAGATACCTGTTTATAGTCCCGTAATGACTCGTTCCGGTTGGTTGAAGCGTTGTGACAGGCCGTTTCACAGCTTGGCGCGGTAGCTCCGCCTACCGAAAATAAACCACTTGTCGCTCCATATACGATAGAAATTATCTGTACTTCATATGTAGGTCGAATAGAGACCACTATCGGTTAAAGGATATTATTTACATAAATTCTGTGTATTGCTAGTTATTGGATTACTATATTTTTCTTGCTCTGGAATTACGTAAAAGTGGATGTTTTTTAAAATTGCAGTTCAGTAATAGTGACTTTTAAAGATTTAGCGTGCAGGTGTTATAAATTATATTCAGGAAAAGAGTGAAAACCATAGGACGACTTGATGTAGAGCTAATTCGAGCCATGACTGTCCATGGGCAACAATCAAGCGCCCAGAACAAGATGAAAATGTTAACTTCTCCCCAGAACGGGTATATGAGCTCTGTGGCGTACCCTCAGGATTCTCGGCTCTCTGTCAGTAGATCCTGGAACGGACTCGTATTCCAAGTGTCCCCCATCAAAAACGGACACACAAATGGACACACCACGGTGTCCCCCTTAACGCGGGAAAATGGCTGGGATTCACCAAGATCTGGAATGTCCACGCCAGAAAAACTGCTGGATTCTCCGTTTGTTTCCGAACCAAAAGCTCGTTTTTCCATTGGTTCTGATGATGTGGACGAGCATTCTTATTTTTCTCAGTTCGAGTATTCCGACACAGAGCAGGAATATGTGACACTGGACAACAACTATATAGTTAGGGCTACCAGCACCCCGTCCTACACCAGGCATTACTCAATGCTGGACTTCAAGAGAAATCACCTCAATAATTCCACAAGGTCGGACAAATCCAGACCTACCAGTTCCAGTGTTCATAACCAAGTGTTCATAGACAAAAACAAAAACCTCGACCAATCTTATAGCATACAAAAATCACTCAAGATAAAAGGTTTGAAGAAAATCGCGGAGAACATTGGGTCAGTGCTAAGTTTGTCCCCCCGGAAAGATGCAAATCCAAAGCTGTTCTCTCCCCGCGAGGAGGAAATGTGTGTTAAACGGGAGAGAAGTAAATCCGTGGGAGACCTGGAGATGTTTCAGGACTACATCGGGGAGGGGACAGTTGGGGAGGGGGAGGGTAGCGGGGAGGGTCTAGGGCATTACAGTGACGACGATGTGGATGGAGATGACTATGGATTTCTTAGTTACCCGTTTTCTTCTACGTCCTTTCTCTCTACAGTGAACAAGACGAAATCCCCCACACCCTCACACCGTATCCTGCCGCGGATACGGAAAAGCAAGACCAAGCCTCTCCCCGGGGCCCAGCACGCGTGCATGTGGAGTTCACAGGTGAGTGAAATGATTTGTTTTTATGTTTAAATTTATTTATGCTTTATAGTATTCATGTAGTAATAGAAACCAATCATATGAGCTGTATCAGACTTGCCATCGATTAATTTGCGTCTGAGAACAATAAATCAGGTCGGTTAATACCGTAAATAATATCTGTATAAATAATTTTTATTGATGTGATCCAAGTTGTCACCTTGTCGAAAATTCAATAACAAATCTATAGATCAAGCAGCTTTACATAAGATGAAGAGATTTCATTGGATGATGACAAGATTACGTAATCTGGAGTCGAGTGTCCTAACGTTGATGTGACGTCGATTAGTTCTGGGGGGTGAACACAAAACTTGTAACCGGCAATTTTCCACCAGGGGTCCGAGGTCACTCCGAGTTAAATTCGCCCCACAATTTAAGAGAACATCTCTATCCATTAATGCTTTCTACAACGATACTTTTATGGCCAGGTGAACTGTATAATTTCCCTCAGAACGTGGCTAATGTTTCTGATTATAGTAGTATAAATCATAATCACCTCTATTTAGCCTAAGCCTTTCGTATACATAGGTCCAATTTTCGGATTTAAGGAAATAGACCAAGCTGTTTGTTTATTTCTTGCCAAGAAAGTTAAATATTGCAAGCTATTGGACCGGAATTAAGTCATTCCTTGCATGGCCAAGGGGATTACAACGTCATTAATTCCGTTTTGTCTCTTGGAATTCTCGACGATCCATCTTCTCCCGCCGTGACCTCAATTATTTAATCATTTGTCGTTCATTTGTTGGGTTTTATCTTAGCTGTGTCAATATTAGATACCGTCCACTGTTTACAAAACATCCAACAAGTGCTTACAAAATTATCTATAGCTATTGGTTTTCTATTGTTCAGTTCGTAACATCCTCTTGCGCTATTGCTACAATAGAACTTATTCAACTGGTGACAGAGTTACCAGCTCCCCTGTGGGGAACGCCAGATTTAAGGTGTCACTACCTCAAAAGATCCAGTTCACACTTCTGTCTTCTTTCACCCCAAGCTTCGGTGTCTTAGGTCGCGTGGGCAACTGTAAAACTTTGTTGTTGGTATTTCTTTTGAATTTTAGACATTCAGAATCTTATGTAGTGCAGTCTTTGTTCGATTGATTCCCGTTACCGTTTATTGGAGTTTTTAAGGTGTAAATTTTCTGTCTCGAATGCTTGCTATACCTCACACTGTCATCAATTTCCAACAGGTTTGCTGGGATCGTGCTATTTTTTTGAGTTGGGTACAGTTAAAATGATAAATGAGTATTATCCCTGGGTTTGATCTTTAACTTCTTTGTTTTATCCTCTGTTACACAGAAAGAAGGGGTTGTTAGCAGGGTCCCTTGGCGTAAACCAAGATAAAACAATCTTTCATAAAGATCAATATTTTCCCCCGTCCATTTGTGTTTACAAAGTTGTCTCCGTATGATAAAGAATTAGTTTAAATCTGAAAGGTGTGGCTTTGTATCGGAGAGTTCTGGGTTGATGTGCTGTAAATGATCTTTAAATAGGACTATAAGTTGAAGTCTCCCCAGTTCGTATGGTTTTTATTGACACACAAGAGACACGCCGTGCTGAAAAACCAATACTCCTTCTCCTTTTAAGTTAATTTTCGGTGTGAATTTTCGACGGCTATAACTTATTTTGGGTTTTCATGTCCATAAAAGGTTAAGATACTAAACGGTGTTTACTTAAATTAGCTGTCAAGATGCCAGGCATGTCATAAATTGTAATTCAAGGCCGAGCTTCGGACAAACCCTGGCCGTGCCGGGCAGCGAGATGAATGGAAATCCATTAATCTTAAAAAGAAATTAAAAGGTGTTCTACATTAATTAGGTCTCGTAAACATTACCCCGGTCACACCCTAAACAATTGCAATCATAAAGAGGTCAACTGACCGTGCACGGCGCAGGTTTGGTCTTGTCTTATACCAATCAAGAACCTATAGAGCACAAAGGCGGAAATTGTTCTTATCGTCAGGTTCAACGATGAAATATTTTTGAAAGAATTACTATTATCTTATCTTTATTCATGAAAAGAATTTTAAAGGAGATACAGGAAGAATAATTAGCATACTAGAGAAATTGAGAGACACAGAACCATTTTTGCATAGAGAATTCAATGAAAAATAATTTTGAAAATGGAAATAAGGAATTTACGAGGGAAGCGTTGACCGAGACTAGTTTTGTGTGCACTGCAGAAAAAGTTCAAGAACCCCGAAACGCTAACGATTAGTATAACATTGACACTGGGAAGAGTAGACTGGCATTGTCCGGCAAACACTTAAGATTCTGAAGAGCATGGGGAGAATGGGTAGGATGATCCCCTTTATAAACACCCTCCCCTCAGCTGGTCAGCAGCTCTGTACAGGTTTATGCACCTGTCGGTAAATAATATACATTACATAGCGAAATGTGTTCCCCCTGTGTCATCTTGTCGATACCTCGTATAGGAGAGAATTTGGTAACATTAGCTGCAATGACATGGCCGATTTTGTTGGATACCTTTAACTATACCAGTAGTTACGGCGAGGGATGGAGGTATTCTAATGTTATTAGTCAAAAGTTTAATCATGCTGACCGCATAACTTATTGAGCAAACATTGAACCACAGTCATATCGTTCTCCCTGAAGCTTTCCAACTGGAAAATTGGAACCGAATCGTAACCGCGAACTGCCCCAGCAGGGCTATCTGATATGCATTTCTTCAAATTAACCATTATTATGCGGTGTCGTGTTTTTTCATTATCTGAAAACAAAATCAAATATCGCTTTTTTTTATTTCAAAGAAGAACAATTAGCACGTAATTACACGCAACCACGAAACTAGAAGCCTCGACTCAAGCTCTGGGTATATCATGTATAAAAAATCATAAGTTTATCGTTAGGACTATCTGTAAATCATTTTCTCACGCACGTGGTGAAATACCAGCAATACACATTCTATAATTTGTAGTCAACGCGGTCATTGATAAGGCACCCGATTCTTTAGTCGGGTTCATTGTCGTGAAATGGTTTCTCCTTTTGTCACCGATAGTGAGGGTAATTCACGCGATATCAAGGGGGTCCCCTAGTATCGTTAAACACTCAGCTCCTATTGAAATCCATGACAAGATGATTGGAGCCCTAACCATAAGAAAAAAATTACAAATACCAGAACTACAAATTACTTCGCCGCGTGAATGCTGTAATGACCATGTGTCTTTTTTATTGTTTAATCTTTCGCGATTTACTATCTACTAAGATAACGGCAAAGCTGTCCTTTTAAGATTATAAGTTTTATGTGTTCTGGTGTTGTCCGAGCATTAACAACATGGTCCGAAGACCATGTCTGGATACAGGGGCGCTGCCGCAGACGAGATGTGCCGATAATTGTGTAATCACAGTGTCTGTTTTATCACGTCAACTTCTCTATTGATGATCGTTAAAACTAAGCACCCAGAGGTGTCTGGATTAGAATCAGATTTTTACGATATTAGCAATGAAAATAGATTCCTTACGACACTGAAAGGCCACGTGGCCATTCATCAAACTCAATAGCCATCCATCATTGGGTAATACATGTACTATCATGCACAAAAAATCTGGAAAATTATTTTAGTTAACTAAAACTATTAACTATTGGATCGCATGGATTTCACACCTGTGTCACTTGCTAATCAAAGGAACAAAATGTATTTTGTCAGTGTGTCTTCTGTCTTTTTGATGAAGTTATGAGAGAAATTTTCTTGACAACCACACAAAGTAAATGAATGTTGGGCTCATCTCACGACAAAAAATGGCCATCGGTAACGTAGTTAGGCCAGCTCATGCTTCATTCCCGGGGATTGGTTCATTTAGTAAATGACTAAGTGGGTCATCTAAGATTCAGGGACACACGCTCTAACAAATACCACTAAAAAAGGCTCGAATAGGACGATACTCAAAGGAAAACTCCGGTTCACGCATGAGTAAAACCTCTGGGGTCAATTTATTTTGCCGCGAAATTGTGGCGTGAGTAATCAAGCGATAATATCTTTAAGATGGAAAGTTACAAATATTTTTGCCGTTTGAGGCGATATAATCTGGTGACTGTTTTTACCACACGGAACATTAACATAGCAGATTGAATGATTTGAATAAGTACTAATAGTTCATTTTTGTCTTATTAATCATAATTTCTATAAGTAATTCAGATTTTTCATACATGTATACATGACAGTGAAGAAAATTCTCCATTTACTTTTAAAGAGAATCTCAGTTTTATTAGACAACATCTTTTTACCGTGACAGAGGTGTAAAACAGGGAATACTGCTGTGTGCATTACTGTCTCTGATAACAACGACTTAATGGGGTGATGTAACATATGTCGTGTTTGAATAATAACATATTCAACACATAAACATGCCACACTTACACATGTCATCGCTGTGAGGTCATGTTAAATTAGATACTTGGTGTCTGACCTCTTGTTCGGTTGTCTGTAAGAGTTATTCCGAAATGTGCATTAACAAAAAAATTACATTGACCCAATTGCCTCGATTAATGGACATAAATTGCAAGCTTTCTTTTGTTCAGTGAACTACCGGGTTGTCTTTTAGGATTCCAATTTCTATGAAGTTTTAGGTTTATTAACGAAATTGAGTTTGGGAAACTATTTATTAAGGTCCTGATATGTTGACTAAACCAATACACATAAGTTACGGGGACTGGCGGGAAGAGCTAAGGTATGCGTGTTATAACATTCCCTGTAGCAGTGGTAGGGCTGTCAGAGGCAAAACACCCTATTTCCTCGCTGTTTTCTTCGAATTCCTATCAAACCTAGTACACAGTTATATCATGGAGTGTCCTTGGCCGCCCTTCCCTTTTTCGTGTATTGCAAACGATGACCGGGACCAGGGGGTTGATTTTAACGTAGAGCATTGGACTTACCGGACATTGCTGATGATTTGGATAAGAGATCCCTGGCGGCATGTGGTTCAGTTTTTGTACTTAAAATCACAGGGGTCCTTAGGTTTCTATGAGCTAGACTCATTAAAATTCAAGGCATTGATGTACTAATTTTGCAACAGAATTAATATGTATACGAAATTCAATACTTCTTTTTATCTTACCCGTAATACAATGCAAAAGTACCCAACATATAGAGGGGGTTGCTATTAAGGACAATGGTTTATCCTTGCTCAAGGACGTATAAAGCAAAGACTATTTGAAGGGTATATCAGAGATAGGTTTCCAGCATTCGGTGTCCGAGGATTCCATTCAAGGTCGACACCCGACTCGTTAAATCAGCGGATTTTAGAGCAATGAAAACTTTGACAACGCAGAAAACTGTCTCTAGTGAAAACCGAAAGATCGCAGGGGGCACGCATGAATACTAATGAAATTCTTAATTTGAAGGTGACAATAAAAAGAAAAGTACCTAGCGACATTCAGTTTTTTAAAGAACTAAAAAAAATTCGAGGTCATAGAAGACATTAAGTATGAATTGTGAAATTACGTTTTAAAAATCATCTGCGCAATATCCATTGAAAACTCTGAAAGAAAGAGATTGGATAAAATGGGGACAAAGCAACAAACATAGGCGGTCGCTGAAGGGGGGCAATAAAATAAGCTGAGGACCCAAGTTGAGACCCCGAAATCGAAGTTCTTTAAGTGAAACCCCTTGATCGATTTTCCTCAATGGTCATCTATCCCTACATTGAGATCATCTGACGACCCTATAAAAGCACCCGTGTTAGCCCTAATTCATAATTCCCTTAAATATGCCACCAAAGTAGATCTTCTTTTTTAATGTTCCTTTGTCTCGGGGTCATACAAATTCCTGATTCGGTAGCAGGGCGTCCTGGTCTCATACTCAGGATATCAAACACAATGTCACACCGACAAGTATTAACAATTCCCATTTTCATTGCAGCCATAGAAAGAGCTTTTATATTACTGAATGTTTACTTCATATAAATTTTTCAGATAATTGTATAAACATATTTTTTCCTGCAAAAAGAGATTTTTATCTAACGACCTCAAAACACATTTATTATCTGAGGAAAAATGAAGAGTCGTATAATTTTCCATCTTTGTTAATAGCCCTGGATGCGTCCTTTAAACCAAAACAAGAAAGGGCCCAAGTAATGAGACTGGTGGGTGCCAGCCCGTGCCCAATCCCCGCTAGAAATACGAGACCTCCCCCAGCTCTATAACCTTAATACAATATGCTACTATAAAAATGCAATTTAAAGTCAAATTTTATGGTCCTATATGGCACTCCGTTACTGAATAGAAACTTTGTATTGCCAGAGACCCGAATGCTGCACATTTCTTTACCTCTAGTCCTTTAACAAATCTAAGTGTGCCTGGCTTGACATGCACTCAAGTTAACATTGAAGATTATAAACTTTTCATGCACGTTTGCATGATTATTGTCAATATACTTGTTCTATTTAACTTTTTTTTAATGCGCTTTAAATCGCGATATGTCCGAAGAAATATGGGTCAAATATAAACCTTGGTTCAAATATGGCAAAGGGACAAAATCGTAGAAGGGGGCAGATATCATTTTTACTACCACAAAAATTTCTGGGGATTAAGACCGGGACAATGCATGTTTTGACTAGAGATTTCTATTTTGATTCCTCAGGGAACACTCTTTTACAAAAACGAGACGAGGCGCCGGTCTTCTTAAATTCAAAGGTCCAAGAAAAACAAACCAGGGGAAAACACTGTCCTACCCCCCTGCTACCCAATGTCTTTTGTTTTGACAGTTAACCACGTGTGTTGCTGATTAAACGGACTATTATCAAAATATTTCGCTAGAATGTTGTTAAGAAAGTTGTTGTACAAGCTCTTCTGCTATATTTGCTTACGTGTGCTATTTCTGATTCTAGGGTCACTGCACGTGGGCAAGTTTGAGTGGACGCAGGGTGGAGCTCAGACCCTTCTGTCTGCTTCAAATTACGGACGCTGAGAGACACGTTCTACACAAGATCGCCTTGTCCAGACTCCAGGCCCTGAACCTTGGGTGTCCAGTAGCTATTCCTAAAGGTAATTAACCATTATCAGAGAAGAATAAGAAGATTAGATTGAACAAAAAAGACACAACAAATATAAATATCAACAATAGAGCCAAGTCCAACGATTCTGCAAAGCTCCCTCTATATCTGCATTTTGAACCGTGTTTAAAAATTTCTAAAATACATTTAAAGATTCCAACTCATCAATGTTTCTATAAATTGCGACCGATCACTGACACAAATGTATACTAAAGCACAGTACGTAATTACCTACTAGTATATAATCTTATGTATTTAAGCATTCGTAAACTAATTATTTCGAACGAATATATCATATCATAAGAAATGTGAGCATTATGTATTCAATGCATAAAACCATGTAAAGACAAATGACGTCTTTGAAATATGTTTGATGCGAAGCTGCATCCTTCATCTGAACTCTAAATGACCCTAAAGAGGATTTAATTCAAAACATAAAGTTTAGGTTTCCGAAATGTAATGAAATTTAAGACGGTTTAAAGATACCAGAAACAAATAGTCTTTGAAGGAACTAAAGTTTAACACAATTGCTATTTTTTTTCCTTGGTCCCACCTAATATAAAACCTATCTAATGAAAGCGGGCCTTTTTCTATTATCACGTCGTAAATTATTTAGCGTCTTTTGAAGCCTTCATGCTTATTCTCAGTTAATCTGTTGGAGCAGAACATGTTTTTGAGGATTACTGAAGATTCGTGTTAAATGTCATTGTCAAGCCAAGGAATCCTATACGCGTAAGCCTCAATAGCAGGAGAGTTCCACATCCGGAACAAAACCAAGATACAGTGGAGCGCGTCACTCGATGAAAATCAGATCACAAGAAACAGCTCATGTAGAAACTGAACAATAGATCGACATCCATAGATAGCACTGACCTTTAAATATTTTTGTTGTCTAGAAATGAAATAAATATATGTATTACCTAAATTTGTATAATATGGGATAGGCACTCAAGTCAACTGAACGTTCTTGACAAGTTTGGTCTTGGAAAATATACAGTATTTTTGTTCATAATGAAGATAGTGTTTTTAATTTTTTTATGATTCAACAGGGACTCGAAACTGCAATCTAATATTAGGTCTATTTATATTTATGAAAGCGATATTACTGTATAAATCAATGTTTTATACACAGGTGTTAGGCGGAAATCGATTTTTATTCTTGACATCCTATGCATGCAGACATCCCATGCATTTTTATAAGAATAATTTGACTCTCCACTATTTACGTTGACACCTAATTTGTAGCAATAAATTTTACAAACAACAAAAACATAGCCAGTGTGAGTCCATGAAATATGTACCTGCATGTCAGCCCGATAATTGCAATGAGGTCGACTGAGTCTTGTTTTCATGAAACAGGATAGTGTAATGAATAGGCAGGGTCCCATAAAAACCCGATAAAGCCGTGGACAGTCCCACAAGATTAGCGAGTAGACAATGACCTCGGTCCTCAGGTAGGGCATTGTTAGGTCGTAAAAAACAGACAGGGAGAGGAAACCTCGGGGGCCGGGACTCCCACATCAGACCCCACAGACCACGGAATTTTCCGGGGGACAACATCAAGATCTGACCGGAGATATTCCAAAAGTTCTTATATTTAGTTTATGATAATGAAATGCTTGGAATTTTTTCTCCTCTCATCCTAGGGGTTAATTATCGTACAGCTAATTTACAAGGTTTTCGAATTCACCCAGGCGCTAGCAAAAACTAGGTCTTTTATGAACACCGAACAATGAGCAGAATTTGCATGTTCTTTCGATGAGATGCATTGTTATTTTACTATTTACTAGTTTCGCTTTTTGACATAGTTCAGAAATAAATCCAAGCAAGCGTGATTCATTGACTAACTATTTTCTGGAGTTAGCATGTATAAGCCAAGAAGGATTTATGTAAGATTATTTGTAATAATATGCTTATTAAATAAACTATGGAATATTAAAAGCATTGTCGTATCGGGGAGTTCAACTCGATTAAACTTTTGATGGTGAATGGGAAACTTTTAAGAATGGTGGCCATGGAACGTAATTATGTCATCTAGAAGTAGGTTTAGCGCTTACTGCGAACAAAACTTTCAATTAAAGGACCAATGTTATTCGGGCTCAAGTTTATTGTAAACTAAAACGACCAATTTACTTCGGCCACTAGAAAGTCTCATTCATGATTTATTTTGAATGTAAGCTGCCATGTTTTAAACCTAATCTGAGCTACTATACAAGAACACAAACAAGAAATGGGAAAAGAAAATCTAAAGTACATTGATACTTTATATATAGAAAAAATAAAATATTTTCACGCAGATCTGATCAAAGCAAAGTTGAACATTCTTCTCACAACTAGAGCGAATCCATTATTTCCGGGATGATTGATACTTCATCCATCACGTTACGTTGCAATGCGACGGTCGTGTGACGCTACCACACAACATGGCGACAGAATCCGATCATGATGCGATTAAATAGCATTCCATCATCAGCATAATTCAACATCACCTCGTCACTCCTCTTCAACAATTTCCGTCCCCTATCAGATAGTATCTCCCGCCAATTATACCTATCTTAAAGTTCATCAAACATTCATACAAACTTTTAAAAACATTTTACAGAAATAATGTATTCGGCGTGTCTATCAATTTGAGTGATAAAATTGACAACGACTTGAGTTTTATTGTCTTTTGAGAAACACACGGTGTTCTTGTTGTCACATTAAGCTTTGTTGTTTTTTCCAGAATCGACCGACTGCCGGCGACCGAAGCGACAGATCTTGTCGTTTAAGAGGAGCAAGTCCGCCAATCTTGCCTTTCTGATAGACAGAGTCAAGTCGGACAAAGATGGCGACAACAAAGGTAAAGCCACAGTGACCTTGGCCCAAAGTCAGGATTTCTTACAACATGACCATGTCCAACAATAAGAGTCCACTACCTTCCCACTTTTAGTTTAACATTAAAATTTTACCCCATGAACATGTTTTGAAATATAAAAAACCCTTGCCAATATTGAACAACATCAACATTTTGGGAGCCAATTCGATATCTGAAGCTTATGTTTAGACACTGGATACAATGTCACGTGATTTCATCTTTCAATTTATGAATATTGCATATGCAACAATTGTTTTAACATTTTTATTTTATCTATCAATTTAAATAGAGCACCAGCCTGTCGGATTAGTTTTCGGAATACCTCTTGCGAAATGCATTGCTAACGATATTGACTTACAAAAGAAAAGAAGTGCTAAAAACGACAACAATGACGTCATCATCCATCGTAGAGAACCACGGTAATAATAAAAACTTCTTAAACTTTTCGTTATTCATCCTTCTACATCAATAAATGTGTTGCAAACAGAATGTTTAACATTTGTCTTTTTTCTTTCCAGGAAATCCAGCAGTTCATCACAAGGTTCCTTAGAAAACATGAATCAAAATGGAAATACTCTGTCGCCTTCCTCTATCAGCAAGGTGCGTTTTTGACCATCATTTAAGTATTAAAATTATGATAAAAATTATACAATGTATATGTTTGGTTTGACAACTGGTGTGTTTCCTAATTACAGAGAGTCCCCAGCTCCGATTCTCTGTCGGAGTCGGACTGCAGTCGGCACACTACTAACTCTAGTCTGCTAGATGCTTTGTCATTGTCGACGTCACGTCCGGAGAGCCTAAAGAACGACCAGCTTCCGTCGTACTCGGTCCGGGGACCTCACGTCCCAATGATCGTACAGACCTGTTTCAAGTACCTCGAGGCTTACGGTGTGTAGTCTATCTGTTCTCGCTATAATATGATGGTAAAGAGGAATTATATGATGATTGAAAAGAATATTGATGTTTTGGTTTCAACACAAAATTTGGTTTCAACGAAAGATAAATGAATCTATATATTAAAGTTCTATTTGTACATGTATTAACGTAAGCTTTATGGAGCTGTCATAAATATTTTATGTAAATTATCGAAGATTGATGCCGATTTATAAGAAAAAATTGCAAATTATGAGATTCTTGTTTTTTCAGGTCTCCAAGTTCTTGGTATTTTTCGAGTTGGGGCATCTAAAAAGAGAGTCAAACAGGTAAATTAAACCCCGTTACTATTCAAAGAATTTTTGTAATGGATGTTAAATTTGCTTCTAACTGATTAAAACAAAACGTTTCTTTAAAATACCGTTTTCCCAAGGTTACTTATAACACAATGGTAGTAGTGTGACATCATGAATGATTAATGACTTTTCAGACGTAATTATTTTAGAAACCCTAAAAATAAGTGAACTTGAACCCAGAAATGTTCCTGGAATAGAAACAAATTGAGATGTTGATATATATGTGGTTGCTTGAAAAGCTTTAATTGAAATTCAGGAAATAAGCCATAAAGAGCTAAAAGCTCAATATCATTTGGATGGATTTTAAAAGTAGAATAATATATATTGTTTAGAGTTGGTCTTTAAAGTGACACACAACTCTGAAAATACAAAGTTGGAATACTTTATTATTCCTACGTATTGTTAAAAAAAACCAATAAACTATATATACACTGTTTATTTCTGTATAGCTGAGGGATGAATTTGACAGCGGAAAAGACGTGAAACTGGACGAATCTCACAACTGCCATGATATTGGTGCGCTGCTAAAAGAGTACTTCCGGGATTTACCGGAAGCTTTGCTAACACGTGATCTGTATTCGGCATTTGTCGCTACCAGAAGTAAGTATTGAACTCAACACTCAGAGTTGTCACAGTACCTATAAAATGTTTTGTTATTATTATATGTATATATCATTTAATTAATCCTACTGTTTTTCAGAGCTACCAACAAAAGACGCTAGGTTAGAAGCCCTTGGTTATCTAGTATCTCTACTTCCAGTCTCGAATAGAGACACTCTCTGGGCACTTCTGAACTTCCTGTCCACAGTCGATCAACATTCCACAGACAAAGTAGGAGAAGATGGACAAACAGTAAGCTTCATTAATTTAACACTAATTAAAAAAACACACTAGACTAAATTCTAATTTGACTATCATCACTAGCATTTAATGTAATTTATGCTACATGAAGGTATTTTACTATTCAGTTGCCAGGAAATAAAATGGATTCCTACAACCTCGCCACTTTGTTTGGGCCAAATATTCTACATAAGGTTAAATCATCAGAGAAGGAATATCAAGTGGAGAGTTTGGAACGGGCAGAGGAGCGCAAGGACGTTATCGACGTCATCAAAGACATGATTGACAACTACAATCAAATTTTTCAGGTATGCTGACCATGTGATCTTTAAAGTGCGAAACCAAATTCATAAAAATATCAATTTCAGTAAAGTGAAATGCATTTAGACTTTATCTCTTATTGTTGTTTAAAGGTTCGGCCGGAAATACATGACGAAGTGATAAAACTGTTGGTGGATACAGACCCCGAGACAGCCGATGATTTGCTCAAGGCCATGTCAAATGATATGGGGTGAGTAGCGTTCACATTTAATACACATATGTAAATTGTCCTAACCTTGCAGCATCATTTTTTGAACAAATAAATCCATATTTTCTTGTAAATAATTTTCATTTCTTGTTCCATGTTTACAGAATCGAACCTGACCCGGACACTACATCAAGCAGCATATTCGAGGACAGTGATACTGCGTCACTTCCTCATTCACCGTGTAGTGAAGGGGACTTAACTGCTTCCACGGCAAGAAATAGTGCTCTTCATCCGCCTCTCAGAGGAACTCATAGTGAGGATATAATGACCCCCAAAACGAGGCGGAGATTTTTCTTTTCAGCCAGTGACAGTGACAAAAGTAAAAATAAAACTGACAATAACAATACGGAAAAGGAACGACCGAAATTTCGGATTCGAACGGACCGGAGCCCGAGTCCCGGAAATCGATCCAATTTGAGGCCACCGAAAGTGAAAATCTCCTCAGACAGTTCAAGTCCAGAAAACTCAGTCCGCCGTGCTCGCTCAGAGTACTTAGATAGACCTCGATCCGAAAACTATTCAAACAGTCTTGCCATTCCAAAACCCAATTACGTCAGGCAAAATAGTGCCACAAGTTTTGGTAGTTACGCTAATACTTCCTCTAGTGACAGTGTGATAGAACCGACAGGGAGTGGACAATATTTGTTGCCATCTCCAGTTTCAGGAGAAAACTCGCCAATGTCTTCCAAAAGAGTGTCCCCCTCTCAGCGTCGGCCTTTAGGGGTGCGGAGTAATGCATACCCAGGCTGGGAGCGTGAGCGTTGGCGGCAATGGGAGTTGATAGCCGCGGAGGGAGGAGAAGAGGGTTTCGAAAAGGAGACCCTCGTGTGATTATTACTCACCACTATGCAATGACAATGTGTATGCGTGATAATTGGAAATATTTAAACATTTTTCATTAAACGGGTAAATATCTTATGTTCAAATCAGTGCTCTGCAATATATATGGAACTTATTTCCTGTGCAATATGCATTTGGATTGATGCAATATGAAATATAGATTTTTGTATTTTATGTTTTTTTTTATCATTTGGTTCGTTCCCATTTTGATGTCTCTACGCCGTGTTTTATAAACACTGTTAGAAATGGGGTGTGTGGCCCCCAAAACAAGGGCGGACAATCTTTGTCAGAATTCCAGGTATTTAGAAGTGTTCGGTTCACGAAGTTACGAGAAAAATGGGAGATGATGTATTACCCTTTTGCAGATATAATAGAGAAATATCAGATGTCCTAACATTCATTGTTATATCGTTTATGCTTAGTAACTGTTTATTAAATCACAAAATAAATTATTTTATGTACGGATAAATTATTCTTGTTTTGAATGCCTTGCATTGGTTAAAAAAGCTAAACCGTTTTAACATTTAACGATGCAAATATGTGCAGATCGAATGAGATAAAAAAAAACAAAACCAACGATGACATTGTTAACAAGCCAATTTATATGATAATGTTTAAGGAAACCAATTAACTTTCAATACATTTTTAGCTGGAAATCATAAGGTTCTTTGATCTAAAGATGAACACAGGTGAATTTTTGAATATATTTAGTCTAGATTGAGTGCGACCTATTAGGACACTTGCTAGCGTGTCACGATTTCTTGCAATCCCGTTACAAGAAATATCCGCGGCAAAAATATCTCCAGGGGAAATTTGGGTATCTCCTTGTCACAAACAAGATGGTATGATCTCTTTAAAAGGTCGCATTGACATAGTTTTCCACGTATAATGTTTGTATTCTATGTTTGTTTTATGTTATATAGGAAATTACTATTATTTGGGTAAAAATCCGGTAATAATACAGAAATGATACACGTGTAATATGTCCGTAAATTTACGTGATTTGTCGTAATTTTGATTACATTAAAATTATATCTAGGGAAAGGGGGTGGGTGGGTTGGTGAATGTTGAATTCAGTGATGGTGTACTCTTCATCTATTCAAAATTCGAGTAAACTCGTAAATATAAGGAAGTTACCTTATTATCATCTATGATAAAAACATTTGACGTCTACAACAAGTTGTTGTTTACAATACTTAAAATGCGTCACACGTGATATATTCCTGTAAACTTCACATAGAGTTTATTCTTGTGGTAAAAAAAAATATCCAAAAAAACATCCTAGTCATCATTACCCAGGATACGTTCCTTAAAACGTTACAGTGAGCTTGAATTACTGTACACGTTTTCAAACGCATGTGCATTATTTTACACGTTCCTCAACTCGTTATACACATTTTTAAACACGTATGATGCATTTCTCGACACAGTATTTTTACATGTAGGATACATTTCTCAACACGTTACATCTACGTGTAGGATCCATTTCTCAACACGTTATATCTACATATAGGATACATTTCTATCCACGTTATACCTACATGTAGGATACATTTCTGTACACATTATATCTACATGTAGGATATATTTCTCAACACGTTATATCTACATATAGGATACATTTCTATTCACGTTATATCTACATGTAGGATACATTTCTGTACACGTTATATCTACATGTAGGATACATTTCTGTACACGTTATATCTACATGTAGGATACATTTCTGTACACATTATATCTACATGTAGGATACATTTCTGTACACATTATATTTACATGTAGGATACATTTCTGTACACATTATATCTACATGTAGGATATATTTCTGTACACGTTATACCTTGGAGACATTCCTTTGCACGTAATACCTACATTCTACATTTTATATCAAAGATACTAGTACATTCCTTTGCACATTAGCTTTTACAGGCTACTGTTATCAATGTTATTAATGTTATTAATGTGCGATACTTAAGACAAATACCTTTATAACACGTTATACCCAGATACCTCTGTATCTGCATTATTCACTGAATACGTTTCTGCTTATGTTACAAAAGGATACAGTCCAGTACAGTCGTTGAACATTACTCAGTTATATTACATGTTATTCCAAGAATACAGTCTTGTTCGTAATATATCTAGGATACATTCCTGAACAGGATAGAATGAAACGGCGATTGTATGAATTAGCTTAACGCAGTTATCCCCCTTATTTCTATCTTTTCTCCAAACACGGTGGACTCTACCTAGTACTACAGTTAAATGAATTTTAACTGTATGAGAAATCAATAATCTTACAAAATGCAACTGATTTCTAACAGTTGTGAATGTGATAAGTGAGGATAATTAATGTAAGCTTAAGTGTGATTGTATAGACCGATACCTGTAGTCTGAATTTCCCCACATTAACCGAGTCCATAGGGAAATCTCATTTTAACGATATTAAATCGTTCTGTCTACCATTACCACAGTCTGATGGCTCAATTTTATTAGGCAGTGGCTTCTTTAATTCTTGGCTTGGTTATATTTAGTTACTGTCTACTTAATAACATGATAAATTAGATATGTCCATTTCTCCAAATAAATCTTAGTAATATTAAATTGCATATTCTGTACAAATATATACAAAAGCACTCTCCTAGGATGTTTCAAACTTTTCCATAATCTTTGAAAGTTCTACTTTGAGCAATTTTATCCCTTTTGACTTACAAACATCTTAGATCAAGAGTACTCGATTTTTTGCGAGTTCATTCCTTGGTTTGTCAGACCAGAATTATAAAACAGAGTTAAAATTCAAAGGAAGACAACTCCTTTTACCCACAGATAAAAAAAAAACATGTCCATATCTCCTCTTTATTTGTGATTTTATTTACAATTTAAATAACAGAGTAGTGAAAAAGTATCCATAAAATATGTCTTCTCTTTGCAACAACAAGTAACAAATAAGATAAAAGACCTAATCTGTTATAGCAGTGTTGACTACTCGCCCCTTAGGCCCTGCCAACAGTGCCAAGTCATGTTGAGGTTCATAGCCATATGATAACAATGCTGTAGGAATGGGACCATGTTCCAGGAACACAGCACAATGTGTAAAAGTGAAACATCAATTCATAAAGCAGCTTTATAGCAATACCTATCAGTACAACAAATGCTTGGCTGAAGAAAAAGCGTGTCTAGAGGTAGTACATACTGTACATAAATTGACTAAATCTGTAAACAAAACAGCAAAAACTCCAGTCTGTTATATTGTAATTACTTAGTCAATGGCAAGACAGGTACATTCGTAGACCAGTTTTTGTTTAATTGCACTTTTTGTGTAGAACATTAATTTTTCACAGAGAAGCAGCTTTTAGATACAATCAGAGAGAGAGACACTGGCAATCAATGAACATGATGTAAATAGTATCACCTACTCAGAACGTTGGTCTGAAAACACAAAACAAGCGGGCGAGATTCAGCTTATGATTGCAGTATTAGTGTATTAATGTTGACAATCTCCCAGTGAAGTGGTATACATAAATGACCATCTTGTTTGGTAAAAATATAAATGCGACCCAAATTATGTTTACTAGAAAGGGTGACAAAGGAATGTATATATAATAAATAGGTACAATCACACCAGACAGATGGAAAAACAAGAATGGGAATAAGTTTCAGGCATGGAATCAAAATAAGCTATCCCAACACTAAAGCATTGATGTACCTGGCAGGAATGTTACACATTTCATCCTAATTTCTAAAATTGCATTTGTCTAAACGACACCCTAAATACATGAACACAAATGATTGTCTACTTAGCTACAAAAACTAGAGCCCAGCTGAAAGTTATCTTGATATTCGTTGACAAAAAACAAGTCTTGGTGAATCACAATACAGATCCATAGCCAGCAATGCTGGACAGGGTAAAAGAGGGAATAAGAACACCCCAGGAATTTGGCACAACTCTCTCTTTCTCTTTCTCTAGCCTCGTACCCGCCATTCCATGACATTTCACTTCAAGATCTTTGTCTTTATAAGATAATTAAGATGTAATGTGGAGATTGATCTAGAATGCCATACAGAATTATTTATTGGAAAAATGTATGGAAAAACCAGCTTTAATTACAATATTGATGTTAATTTGACTTGAAATTACACCTTTATAATGTCACTTTTTATGAAATGTCATGGACATGATCTAAACTGTTACTTTGTCATCTCTTAATGTATATAATGTACCTGTAGTGAATAGGAGCATCATTTACAAAAGCTAATTAAGAAATAACAATAGTATTCATTACATGATTAGAATTATTAAATAACATAATTACAACACAACTCAAAACTTGCTTGGTAAAGAAAACTAAATTGAAATATTTCACACAATGATACACAGTATCTAAACTTAGCAGAACCAAATGTCAAAACAAAAGCAAGTTCTGGATCTTTCTTGCATTGTTACAAACAGTAGTTAAAATTTAACCAATAGTAATAATAAATGCTACACCAAACAAGTGGAAATAACTCTTCAACTTCTTAATGTTCAGACATCACAGATATTCTATTTGCTGTGAAAACCTTCATGAAAAGTTTCAAAAAATGAAAATTGAACCATCACAGAAATTGTTCAGTAAAATTCTCAAGAAAAAAGCACTTGCATAAATTTCAAGTGAAAATTTCATCTTTATCTAATGTTAAGTGTATTTTATATAATTTTGTGAAATGAAGCACGGACGAGAAATTTCATGCTTCTTTTTCACAAGAAATTTAAGCAAGGAACAACAGACAGTGTAGGAATTTTTTAAGTTTCTGCTTGCAATGTATTGTAGTTTCAAGTCAGAAAACACATGCATTCTGAAATACTCACAACACTGTCTATCAGTAAGATTGATAATAAGATTCTAACCCCTGAACATGATCAGGTATGATGCAAAAAAAATTCCTGTAACACCATTTGTTGGAATTCCCTCAACAGACATTTCTTCTAGTGTTCATTGTATTAATGAGCACCTTTGATTAACCATAGAAAATACAACATATCCATCATCTCTTCTTAAAGCATTCTATGTGTATGATTAAAGTTTTTGAAACATAATTGCAATTCCATAAATTATCTAAAAACCTCCTCTAACAACTGAACATACATGACATGTACAAGGAAATACAAAATAAGGCCACTAATACAAATATCTACAGAATCTCATCTATTGCAGAATTTGTATGAACAAAGCATATGAAAGCATGATAAACATTCAGATTTTTAAACTGAAGGTTAAAGTATAACAACGCTGGGCATAACTTCCTTAATACACCCAGCGTGATGTTGCCCTGGATCAAATCCACTCTCCTCCAGCCATGGAATGCTGGGAAAAAAGAGGATGCTACATTTTATGCGAGAGCTACTCTGATGCTCGACAAAACCTACAGATTTGTAGATCTAGATAGACTCCTCCCACTTGTCTTGCTACGACTTTTTCTTTTTGAACAGTTTGAGGAACTGATTTCGTTTTTTCTTGTTTTCCAGTCTTTCTGGTTCCAGCTTTCCATTGTTCTCGACACTTACAGACTTCACATACATCTTCTTAATGTTGAGCTCTGACTGGGACTTTGGCATTAAAACGGGACTGGAATTTTGAGAGATCAGACGCGAGCTTGTGGGTAGACTGTAATTACCCACACTATCTCTTTCCTTATTGGCTGACTGAGGTCGACTTATCCCACTGCTTCCATTGGATATAGAACGCTCGGTGTGTTTGGTCCCTTTTGAGTCCGAGTCTGAATCATCAGTCCGCGTCGTCTCTACAGGTTTATCTGTCTCCGAGGAGGAGGGGGATTCAGAGGAACTAAAACAAAATTGAATTGGCTGGTTGAAAAGTCTGGAGATCAAGTTTTACATCAAATAAATTTTGTTAATTTCAACTTAAAGAAGCCATATGAATTTTAAAATGAGTCAAACCAAAGTAAACTATTGTTGAAGATTCACGTGTACGTGTATATGCTATTCACAAGGAGTACCTCTCGTCCAGATTAAACAATGGTCTGTCAGAGTCAGAAATGACACTGGTGGTCTCTGACAAAGGGGATACAGGGGACACAGGAGTATCCCCCACCCTGCCCCCCACATGCCCTGGGCGGCTCAGAGAACTGTTGCTGCCTGCAAAGCCCATACGGACCAGTGAGGAAGAGCTACCCACCAAAGCTTTGGGGCGCTGTCGCACCTGCATGGGGTATCCTGAAATTACAGAGTCATGCTTACATAATTATGTGTAAGACTATTTTAATATTCTTAAATTTGTCAAAACAAAAACTATTCATTGTGGAAAGTTATTTTAGTTGGTGGGTCTAATATAATGCCTCCTAGTTAAACATTCAGGTATGTATACAACATGAAAAAAAAAATTCTAGAATCTTACCAATTCACACCCCCCCCTTCCTTTTACAAAATATAATTATGCATATACACTTAATGATTGGTCAGTTTTCAATGACTTGTGAGGGATTCTTTGGGTGATTTTAAAGGGTAGTTTATAACTCTTGAAAAATAAATCCCTCCATGCTAGAACTGAGCTGTCAGATAATGGTTATAAATAACAAAAGGCGGGAAAGTCAAACAGGACAGCCAACAAATAGGGAGTCATTCTGAACTTGAATTACATTACATGTTTATGCATGGATTTTCTCTGTATGAGAAATTGGTCAGTATCCCTGTTTTGTTGTAGTCACACTCTGAGTACTGACACAAACCTCTCAGCCCATTATTGCTAATGTTTGAATTCTTATGAATGCATGGACCCATTGCACACCTATTGGATACATGGTATGTACTGGCAATACTCCTAACATGGTTAGGCTGTCCAAAGTTAATTCTACGTTTAACCTCCCTTTCAAATTATCAAACCTACGAGGTAGGGCGATAAAAATAAAAACAAACAAAATTTTCAAACAAGTGATTTTTATGCATTTCCATTGATACATATACAGTGTGTATTCAAGCTACATGAAATATAACAGTTTAATGTTCTTTCCTGACAGTTATAAAGACAATCCCTTTGAGAATCCAATATATAATCCATAATGTGCACCAAAACATTTTGTATTTCTAAAGATTGCAGTATTTTAGTTGCAAAAAGTAAAATCAAACTGGAAAAGATAAAACTTCTTGTTTTTTTTAAAACAATGATTTACCAGTATTCTAAACCTATGCGCGTGGATGTTAAACATAGAATTAACAGCCTTATAATTCCCTACCCAATTACAGTTTCCCAGCTGAGAGGTGAGTGGGAGAAATAACATACTCACCTTTTTAACAAATTAAAACATTCAATTAACTTCAGAAAAATGGCAGATATCAAAATAATCTTCACTTCTTACCATTTGGCTCAGGTGATAAAGAAGTTATTTCAAAAACATAAAAAAATCTACATATACCCGCTGTCATATGTATATATCAAGTAGGGTTAGAAACGTTGAAACTACAGATCTCTGATAAAATTGTTATTTAAAGTGCAGAAATATTCAATGTGTTTTATCATAGCCTTATTAGTGTTTATATGCAATAAAAGATCGTTAAAGAAATATTATTGCTAAGGAATCTAGTGTTTCAAAGTGTTTCAATAAAAAGTTTCAATCATTCAACTACCTGAATGCCTCAAGCTGTAAGGAATTTTATTTTATTCTTTATTATCTGTGAAATAGTTGTTATTTTCTGAAAGTTGGGGGGAGGGGGTGGTACCTTTGTAAAAGTTTGTTAATCTATGGATATCCACCACCAAAATTTTAACTGCATAATAAAATGCAAATAACTTAGAATTACTGGTTTAGGCTTCTGATGGGGGGGGGGGGGGGGACTGTTAAATTTTTTGTATTATATGAGTGCCTCCCAAGTACTTAAAATTAAGAATCCAAATAGTATATAGACTGTTTATAATTTAATATTTTTTATCATAAATTATGTCACTATATTGTTAATCCAAAATTTTGGACAATCAATGAATATGTTTTATTTATTGTATATTGTATATACCTGACACTATACAAAAAGATTTACCATCTTGGTGGAGCCAAAAATACACTTCAAAGTAGTGCACTTTATCATTCAAAAACTAAGGAAAAAAATAATAAAAACCAACATTGAATAGCTTTGTAAAGATTTTTTACTGTGACTATCTAAAGCTTATGTAGAGATTCTGAAAATTCATAGATAAAATGCAAGTTTGAAAATCTTCTGCCATGGAATAAAAAAGTAATAAAACAACATTTAAAAAGGTAGCAAAATAATCAAAAGCTGAAAATGAAATAAAATTTGATCCATGTAATGCCCCACATCCAAGTTCTACAGCCTATGACTTACACAAAAGATGTCAGTGGTAGTAAAAAGCCAAAGTACAGTGCAAGCTGACAGAAGCAGGAAAGAGTTGGGAGAATAGAGAATACATAACACATTGAAGAGGTGGAGTGGCAAACAACTGCATGCTGGTACCGCAGTGTAAAGTCACGGTGAGAAAATGCCTACCTGTGTACAGGGGTGGACGTGAAAAACCATTTGCCATCGAAGACGTATAATACATGGCTGCCAGGGAAGAAAAATACACCCATGTTTGTAAAACTGTTCTAGTTTCTTAAACAATTACACCCACAAGGTGCTAGATTTGTATTCTTTTCTCTCAGATTGAATTACACGACAAATGAATGCATTGTTTTATTTTCAAAAAATTTTCCCGATGATTTTCTTTTTCATCTTGATTAATAAAAGGCATGACAAGCACACAGATCAAATCAGCACACATAAAATCATAAACATGTGGGGCACTCTGTAAGATTTAGAGTGGGGCATTATATCACACCAAGATGAGTCAAGGTTGTCACAGCAGTCTATATCATGTACCGGTGCGTTATTCTGAATTCACTTAAATCCCTGAGAAAGAAAACTGAAGTTTTGGGAAATTATGTTTTTGTTATATGTTTGAAGGGAAGTTCAGGAAACAAAGTTGATTTTAATCATAAACAATCCTGAAACAGAACAAAGCTAAAAACAAAATTGGGTTTCATTCAAATGTACCTTGGAATTGCAAAAATTGTTTCAAAACTTTATCCACAGAGAAAATAAAACCACCTCAACCTGAAGTCAAGCAGTGTTTAAGGTGGAGAATGTAAATGTGGGTAGTAGTGTTAACTGAGGGAGTGACACAGCACCCTGACAGTGGGACAAACAAAACAAAATCACCTGCAGACCTGGGCCGATGTAAGCCTAAAATATAAAGGGAAGTCTTCAAATTCAGCTGTCACGGAATTCTATAACCTATCTATAATATGTGTGTTCTAAAACTGAAAATATAACACAGATATTGAACAATAATCTGATATGAATATCTCAGTGACAGGAGACATGAATGTGATGCTAGGGGAGAAAAAAGGAAGAAAGTGACTCCTGAGAAAATACGTCTTGATTTCTTGCACAATAGATGTCAGAATGTGATACTTTGGGGGACAGCGTGAAATTAATTTTGGTTACTGTGAACATGTTTTTGGATGACTACCGGTAGTTGTTTGTGGGAGGGGGGATTGAAGATATAAAGATAAAGATAAAGAAATATTATCAACATCTACAAATTTATATGTAGTTAGTAAGGAGAAAAAAAATTGAACAGAAAAAGTAAATGTGTGTAAAAAAAAAAGTGGGAATAATGGAAAGGAATGGGAAGATAATAGTTTTAACTGTTGAATGCATTTGATTCACCTGGAAATGTGACACCAATGATGTGACAAGTTTCATGACAAGTTGCATTACATCGCGTGACAAACTCACATAGCTAACAGTGTACGTGTACTTCTGCTGCATGGTCAATCTAATCTATCCACCTCCTTTACCATGCCAGTTTGTGAGCAGTAAGATAAGACAGTTATTCTATACATGATCAGCCATTTCAAGTAAATAAGATGCTTACCAAACTGTGGATCTTCATCTAGTTCAGCCTCATCCACGTTTAAGCTGCCCAGTGCAGAATTAAAGCCTACATTACTGCTACCTAAAACACAAACATACCACAAATGCCAGTAAGGACAACAATTGTTGAAATAAGAAATATAACATACATGTTATTTATTTAAATTAAAGGTAGCTTCAAATCTAGACTCTGTAATACATTTTCTAGGAAAAGTACTGGGTAAATGAACACAGCAGTACAAGTTTCCTAGGACACTTCATTTGAAAATATAATGAAACTTTGGAAATGTAAATAGATTAAAAATTTATTCAACAATTTTGATGAGTACCAGTATTATTTCCAGAAATATCTATATTTACTGTAATATATTTATACTATTCTGGTATCACTTGAAAACTTGGACAAAATGTACAATCTTAAGATATCATGTTTTAAAATACTATGCGATTGAGAGTAAGAATCTTTTTTGAATGGATTAATATCATCCATCAAAAAATAAGCATGACACAAAAAAATATACATCACTTAAAAATGATAACCAAGAACTTCATCAAATCCTAGGAGCACTGAAAGAATTGTGTATGTTTCTTGTCCCATATCTGAGCTGAACATTTCCTTTACCTACATGTATGTCAGGTATACATGTCCTTTACCTATGTCAGGTAAACATTTTATTTTTCACTTTTGTCAGGTAAACTTTTCCTTTTACCTATGTCAGGTAAACATTTCCTTTACTCATGGTAGGTAAACATTTCAATTACCTATGCCAGGTGAACAATTAATTTTCCTATATCAGGTAATTATTTTCTTTACCTATGTAAGGTAAACATTCCCCCTACCTGAGTCCAGGTACAGAGTCTGCAGCAGGTGCTCTTTGCCAGGGTTGTTGCTGATGGGGAAGCCACACAACTGCTCTATGTGGTGCCACCTCTGGGATTTCTCTGTCAAACACTTCCTGGCTTCATCCAGGGCCTGCCTATAAAACATATCAAAGAATTACAAGTTGAGCATTTCAAACTATTAGAAGTTTCAGTAGTTCAAATTTTGCCCACTCGTAAAAAAGTTCAAAGTTTCAAACCAACTTAGCATTACACAAATACATGTACCTCAAAATACTCTGCACAAAGCCAAACAAGAACTATTAAATCAATGGACTTGCATATGTAATGATTATATATACATGTCCTAGCAGCTTGTTCAGTCCTCTTTCTGCATTAATTGCAAATAAGTATCATCAATGAACGTCCTGACAAGATGTGTTAATAGACTACCATTAGACTGCATTGATTTTAGTGTGACATCTGGTGTTTAACAGGTCTGGACCACCTCTATATTATAGTGTTGCACAATGATGTGATATTCTGTTCATGATCACAGCCTCCTACTTACCTGACACATTTTATCAAACTTGTCTATGGTTTTATATTGGTTTTATATATACTTACCTGGCACATTTATCTTATTACTGGTACGTGTATCAAACTCGTCTACGGTGTTACTTACCTGGCACATTCTATCTTATTATCAAACTCGTCTATGGTGTTACTCGGAGCCATCCTCAGGGGCCCAAATAATGCCCCTCTCTTCTTCTGAATTCTTCTGCACTGTAACATTCAAGTATGAGAAGATTATAGCTCTATACACTCCAAGTCCTTTGTAAAGCAAATGGCAGTGTTTAAAATCAAATACAATTTACATCTCTATTAACAAAATTAAACCTTGGTTGACAGTGCTTTTAATATGAAATGAGAAAAGATGTTCAATACATGTACCAGGTAATCACTTAGTGTGCATTAGCATTCAGACTTTGAATTTATCAAATTGTCATATTTTTTTTTTCTCATTTTTTTTATTTTTGGTATTTTCCATTCACAATTGCATATAAACATATCATTGGTATAATAACATAATATATAAAATATATCTTTATGCTTCAAATAGATTTTCTCATATGATCATGTCTATTATATATACATATATATATATATGTATATATACAATAGTGAAAGTTATATTGGAGAGGGTAAAGAAAGAAAGATTGATACTATTATGTACAGAACATTGCATTGGAGCACGTAAACAAGTAGAGTTGTCACTCAATTGACATACATGTATTTATCATAGTCAGTTTTTCATTATAAAATTCATTAGTTGGAGCAGATCCCAAATTTTTTTCCAGTGTTTTTCATACTGAGTAAAATTACAATTCTTTGAAAGTAAATATTTTTCAATAGGTAATCTATCGGTTATTAAGTTAAACAATGCACTCATATCCAATTTGCGTACCGTATTATAAATTGTCATATTTTGGTCCTGCATAATTTCATGGCAATTCAACATTCTTCAAACTTCCATATATTACATAGTTTTCTTGCAAGCTCTTTAAAAAAGGTTTGATGGATATACCGATACATCTTATTTGGCAAATTTTTTTTTGTCTCTGAGAAAGACCGTGCAGTATACTGCTGATGAGAACAAGTTGAAAATAATAATTCTTGAAATTAGTAGAAAATATAAGATCTTACTTCCTCCCTGGCCTGTTCCAGCTGTCTCTCTGCCTCCCGCTTCTTGATGTTGAAGTACATTTGTTCCGTTTCATACGTCAGCTGCAGCCATTGCTGGAGATCAGGTGGTACACCATGAACTTTGTTCTCCAGCTCTCTCTCTGCCCTCCTCAGAGCTGCTCTCACCTTTTTTAAGTTAATAAAAATATTTGACAATTTACATTTAGGCATCAATCAACAATTTGATTCTGGTTGCAATCTTCTACTTGACTGGCTTAAAAAATTACATTTGAAAAAGAAAATAAAAGCTAAGTACTGTAAACAATGACTTTTACAAGTACTCAGAAATAGGTTCAATTCTCTTCAGTCATTTTCTTTTTATCTTAGATATGAAGTATGTATTGCAGGCATCAGTAGATAAAGTGTATCTATTTTTTGTAGTAAGACACCCCCCCCCCCCACTTCGTCAGAGCCACCCTCTATTACCTGTTCTAGTTCCCTCTCTGCCAAAGACACCACAGAGTTCTCTTCTTGTTTTCCAGCCTCTCTTTCTTTTCTAAGTTTTTCTGCCTCTCTCTTGATAAATATAAGAAAGACAAAGATAAAACGATTTCCTTGCTTTATGTACAAACATATACCATATCTTTAAATCAGATAAAAATTCTAAATAGTATATGTAAAATACTGGTATGTGATAAATTTTTACCTTACAGCAAATAATAGCTTTTAAATTCACAAAGTGCCCACAAGCAATGTAAGATTAACAAGACAAAATTATGAATACTTTTGCAAAAAAAGGACAAAGGGGGTTGAATGCAAAAATTCCACAGTAATCATTGACACACACTGCCCAAGAGTAGAGACCAGTGAAGTTTACCTTTGCCAGATCAATTTCATCCTGGTATCTCATCTCTAGGGTTTCTTTTTCTTGATAAGCTGATTTCTGTTTTTCCTCCGCCTGTAACAGCCTTAAAGTCAGAAGGGAAACCATTCATCAGTTAGTTGTCATAAAAAATCGTCATAACAAAATTAAGCCTCTTTTTTATTTTACTTTTAATACCTTCAGTTTCACCTGGTACTTATAAAACATCTCTATTTTACACATTTTATTCAGCAGATACATGTACTAACAGATTATGACTACACTTAACAAGTTATGACTACACTGTGAGAAATTGTGATTAATCTCTCCTCACATAGTCACACCCGTACAACAGATTAAATTGATTCACAAGACAACATGTACCTGTTATACAACACCATGCAATCTTTGTGAATAATATTTTTATAACCAATCTTACAACACTGCAGTTTCATCTTACTCACAAAATCAATCAACAGACACATCTACATGTATCTTATTTGCTGGTTTTTCATTGGATATCATAATTAAATTACCTTTTTTGATATTGCAATGTGACAAGATGTCGAAAAATAAGTATGAATTTGATGTAGCAATCAAAAGACAGGGAAAATATACACGTGCACTAATGAGAATCTCCCATGATTTCTGATGGGTTATGAATGTTATCCAACTGGTCCTAAAAAAACATGGAAAATAGTTAATCTGACCCTGGTCCTATATCTAAGTCAGATAAAGGATAACCTACTTATCCTGCAGCTCCATCAGTGAGTCCTCAGCCTTCTGTAGGTTCTCCATCTCCTCCATCACTTTCTTCATCTGGTATTTGGAGGTTTTGTGGAAGGAGTAGGCGATGCCACAGCCCAGGAGAGCTACACAAAGGGAGGTCACTAGGATCAGGTCCTTTACATAATTAGGCTTATCTAAACAAAGAAAAACCAGTCTATCATAGTCATCTGGCAATGAAATCAAAGACCACTGGTGTATATGATATACATCCCATGGCATTCATCATTATTGAAACAATTTTGTTTTGTACACGTATTAGAACAAAATTTTAACTATTTTGTGCCCATCTGGATTTAAACTTCAATACATGTATACTAATTTAAATACTAATCATATATTAATAACTGGTAATTGAATTTGCATACTAGAAGCAGCTTGAAATGTGCTAAAATATGATAGCTGCTTAATCAATTACATCTTTGTTAATAGTACTGAGGTATATAATGGGCCATTAATTGTTGTAGCATAAAATGAAGGAAAACATTGCATTAATTATGAGGGTGTTTCTTTTTTTTTTTTTTTTTTTTTTATAAAAGTACAATGGAGATATTTTTTGAAATTCAAAGCTCTTCCATAAATTATGTAACAGTTTATATGAAATTCAAAACAAGTATTGATGACAATGTTTATTCATCCTGAAAACCCAAATGAGAAATATTTTTTTTATAGGAAGGAAGTGTGCATTAATGTGACTACCAGGTAGTCTATTATCAGGACTTTCCACATTCAAGGCCCTTTTCTTATCACTTACTGCTTAATTTGTGTGTTTTGACAAATAAAATTAACCAAAATGATTTATAACATACAAAATAAAATAAACATTGTAACAAAATTTTTTTTTATCTACCAAAAAAAAACTCAACCAAAAAAACCACACAACTTGTTGTCAAAGACCATATTGAAGAGTTAGTTCCCCTACCTTTAGGAGGCCCAAACAGGATGAGATCCATTGCTTTGACAGAAATCTTCTGTCGATGGATGGCATTCTTAATTTTCAGGACATTCCTTGTGAAGTTGTTATTCTGAATGGCAATGCTAAAAAAAATAGTTTGTAACATCTCTTTACTTTAAGTTGTACGAAAATCACAATTGTTGTATAAAAACAATCATGCAATAAGTGTTTTCATATTTAGTTTCAAAGAAACTTTCTTTATTAATATAAAATGGTTATAAAGATCTATAATATCCTTTCCCCAGAAAAATCCTTCATCCAGTAACTTAAGTCAACAACTGAAGTTTTAGACTGGTTTAATTCATGAAAACATATACATAACTTGAATAAATTATTTGGATGAAGATGGAAATATGGAAAATCAGAAGGGATAGACAACAACTAAAAATAATTGTCATGCACTTGGGCAACCAACAGATAGTTTACCATGGTGGTCAACTGATGTAATAGGGGCCACAAACCAACCTACCGACTCGTTTGTTGGCTCCATGTAATTATTACTCTACCAAAATAAAACTAAATTATTTATAGATTCTCACAGCGAACCATGACAGATCAGCATGTACTAGTTAAATCTATTATACATATACTACCATACTTTATTGAACATTGTTCTTATTTTCTCTTCAACATAGACCATACATCAGAACACGCTAAAGGATTTAATTAGTTTTCTATATAATGAAAGAATTTGTAGACTAAAGCTGTTAGGTTGCTATAAATTTGTGGATACCTTGGTAGCATGGTGCCATCGATTTTGGCCGACTTGAAGGTGGCTAAGTATTGGCCGAGCTCCACATGTCTGTCCAACCAATCAGAGACCTCCTCCACTGTCCAATTGTACACTGACAAAACAATGCCAACTTTATAAGTATAAGGTCAGTAAAATCTTTTAAAATGTGTACATAAATACAGTCAAACTTCGTTATCTCAAACTAGATGGGACTGTTGAAAAACTTCAAAATATCCGAGTATTCGAGATATCGAAGGTTAAATACTTAAAAAAATAAGTGGTTGGGACTTATAAATCACTTCGACATATCCATTGTATTTAAGATATCAGTGTTTGATATCGAAGTTCAACTGTATATTTGAAATGCATATATCTTACACCAAATTTACACTGTAAAACTGTTAACATCTTTATGTATGACAATGTATTTATGCTGTTAGATCTACATTGCTACATGAAAAAGGTAGGAAAAATGTACAGGTATATACAAGTATGTACATTATTGACAAGATCAGAAAGCTCTTCATGCAAATGTGTTTACAGACAACATCACCAAGAGATGTACACTTCTTTTACTCATTATAGACACATAAATTGTAGCAATTGATTCCTATCAAAGGCAACTGTATCAATGCCTCAAATAGGTTTCTACATGAATTGCTTCTTTCCTCTCAACACAATATCTATATTCAAAGAATGACTGAGATGAATAATCTCCATCTCATAAATGGTTGTCATGGAATACATTTAATGGAACACAAAGTATTTTTCTAGTATTTTTTTTTAGAGACATCAAACAATAGGGAAGGGGTCAACAATTGTGACTATGTCTTTATATTCAAGCTTTGTACTTAGCAGTTAATTTTGTTTACAAGTTATATCAAATACATAATGGATCTGGAAGAATTCTCTAATGCAAAGTTTATTTGATGCTTGAATAAATGATATGACTTGTAACCCTATAATATGGAGATGGATATATTAACTTCTGTTCACAAAACAGAAAATGATGATTCATTGCTCTTATTTCACAAATCAATGGTTTAGACACATGAGTTATTAATGAAGTTTGTCGTTGATTTTGTTTGTGGCTTTGTTTAACAGTAATTCATCTCCCAAACATGAAGAAATATGACAATAATCTTAAGAATTTGGACTCTTTTCCTGTCAGAGTGCAATGAACACTTCTTTATTGTATAATGTAATTCAGTTTATCAAAAACACAACACTAACAGCATTGAATCTACTGCATAAAGATGGAGCTTAGTGATAATTTAATATAGTATAGACTGACAGCACACAAAAACTCTTTATGTTGGTTAAAGATGATTTACTCCATGACAGTCAAATCAATACAAGCACTTTGTTTTCTATGCCCTAGCTGTGACAACAGACCTTGTAAATCTACCATTGTAAAAATACTCAGATGAATGAATATAACTCATGTCATATTGTCTTACTATGATATGGTCTTACTATGATATGGGCTTACTATGATATTGTCTTACTAAGATATGGGCTTACTATGATATTGTCTTACTATGATGTTGTGTTACTAAGATATGGGCTTACTATGATATGGTCTTACTATGATATGGGCTTACTATGATATTGTCTTACTATGATATTGTCTTACTATGATATGGGTTTACTATGATACGTGCTTACTATGATATGGGCTTACTAATGATATGGGCTTACTATGATATGGGCTTACTATGATATAAGCTTACTATGATATGGGCTTACTACAAATTAGCTCCCTTAATATTCTTGAACTCGCTCTTGCCTATGATGACCAAATAAAATTACGGATGATGCATACAGGTAAATAATGACTTTCAATAGGTCTCCATGTTGTCTCCCTATTAAAATCCTGATTACATTCCTCTATTCTTGCCTATGTCTTACAACATCATAGAACCATTTTAACAAGAGCTTGGACTTCAACCAGCAATGTGACGTAGTCCTGTCTATTTCATTGTAGGCCACTCAGCCATGGCTCTTTGAAATCAACAAGATTTGTCTGGCTTTTGGGTAAGACTACGCAATCGGTGTATATTTCGCTTGATACCAGCGTCATTTTTAACCTGTTTTGACGCAAGAAACGAAAGTCCAAGGCCTTGTTAAAATGGTTCTAAAAGAACAATGCATCTTAAGGATTCTGTGTGAATTTCTCTACATTGTCCCAACTTCCTCACTTCATTAATATTGATTAGCGTGGACATATCGCTGTAGCATGACACTTCTGATATATTGAGTGAGCAGTGTTATCTGAGGTTGATCAGTGGATATGTTAATGTTATGACTTCAAACATCCAGAATCTATATCCTGACCTAGCAGGTCTAATTATTCAATGATCAAAGTTATCTACCCTTTAAATTTTTGCACTTTAATGGAGATTTTCTAGACCTAGTACTTTTTTTCATACTTTTTGATGTTCAAGTTACATATTATGATGATACAGGTATCATTAGATTCAAATGCAAATATTGTATATGGGGTAATTTTGATGCACTGCAAAATTTGCTCTTTTTTCGGCAGTCAAAAATATTATAAAATGGTACATGTATTCAAATAATAGGTGGTTCCCCAATATTTGGTCATTATAGGTCAGGCTGGGGGGGTGGCCTCTCCATCTTACCTTGTGACTTTTTCCATGCGCGCCACAAATCCTCCACACTTATCAACTTGTCGTTGCCATGGAAAATGGACAGCCTTTCATTTGAGCCATCTTTGTATTGAAGTTCATCTCTCATAAACTGTAAACAAATACAAAAAATCTAGTCACACGATACGAGGAACATTTATACAAACATTTAAAAAGTACATATACACTTGGTTAATCCAAATAGCATGCCTTAGTGAACTTCAATTTCCTAGTTAATATGTCAAGGTATATTATATCCAACACAACACAACACAACATCCCCCCCCCCCCCCCCCCCCCCCCCCACCCTCGTTTCAAGAAAAATAGAAATACATAAGTTTCTTAACTATATGCTATTAAGTTTCCAAGAAAGGTATGTTAACTTTGGTAATCATAAAACTCTATTCAACAGGACACAACATTAAACATTATATTGATAACACTGTTTATAAACAACAATCAAATATTATATTGGTAACACTGTTTATATGTATCAACATGATGAAGAGAGTTGACCTTGTTATAACCATATATTTCTGTACCAATGATTTACATGCATTTCTAAAATATCAATAATTTTTGTTAGGTAATCAGATTTCTTGTTTGCATAACAGTACAGATAAAGGATTCACCACTGAGCTATTCCACTGCATTGGCTGTCAAATATTGTTTAATACCAGTTTGTCACTTGCATATTGACAATTTCAGATTAAAACAAAATCCAAATGTCAATAAAAAAAATTCCACTCATTGGTCCAAAATGTTAACAAATGTTATGTAAGATGAATCGGAAATCGGGAGGACAAATGGAGCAGTTATCTGCCCTGAGGGCAAAATGAACAGTCTTAATAAATGAAATATGCGGTATTTGACAATATGAGCAGGTAATTCCTGCAGTGTGATAGACATGGCATGTTACCAGGTCTCGCTGTAATGATGTCCTGGCATGTAGCTGAGCATTATACAAGTTCACTGTAAGAAAGTGTCCGCCATAAGTCACCAGGTAAAGAGCTCTGCGTCAGTCCTGTGACACCTGGTCTTAGTTTATGTATGTACCTGGACAGTACAGGTGTGTCAGGCCATACCTGGACAGTGTAAACAACATGGTCTATTGTCTTTCCCTCAGCTGTTGCTCCATGTGTGAGAAATTCAGTACACAAATATAAATCAACTCCATACTGTAAACTGAGTCCAAATAATTTAATTTTGATTGTGTTCAGGAGTGAGAGAGTGGAATGTACCAGGTTTATTATTTCATGTCACACCAATAAATAAAACATTTCATTGTTTACAAAATCTACATGTAATGATGTTTATCTGTATTTTATTGACATGAGTCAACAAACCCCTCAGTAAATGCATTCAGAATTCTGGCAACTTGTGCATGCCAGCTACACAGTACATGTAGTGACTACTTAGTAGAAAATCTTATAATGGAGGCAACAAGGAAACCCTGATCGAGAGGTCATCTAATCAGATGACCCTGATTGATCAAATCTCCTGTACCTCTACATGCTCTACCTCTGTAACTTCCTGAGCCAAGACAAAGGTCTGCAAGGCCAATGCTAAATCACCCAAACTACATTAATCCCAAAAAAATTTGGCTTTGAATGAGAAAGTCTTTGGCTAGCTGTTCCTCTTACTAGTTAGATGCTAAAAGGAACCAATAAAGTAATATGGGTTTACCTATTTAATGCACAGACCCTGGTTACCTGGGGCTCTAGTATGCTACCTTATTACGAGATGTAAGATTACCTGATAAACAGGATTTTACTAACAGAACACAGGTGAATTTTACCCCAATACCCTCTCATTGTAAAAGCTAAATTCCCTCTTTATCTGAAAGACATTCTACCATGGCTTACTGCCTTAAACATGAACCATTATATCCATGATGGTATCCAATACTTGATTCATTATTTGACCATCAACCATCTACAACCTTAGTTTCCATCATACTAAAGTCAACCATATGCCATCTCAAGAGGAGATGGACTAAATACCGGGTAGACTATATATAGATACATTAAAACATGTCTAATGGTTCTGAAGAAGATTTGCTAAGAATAACAAGAAACAACTTTCACATACATAACTTATGACTGAATTTTCCCATGTTAAGTTTTTGAACAAACAGCATTGAACTTTTTGTTTGTTGTCAGCTAGCTTGCAAGTGTTTTACATAAGGGTTAAATTGACAGATCGTGTTTGATATGATTGGACACTTACCTCATCGCTCTCCGATTGGTCAACATTGCCATTTTGGTCGTCATCTATGAGATGGTGTATCTCATACACAGCTTCAAGACTAATGTTGTCTCGCTTGCAAACAATGTCTTTATCATCACAAACTACAAAAAATAATCAAAACTCATGGATAAAAAGAACTGTTCAAATTCAGACTAATTTTAATTAGTTAAGGATGTTTTGTTAAAATTGTGTGCCTGAAACTATCTTTTTGTATGACAGATTTTATAGATGAGCACAAATATATATACAGTTGAACTTTGGTATCTCGAACACTGATATCTCGAATACAATGGATATGTTGAAGTGATTTGTAAGTCCTAACCACTTTTTTAAAAAAGTATTTTACCCTCGATATCTCAAATACTCGGATATCTTGAAGTTTTTAAACAGTCCCATCTAATTTGAGATAACGATGTTTGACTGTATGGAGCTAATTAATTCATATATTGAGCTTGACATAAACCTACGGAAAATCCAAGTTGTTTATCATGTCACACTCTCTATCTGTAAATGCATCTCTGTACATACACCTACATAAAATGATTAATAAAATTTCATTTCATTTTATCACCTACATATAACTACACAAAAAGCCCTACTGACAATGAATTGACATAAAAAACATCTGTATCACATAATTATATCCCAGTACAATAGAGAGCTCAGATCAGGATATCAGACAACTTGGATATATACAAAATCTGTTGCATGGTTGAGTTTGTACACACAATGCGGTGTAAACAGTCTAGTCAATGACCATGATGAATGTCTGCTGAATGTTATCTCTGGGGTTAGAGATACACAATGATTAGTGTTGGGTGGAATCTTTCATCTAGACCAATACTTAGTACCGTATAAATCCGGGGTTAGGGGTATAAGGTGATCGTGTTGGGTGGGACATTTACTCTAATACTCAGTATCTTTTGGGTCGGAGATACAATGTTTTCTGGTTGTGATGGCCCTATCAGTCATCTAGTTCACTTACTCAGTATCTCTTGGGTAAGAGACACAGTGAGTTAATGTTGGAGGTGGGGGGACTATCATCTAGACCAACAATAAGTATCTCTGGGCTCTAGCACTACAGTCCAGGGGCTCATACAAGAAAAATCACAGAAATGCAGATAAACTTTACAGGTATCTACTTCATACAAGGCTCCAAATATGCAGAATATTCCAGACACATAAAAATTGAAACTTGGTTGGTTTGCATTGAAAATTGCAAATTATGCACTTATAATAATGTGCAAAAAAAACTATTAGCAGATGGAAAAACCTTGTTAAAATATACATCAGCAAAGATCTGAATGACAGGATGTATGTTATGTTTACCGTGGTACGTGTACTTCAATTTGTTTATGTCTATGTAATACACTACTTCAACTTGTAGCTACTAGCATGTCATTGTGTAACATTGCAGTGGTATCAAACATATGTTAGTCATTAGTACTTGACAAGGACTTCTAAAAGTAGATTCAGTTCCCATTTTATATTGCTATTGATTTTCATCAATGGATTTTCTTCTTTCATAAAGTAGAAAGCCATACTTTTCCATTAAAATTCCTTATTGCCTTGCGAGTGTAATATTGGCCGTTTCATATGAAGCCATAGGTACCGCAATCTACATTGTACCCTCTGTCACCCCAATATATCTGTGTATTGCTTGATCTACTTGTACACCAACTTCTAAGTCATATACACCAGATTGAAACACTTTACTCAGCAATAAACTTGCCTCATAAATATTAAAATCGAACAGGGCACACATTTTCAATGGCTCCCTGCCATGGTGTTCTTTCATGTTCCATAACCAAGACTACATAACTATGTATGTTGTTTTGAAAATAAAGACACTACACCTCAACAAGTAACAATCATTCTGTTGGCACATCAATAAAGAAATCAATTACATTTTAATTATCTTTCCCTCTGTTCTGTACTTTTCCTTGCATTATTTTAAAATTTGGCTTAGAAGTCTATATCATTATTTTCTCAATAACTTAGTCATTTGTTGACTCTGCTGTTAACTTGATTAGAGACAAAATTTTTTGCTTCTTAACAGACATAGAATTTTGCATACAGTAACAAGTCCCCTCTTAACTAATGCTTAACAAATATACCAATCTCTGTATGAAATTCCTTCCCCATTCAGATAAGTAAAAGTACCTTCTCATCAGAGCATTAAATGGTAGATGTAACATGTCTAGTACCCAGTTACATCTAGCCAGTTTGTACCAGTATATGTACCTATTCCCCGAGGCAATGATCAGATATATATCCTGGTGCTTTATCTAATTCCAGTGATCATGTACAGTACTGGTATGTATATCTCAAACAGGTCAGTGGAAACAATGGATAACTGGTCATTAATTCCAGAACAATGTAAATTCATGACCACCGCATCTTATCGGCAGTCAATGCTCCAATGACTTGAAATTTAAATATCAAGAAATGCAAATTTAGTCAGATAAAACGAGACAGAGCTACAAACAAATCAATACAAATGCGGCTGATTTAGATTCATAGATTGGGTGGGCCATTGCATGGACTATCAAACATTCTGCACATGCAAACACCGTAGACAATATGGGGGTTGTTTTTGCCAAGTGTAAAAATGACATTGCGTACACAGTCGCTGTACTAAATAACTTTATATGCATCCTTATGTACAAGTACAAAGACCCATCAGATGGGTTAATTGGAAATGTAAACATGTAATTAATGAGTAATAAATCTGTCCAGGATGTCTGCTTGTGTGCGGCCATCACAAACATCAAAGATGTATTGATGATCTCTAATCAAATATTGATAAACAGTGAAACATAATAGTCAACGTGCAGGTTTACCTGTGCATGTCTAAGGTTGAGAGCTTCATGACAAAATCCTAACAAAATCATAAAAACAAGCCTCTTAACTTGTATTTCCCTGACTATACACACAGTTGCTTCATAAACAACACTGGCTGGACAAAAGAGATTTTAAAATTGCATGGGGTTAACCTATTAAACTGAAAAAGAATCCTGCTGAATACTCAGATTAAATTACAAAGGATAATTTTTTTACAACTACACGTTTATAAACATTCTTAGAAAAGTAAACATTTGCATGTTTGAATGTGTATGTATGACACTTATCCTTATAAGTAATTTGTGTAATGTCTGCTATACAGTTTTGGGTTCAAGAAGCTTGCTATGTTCATGACGTAATAAAAAGCACTGCAGGTGAACAAAGAGAGGGCTATAGAGAGAGGTCAAGCAATGAGACAGACCAAAGGCAGGTGTGGTGTGATTTATGATGCAAATGTTACAAACAAATCTAATTTCCTCATAATGTATTGCTTGATTCAGCCTTTTCATCACATCACCTTCAGTGGCCTTTTTGTCACATCTCTTTGATGTAATAATGATTCGTAGGACTAAGATTACAATAAGTATTATCAGAGATGTAAATAACATTACTTGTGTCTCTGGTATTATCGAGCATTTTTCTGATGGAATAACCCTATGCGCTTAAGCAGTGAGACTTAACTGAAATGGTTCATCACATATCATTGCATTGGATTATTTGTAACATACAGGATCATATCACTTTTGGACTGAAAATGATTGTTAAAAACACTCAAATCACTTCACTACCAAGGATTGAAGATATCTATTAAATTCATTTTATAAAATGTGAAATAACCTTACAGGAAAACTCACTGATAAAAAAGCAAGGAAATGAACATTAATGTAGAAAAGCAGTCTCCACTAAAACAATCTTGACAATGAAAATGATAATCCATCTTCATTATCAGAATATAATTTCATCAATTGAAAAGAATAATTAAGATAAGCCAAGCTAAGATAAGCTTAGTAAAAATTCTCGATATCTTTTTTTTTTAAATCAATATATAAGCTTAACTTTAATTTAAAATTTAATATCTCATTCCCCCTGCTTCTTCACCCTGTATCTTACCAATAACAAACTTTCCATCAGCATTGAGCATCTCAAAGTTCCTCAGAGGATCACTTCTATTTGTTGAATTCGCAGCGAATCCGAGAGCAGTAAAAGCGATGAAAGCCGACACTGTTACACAGAAGGCACTTGTCATTTTTGAAAGACGTTGATGATAATAGTCCTTTTCCATGAGAACAATAAGATTTAAAACCGAATTTCATCATTAATCCAAATATATAAACAATGCCACATAATGTTCGTTACAACATTACTGACAATTTTATAATCCCGGAGTGGTGTTCGCCATCTCGAATCGTCACCAACAGGAACACCTTCCCCAGTTATCGGACTTGCCTTGTTCGGAACATCTCGAATTTTTTCATAAAGTGAAAGTACTGCTAAAATATTTCAGTCGTTTTACTGTTAATAATGGTTAGAATATTTGAGTCATGTTGCAGTGATTCATATTAATTCATTAAATTCGGCATGCTAAAACCACAGAAAGATACTTTAAATGGGGAACAAAAATGATGAAAGCCATCGATGAAATTTGTTATAATCTGATTGGTTGAGAGAAAAGTCACATGTTCAAAACATGGCTGCGCCCAGGCCTGGTGAGTTGGCTCAAATAACAAAACAGAATTATCATGATTATCGTGATAATGTCGTTTACATTTACTTTTTAGCAATGCTAGCTTAATGATTTTTAGATTTCGTGTGTTTTGTATCTTTGCTCGAAGCAGTCTGAATTATATGTAGGAAATTACTTGTATTAAAATGTCAAACAGCTCAGAATCTGTTTTGATCATGAACGTTTCAGAAACCTCGTATCCTGACTATCTGGTACCTAAGTACCCTAAAAGTCAAATCTTACACAATATAAAGAATTTCAAGAACTAGATCAGCGGCCATTGTTTAATTACGTTACAACTGACAGGAGGTAACTTGTCACTTCTAGGGTTTGTTTATGGCACCAAATGTAACGGGATTGGAGAAATAATGACAGAACAGGCCAGGATTTGAAGCAGGGCCCCCTGAATTTGTAGTCAGATGCTCTATCAACTAAGTTATCTGGTGCAGTCGATCAAACTAGTCTGACATTCACATTCCTTCCCCTTTAACTCATCTTCCAATATTGAAAATCAACATCCCAGGTTAAAGAACATTTAAAGGGTAGAAATGAAATACCCGGTAGACGGAACCAAAGAAAATCCAGTGTATTGCAAAATTCTAAGAAGCACTTTATTTTTCTTACAGGGAATACAGACAGGGGATGGAATGACCCCCCTGTGTTTGATTATCAATCATCAAGTGTACTTCAATCAGTACATAAAAGGACAAACCTGAATAAGAGAGTCGCTTATCCTTTATCTGACAACAAAGACGAAGAAAGCGGTGTTACTACAGGTAATAACCCAGAAGATTAGTCCCAATTTAAAACTAAATGCTGTCGTAGGACAGTAATACCCGCACCAAAGTATTTGCCCCTAAATAACACCCCCTTTGTACCTATTTTAATTAAAGAGAAGGGTGGGGACGGGGGTCAGATAATCTCATTAAAAATTTTTCAGTCTTCAGGAATCTCACTATGATTATCTCTTATCCCCAAAATTAAACATTAAAGCATGTTTGATTATTACAAAAATGATCAAGAATAAATTTCGTTCAACAGGTGCAATATTGGATCCTTCAGATGGACCTCCCCTTCTGATGACTGGTCCTGCTATCACCCCCTCTCCAGTCCAGCTTCTACCCCCAGTACCTACCACCTGTGCCCCAGCCCCTGTGCCTATCCTAGTCCCAGGAATGGTTGTTGCACCACCATCAGTGACCACATCACCACCATCTGTCAGCAAAAGCAGCACAGTGGGATATAACAGTTTTGAGGAGGCCATGAAAGCAATGAACCTCCAGAGTTCTGAAGAGTTGGTGGATGCTATTAGAGGCTCGCTACAAGAGGGACTGGACAAAGTCAAGGCCTCATTCACTGTAAGACATACACTACACTGTACTACCGACTAGTCCCTACTCCCTAAATACCAGTATATGAAGTAGGTGTAATTCAACACATGTTACCAATTATCAACAACAAATATAGATTAAACTATAGCTGTGTAGATCCTATATACTGTATACACGGGGATTTTTGCCCCATGCTATTTTCGCTATTTTTCACTTGAAAACGGTTTTGCCCCGTCTTGAATTCGGCCAAACAAAGTTGTGTTTACAAGAGATTACCGCGGTATTTGAGACATTGGAATTTGTCCAGTCTTAAATTCGCCCACTGACAACGAGGGTGAAAGGGGCAAAAGTAAAACAAGGGCGAATATTTCCCTGTAAACAGTACTCTGTATTTATCAATGTGAAATAGGCAAAAATTTGATTGAATGAATTCTCATTGTTTAAATAGTTCATTTTGAAAATAAAAAGTATTTTAATGATACATGATTATGTGTATTTTTGAATTAATTATACTTACAGGAAAGGTCATATGATGATGTTAAGAAAAAAATTAAGATGTTCCAAGAATCCTGGGACAAGTTGTCTTCCCCTGTTAAGTGTGGAATGTGCAGTTTAGGAGATGGTAAGCTCTTATTATCGACATTAATCACAGAGAATAAAGAGATCATTTTCCAGTAGAATCTTCAATTTTTCTGTTATTCAGTGATACATTTAATAGTACCTAAAGCCTTTTTACTACGTTGTCCTACATACAGTATTCTATTTAGCATCAGTTATATTTATTTCAGCTTTGAGAAAGGGTAACTATGATGCTGCATGGTCTGCCCATCAAAATCTAATGGTTGACTACACTGCTGAGGTATGTTCATGCACCTTTATCAAACAACAGGCAAATGACTAATTAAAACAACAACTATATATATTAAAATACACTGTATACAATGAATTTTTGTTTAGATATGTGCCTGGTATGTATATTTGTTAATATGATTGCAAAACCCTAAAATGTGAGCCATAAATCTGAGAAATACTGATATGCATGTACCTGACACTAACAATTTACGAATTTTGTTCTCCATTTTATGAAAAGGTAAATGCTTGGATGGTTGGCATAAAGAAAGTTGTTCATGAATTAAAAAATCTCCCGAACTCTTCCCCGAAAATCTCTGAGGACACAGAATTGTCAAACCATGACAACAGGCAGGTGAACTTACTTGACTTAGGGACAGGCACCAGTGTAGACAGTGCACCAGAAAACCAGAATGCAACAGAATGTACTACAGAGGACAACTCTGCTAAAACAGGGACAGAATGTACCACAGAGGATGGCAGGAAAGACAACGCAGAGACTTGAGAGAATAGTGAAATTTAAAAATAAGATCTTATAAGGTCGAAGGAACATCATTTCTAATCTTGTTCATTGGAATCATAAAGGAAAAAAGAGGAAAAAATCACATTGGTGATGGCATGTCAAAATCAAAAAAAAAAAAAAAAATGGGAAGAATTTTGTCACAAAGCATATTTGTCTAGGTAGATTCATATGTGAGATGAATTGGTATTTTTAATTTTAAGAAATTGTGATGAATGTGCTGACTTTTTTTTATGACTGATGGCCATAAGTTTATGATAGATTATCATTCTGAAAATTGAATTTAATATAATGGATTGAAAATTATTAGATCTGAAGACTGATGCACAATGGTGCTTTTACAAATGGGTGACAAACTGGTGCAATTTTTAATTTTTATACCCGAAATCTGTATCATGTTGTCATAAGAAATTGTAAGGGTCCTGCTCAGTGGGTGTCTTATAGTGATCAGTCAGTCCATCTGTCTGTCCGTCTGATATCACTTGTTCGAAATATATTTTCTCTCCCCTTCTCCAAGTGTCCATGAATGGTTTGTGTAGTGACCTTGAAGCAAGTTTCTAGGTCAGAAGTCAAGGTCAAAGAAAATCTCTATGCAGAATCATTGTTTGCAGCATGATTTTTCTCCCCTTGGTTTTTTCTTGCTCAATAAGGTAAAGATTGAAGTCAAAGCAAATCTTGATGTAAAAGTCTTGCATATTTTCACACCCTTTTGTCTAATCAGGTTATTCTTGAACCAAAGAGTGTCCTTGAGTGAAATGCCTGCTTGCAGTGACCTTGAACACAGGTTATAATCTAAGCACAGTCCTTTTATCCTTATGTCCTAAGATATCTGCAGCATGGGGTCTCCCAGAAATAAGACTGACACAAATGATACTTAATATTTTTACTGGAATTTTTTTAAAATTTGGGATTGAGTGCCAAAGGTTAGTGCAATATTGTAATGTGGTGTACATCAACATGTACCCGGTAGTTGAAATACATTTGTAACATCAAATATTAATCTGTGCCAGTAGTACAAATACATGTATCCCAGAATTAAATGTTCTTCATGTTTGTAATTTGCATATTAATGGGTTGTTAAGAATCAATATAAAGTTTAAATGAAAGTGTTTTGTTTTTCATCTTCTCCGAGTTTGTGTGGAAGTACTAGAAGCGGAAACGAACAGGTCATAGTTGAGCACTACTTGTACAAGACAGCTCACTTGATAAAGATTCCGCACTTATGGATCTCAAGAATAAGGCAAACTTTTAATATGATGGTAGAATAAACTAGTTTGTTTGTAATTAAAGGGTTTGTTACTGACTTCGAGGTTGGGAGATTGAACTAAGAATCAACAGAAATTCAAAAGATGTTGAAGAGGGGTTACCATGTATTCTGATTACCAACAGAATTTCTACATATTTCAGGGGGGTGATGGCCAATAAATTGAGGCATGTCCAAATACATCTTTGTGGTTAGACCAAATTGTTAAAAAATTAGCTTCAAAAAGGATAACCGAACAACAAATTGTTTCTACACTTGTCCAAAAAAATGCGTAGCAAATGTTTACCAAAGACTGCTTTACTGGTGAAATTAGGTTAACTGGTAAACATTTTTTTCAAAAAGACTATAAAGGGGTGTGAGCATGATTTGACAAAAACTTTTAAAATTTAATTTTCCATTTGTAATGTTTACAATGCATACAATTACTAAGTGACTTTAAGCCAAATTTGAGTGTCATTTGACAAGTTAAAAGTGAGACAGAGCTGACAATTCTTTGTTATGTAAACAAGGCTCTTGACGAAGAAAAGAAAGATAGAAAATTTTGGGGGATCAATCAAATTTGGTCTTTATGCACTCGATAAGAATTATTCAGGTAAAAGCATTACCTACCAAATTTTGATAATTTAAAAAAAAAAAAAAGGTCGTCAGTTCATGTTTATCTTCTTAAATCATAGATTATATATACCCCTCTTGTCTAACTAGATCATAATTCTTATGTTATCAGATCTAATCTGGAACTGTAAATCATATTGTCAGAGATGTTTTAATGGTACTGTAAATATTTGACTGAAGATTTTGCACACAAGAAAAAGGCTCATGGAGAACCCCAATTAATGATAGACATGTACAGTCAAACTTTGTTATCTCGAACTAGATGGGACTGTTTAAAAACTTCGAGATATCTGATTACTCGAGATATCGAGGGTAAAATACTTAAAAAATAAGTGGTTGGGACTTACAAATCACTTCAACATATCCATTGTATTCGAGATATCAGTGATTGAAATATCAACTGTATATGCAAATGTACTTCGAATGCTCTATTTACTCAGAAACCTAATGAGATAATTACAAGTACATTGTTAATGTAAATGGTCTTAATTAATACTCATGCACCTTTTGCACAGCTTCTTTTATGCTTCAAGTACCGGTATGTGTTTATATATATTTAAAAACAATAAATGTAAAAGCTTGATTTCAAATGTGCTAATTTATGAATATTCTGGTCAGTGGACGAGCAAGGTTTGGGTAAAGGATATACATCAATTTTGGCCATACATGTATTTCAACATGATTAGGTGTTATTAGTTATGTTAATAGATCATTTTGTTTTGTAGAAGACTTGACACAAGATATCTATCATCCATTTGCCTCATTTATTAGCACTCACTGGAAGTACATGACATCAGAAATGATGCCATTGGAAAAAGAAAGAAGCTTTAAATGAGCAAAATCTTTCTTTTAGCAAATTCATTCTTGGTTAGACACTTCAAAATAATGAAAATACAAAACATCAATTTCCTGGATTCACTTTTATAAACAATTAGTAAAGATTTTCATCATTCATTAGTTAAGGAACAAATTATCCAGACGAGGGGTACCTATGAAATCAGCTTACAATTGAGCCCTGAATATAAATGATGACACAGTAGCTCTCTCCTGCTCTTGGCAGCTTGAACATATTAAGTATTTACACAGTGACTGGATAATCAAGGGTCCAAGCAATGGTAAATTTCCAACTTTACTTTCACTTGACAATATTTTAATGAGCTAAGAGATAACGATACTATCTTGCCAGGTGGGGAAAAATTGAGAATTTTTCTCATGGTTTGAGACAATGCTCAATAACATGTAAGAGGATCAAATCCCATATTGTTTCTACACCTGTCCAAAAAAATGTGAAGCAAATGTTTACCAAACCGGTGAAATTAGGTTAACTGGTAATCGTCTCCATTAAGATGATACCATATAGAACTCCTTCCAATGGTCCAAGCAATCCATACAGTATTCAAAAAACAACAACACAATCATTCATGACAATTCTATATTTGCACAAAACATGTGTGATTCTTCCCGTATAAAACTTATTTTATTGCTGTATAGATTAAATTAGAAGAAATGACGCAAATCTCCCGATCTCCTTCCCAGTCTACATGGAGAGTGATGAGATAATGTACACGCGATGGGAGAAATGAATGGTAGAATATAAATAAAACAATACAGCAGGCTCCATCTGACAAACTCGCTATGGATACAACTATAGCTCATAATTATAAAACAGTCTAGCTGGAAAACACAACAGTTCGACACTGTCCACATCTACATTTTATATCTTCAGAAAAAAGGAATAAATATATGTGTTCAAAAATGATCATGAATCAAATTCTATTCATAACTGCATAACTTAAATTTCAACAGAGTACACAAATCACAAAATTAAAAAAAAAATCAGTCAATAATTTCATAGTAGGTACTGATTGAGAGAGACAAAGAAAAGACTGTGATGTTTGAATTTGTAGAGGTTTGCCACTGTTAACACATCTCTATATATAATCTATGGATAACAAATATAACAAGATAGACTACTCCATATAGATAAGACGTGACACTACCACAAACAATGTCTGTACAATATAATCTCTGATGATCAGTAACAAACACAGACAAAACACACCAAGCCAAAAATGGACAATTTATACTGACACAGTTTTCGATACAAGTAGGTCTTTCATAAATGCAAACAGGAAAAAAGAACATCAGAGTTTGATTTACTCTTCATCAACATATACTGGTTATTACACATTTAGTAATTATGAAATTTTGTCAAATGTAAAATATCTACGCAATTCCGAATAAACCAATTACCAAACCAAGAGTGGAACATTTCTGTTAACTTTTATCTTCAGATCTGTGTGGTGCTACCTCTCCATTAATAAAAGTTCATTTGATGACAACAACTATAGTGAAGAAGAAGAAGGTGAGAAAGGATGTAAAATGCTATGCTAGAGTTGAACTAAGAAGTGTTCAAACTATTCACTACATACTACAAAAAAATTCTACACATATCAACCAAAAGCAAAAACAAACACCAACCAGGGAAGTAAACATTGGTATATATAGAAAACATGATGTAAAAGATTAATAAAAGGGGGCATGATTAAATTACTCAACAAGTCAAAAGTCTATCAAAGATCACAAATGTACAAGAAAAGGCTAATACAGTATATAGTTATTAATAATTCTTTTTCCTAGCAAATACAAGGACTGACTATATTGTAGTATGGTATATATATATAAATCTATAATGTGAAATGACGTGAGTAAGTTATGCATACTCAAGTAGTATTGAATATTGGTTTTGAAATAATAATATACAGGTACGCATGATTTTAATTTATAAACCTTGAAATTTACAAGCTAATACACTAAAATTTACATACGATTTACATATAATTTACATATAACAGCCATGCTGCCTAGTGCTGGTGAGATCGTTAAAAGGCCACATACGTCACTAACACACAACTTTCAATCACAGAAGAATGTCCGTCCTCAAGAGGCCCTCCGTGGAATGCAGAGCTAGGACATTCTCCCGTTACCTCATCCTCGTCAGAATGACTCCAGCAGCCATTGTTTCGCAGAGAAGGTGATGAACTTTATATACAGATGAACGTTAAATACAGGCAAAAACAGCACTTCTTAAGTTTGGGATTTCCATTATGATGTATTGTACAAAAAAATGTCAACTTCCTGAGGTAGTCCACAATTACAGTACAGCCCAAAATCAGTCGTCTCAGCTAAGTGTGCTCTTTAACTTCCAATAGTTTGACCGCCAATGCCTAATAGTGCTTCAAGTTTGTACAGTGCAATTTCTCCTAAATCTACCTATTTCTGTGCATTTTTGGACAGACACATACATGTCTCTAGACTGATTTACGACTTGCACAAAACCTAATCATTCCTTATTATGCTTGGTTAATACTAAGCATCAAATAATCTGAGTCTTTTTATGTGAAAAAAGATCATCAACAATCTCAATGTCTGACCACTAACATTCAAATTAATGTGAAATCACATTAAAAGAGATATAAAAAAAAGCTGTTTGATAAACAATTGTTTTTGTTTACACAACTTGCATAACGGATATGGAATAAATCATTTGTACAAATTTATAATACTATTTATAGCATCATACAAAACAAAATTGATTTCATTTTATGATTAATATTATACATATAAAATCAATTGCACTCTTCAACATTCCTGTGAAAAAAGGATATCACACACACTTGAGGAATATCTCCTCAATTTCCAGCAAAATGTATCAATAACATACATATTTCACAAACAGATTTGTCAAAGTGCTCGAGGAGATCTGCAAACCTCCTTCCGAGTTTACATGGCAAATCTGAATCTCCTTCATCCCATCCAGGGACGCTGACTATAGAATCATCACAGAGCTTTCATTTTATCCTTCCAACTTGTATATCACACTTGTATCTCCTTCATTGTTGTTTATCGAGCTTCAAGCATTCAGTTTACCTTGCCAACAACAGTTTCTGAGGAATACACAGGTTTCACAAAGGAACCCAACCTGTCTCCTGAATCTCCAGTTTGATCTGGAGTTCATTACTGACCAAATATCTGGAACAACAATGATCCAGCTGGTGGAATGACTTTTCAGTTCATCCACTGAACATCCTCACTGGCTGAAGTGACTGATTACTCTTCACAGACTGATTGTTTATTTGGTCAGTTCATCCACTTCCTACAGTTCGGTGCTCCACAGCAACAAGGAATCTTGTGCTGCTCATCCTCAAAGTCAAACTTATAGTCATAAGTCAGCTGAAATAAAAACAAAAACACCAAATTAATTGGAGACAGTTAATAAACTCGCATTTCAGACCAGATTAAATTCTGTCTAGTCGATCGTTCATAATCAACCGTCCTTGCCTTTCAAACTAGAATAATTGTACATTACAAATTAATTAAAAGATGGTTAACGAACTTGCATTTCAGAACAGATTAAATTCTTTCCAGATGGTTTGTTAAATGTGATCTGTCACCATACCTCTTCCCCTGTCGGGATGCGCCTGTTTGTGATGATGATGATCTTGCTCTCCTTATCAAACGGTACAACCTCTGCCACACAGTTGGGATTACAGGAGTGGTTGATGTAACGTGCAGGGCCACCCGCCATGGTAGCATCAACTACCGTTTCATTGTCAATGCGGAACATGTACACTCCTCGATTCTGTCGAGAGATTTAATGAAATTCCAACAATACTACTACAAGATCAATTGCACATTTGAATTTGAATGTAAATTTTCTCACACATGCACGTGTAAACCTCTTTATTTAGCTACATTGGTATTTGCACCCATTATATAACCTTAACTTTTTTTTATTAATTAGATTCTTACCTGCTCCTCATACACAACTTCAGTTCTGTTTGCCACTTCATTCCTGATGAGATATCCAATGTACTCAATCACCATCGTGTGCTTCTCCAAGTCTCGGGCAGCAAATAATCCCAGACCCTGCAAGGCAGAAAATAAAGTGAGAATCTCAGATATTCTTAAGAAAAGAGAGAAATACGTACATCAACTATCAATGTACATTTTGAACATCTTAAAATCCACTTTACCTGGATTCTTGATCGCCCTAGATAAACGTTTGTCCTCCATTCTGTCTTCAGCTTCCTATACTGTGCAGACTTGGAATGAACAAACTGTTTCATGTAGGGAGAATTGATATCTCCAGAGACCCCCGTCACAGTCTGAGGGAGGGAGCGTGAGGTGTTGGCAGATTGGAGGGTATGGGGTCTGTAACACAACAATTTGTGTAATAATACACTAATTCTTTATACCTTTATTTTTCTTAAAACCTTTATGCTGGAATTTGGTTTGGAATTCTGAGAATTGAATTGCAATTCTAGTTTAATTACTGACCTATCATATATTCACAGAAAAATCAAAATCTTACTTTCTAAAATGAGTCCTCAGTTTTGGCTCTGTGCGTGCACACCCAGTTGGGTTGATAGTAAGGGGCATCTCAATCCTCAGAGAGCGGGGGAATTTAAAGTTGTAGTTTGTCAGCAGGTCTGTGCCAGGAAGCTGTGAAACAGAAAATTCCAGTGTTGACAATCACACATAATCAATACAAAAACAACTTCTCAAATCTAATATAACACAGTGAAATCAGCTTACCGATTCAAGGACCCTCACAATGGCTTGCTCTGTTAAACCAAACAGTTCCTCCCCACTTGTGAAGGACGGGAAAATTTTCACCAAATCCGCATAACGCCGGAGTTTATCCAGTGGCTCCAGGACTTTGTTCCACACGGCTTTTGGTGAAGCGTCTTGTAGGACAACATCTTCCTGTCCTGGCTCCACAATCCGTATCTTAAAGCCAGGCTGACCCTCATTATCCACGATGCTGCACACATACCTGCATCTCTTGTTCAACCGTTTCATGCTCCAGTAATAACGACTAGATTTATACCCAACCTGCAACATAAAAACATCAACAATAGAAAATCATCCTGTTCAAAGAATAATACCCTTACCCTTCCTTATTTTTAGCTAACATCCTTTTTGGTCTTATGAGGTCATATCATTTTATTCAAGTTCTTCTTGACTCAGCTTTTGGATAAGTTACAGACTTACACGATAGATGAAGAATAATACCCTTACTTATTTTTTCTAAGATCTTTTCTTTCTTGTGAGGTCATTACATTTCATTCAAGTTCTGCTTGACACTACATTGAGATGTGTTGTTAGACTTACAGGATAGATGCAGTCCCTGGTGTGGAATTTGCCAGTCTGTAACTGATGAGGTAGCAGCTGTCCCACACTGTGTAGAGTCAGGGAACCAATACGCAGGATGTAGTGGCCCTCCTCTTGTCCATGCACCATACTACAACATCACACATCATTGATATATAATCAAATAGCAACTAAATTTATTCTTACATCAGTAAAAGCTTTTCTATTGAAACTTAATGGAATTATTCTTTTTAACTTCATATCTTCTGAAGAAGTGACAAGTCGAAACACTGAATTTATAACTTACTATAATCTTATAATAATAATACATCTTTCTTAACTTTTTTCAGAGAAATCAATATCTTATCAGATAACAAACTGCATGAATTAGTGAATCTATGCATAATCATACACATAGAAATATGGATTCACAAAGCAATTTATCAAACGATAGTATCATGGTGTCTGTCGTACTTTGCCACTTGTTTGTCCTCGCTTCTGTTGATGTACACCCGCCTGAAGACGGACAGTGATTCCAGGACGTTCTCTGCTCCCTGTTTGGCAGCATGGGAGGGACATAGGATTGTCTGCAAAAACACAATGGCCAGTCAGATTCAACTTATATACAAGCTAACACATGCCAAACAGTTTCTCTCAAAAGTGAACTTGATGGAAGAACTCTTTTTGAATTTAATTTTTTTTCCCTATTTCTTGATTTCTTCAATCTTATTTATTTTAAACTATGTATTCAAGATGCCTTATAAAAACCTCTTAAAACAAAAATCTTTGATACAGATACATGCACTGAAGCATACAAACCTTATCTTGAAAGAACATGCATCCCACTTTTTTAGCACAACCAAGATGATAATACTTCGGACAACGATTGTTAAAGCAGCCCACAGTGGCCCCCTTGATGCCACAGGCAGTACACTCTATCTTCAGCCCCCGTTTGTAAGCACTATCTACATTCATCAGGGCCCCATTCAGAGTCTCGTACACTTCAGAGGACCAGAGGGCACAGTTAAGATGGGCATAGCTGTCTATATCCATGTTCAGCAATCTGCAATAAAGAGATCATGTTTAACATCACACATACAGTCATGGAAATTCTGTACTTTAAGTATGTAAATGATTGGTAATTTGATTTTCCCTGAGGAATACACTAACCTCCCAGGGCCATCCGTCTCCCCATCCCCCTGCTGCTGACAAAACAAACACTTCCTGGAGTCCTCGGGTAGAGTCTTTGGCACAATTATTGTTCCAAGGGCTTTCCACAGCTGTAAATACAGAAAGTATTAGCATTATCTCACTTATTTCACAGTCTACGTACTATTGCTACAGAGACTTTGTCTGAGCCAGTGACTTACATTCTGTATTTCTTTGTCTGGTACTCCAGGTTCCTGGGGCAGCGAGTCAGTAAATGATTGATCCCACCGCCTGTACCTCACATTCTTGTGCTTCTTAATGAGAGGCTGTCAAATACAATCACAACTTTTTACATAAATAACATAAAACTCAAAACACCTTCCTCTATCATCAAAACTTCCATAAAATCAGAAATGGTTTTTATCACATAAATGTCTCAAACAACAAAATATTTTGCTTGTAAGGTCCTTAGAACAGCTAACACTTACCTTGGGAACTGGGGCCTCAATACTGGCAGTCCTTCGATGCTTTTTGCTGATTTTATCCTCCAGTCGAGACTTGATGGGAGGACTAGGCTGGACTGGGGTGAGGGCTCCCCCAGAGTTAGGTGTAGTGGGGGTGAGAGTGAGGGTGGAGTCACTTTTGGTGGGGGTGGTGGGGGTGTGACTCCCTAGGCTTCTGGGACTAAAGTCTGAGGAATGATGCTTTGACAGGGTCAAGTTTCTCATGGGGTCCTCAGGGGGAGGCTTGTTGATTTCTTGATAAACCGTGGCAAATTTAGTGTAGCATTTCTCCGTACAAAATGTCACTTCTTCATCATCAAAATCCTGCAAATGATTAACAAAATAATTAAAATTATTCATCATTCTGAAAAATTATTAACAAAACCATATTGAAAAGAGTAATTGACACCAAGATTCTTAATTGCAGAGCATTTATTTGTGTAAATAAGGATGAAATCATGCCAAAATTCCATTTAACAGAAACACATTCTTTTTTTTTTTTAAAGTCTACACAATAGTACACAATTGTTATTATGGATTTTTAAAACAAAAAACATTTCTTACCTTGATACTAAAGTAATCCTCCTTTGCTAAGAATGGTATATCACATTTCCTTTTCCTGAATCCTGAGTCATATACAAAGGAATCACACAGTCGACAGAATTTGGCTTTGGATTTAATCAGATTCTGTACATTGACCTTATCCTCCAAATCTACAAAATCACAGGACAGTTTTAATCACAAAAGATAAGGCTAACACTGCAATTAGCAACAAATTGTCTGTTTATATTGAAAAGTGTCTCATTTCATTAATTTTTTCCATTAAACATTATGCTGATCATTATCTTTTTCTAAAACACTTACGTTTCGAGTTGATTTTCCCTTGTTCAGGCGATGGACTCCGACTGCCAACTTCATAAGAAGGGGGTACTGCTATTTTTAGCAGCTCTGCAATCTGAGAAAGGACTCCTCCAATGTCATCTGCAGCATTAGCAGACAGAGTAAGAGTAACAGAAATGTCCTGATTTAGATTAGCATTTTGGAAAGGTCTTGTTAAAGCTGACAGGTTGGGAGGCAGTTTTCCATTTTCGTGTTTATCAGACATAGTCAGTTTCTTCTGGGTGAGGTCGGTGTCGGTAATGGCCTTGATCTTTTCTTTGGGTTCCGACTTAATCTGGATAGCCGGCTCCTCCTTGGGCTTCAATGGCACTGATTTGACGGCAACTGGTTGTAGGATAGGAACCAGGGGTGAGGATCTGTCGTCAGCGGCAGAGGCGGGCTCTATGGGCTTCAACATGGGGAATTCTTCATCCAAGTCTCCAAACTCATGCTCCGGTGAGGAGGAGGAAATCACTGTGCAAGGGCTATCACTTCCCCTGAAAGTACACAAAATATGCAATAGAGCCGCGGTACAACAAGATTTTAGAATAAAAAGATACTGAATTTTTTTGTGTATTGTATTGACACAAAAAATAAACTGGAAAAGAAAGCTACATTTAGGTCTTGATTAAAAAAATATTTACTTCAAATAATCCAATCTTGGTTCTATACGTGGAGATGGGGGTAAAGAGGGAACAGGAGGCTTTTCTCCCCTGCCAAAGAAAGGTGGCAGGCCAGGCAATCCAAATGGGGGCCCTGGAATCGGCAATCTGTCCGAGTTCAGATGGTACCTCTGCTGGTCAGCATGAAGATCTGTAAAAATGAAAGTGTGGAATAATAGTTTATGCATAGAACTAAGATGATGTAATGTTTACAGGGTTTTTTTTTTTTTACATATTATGAAAGCTTGCTTTTAACTCTGAAAAGTTTCATAAGTATCAGACATCCAATGTATATGAACAAATCAGAACAATGGAAGGATTAAAAGGTGTCTTATAGGCAAACAAACTTGAAAGTTAGACTTCATCAAACTTATATTCTCCAGGTTTTTTTAAATTGTACATTGTGGTCTGAATTCAACAGGTGCTGAATTGATCTGGGACCCCCACAGGTAAACAATTGATATGGTTACATTTCTATCCACAATTATTTGCCAAGCAGTTGCAGAATTTATTGTTTTGTTTTGTCTCACCTATCTTAAATTACTTGTTCGCCCTAACATATATATATTTCAACTTGACCAAATTTTTCCAAATAGAACTATGTTTGAAGACTGTTGAAGGGATAATCTGCAAAACTATTTGATGCTTGTTGAGCAAGTTTAACGACATAACAATACTTTGGCATTGATGATAAGTATATACCTGGCCCACTCTCTTCTTGCCCGCCTCTAATGAATTGTCTCCTGGACTCAATATCTCGAGGCTTAGGCATTCGGACAAAGGACCCAAGAGGATGCAATCCATGCAACAGAGTATTTCCATAAAAGTCAGCTACACCCTCCAGATAACTGTTTCCAAAATTTCCTTTCAGACAGTTTTCTCCTGAAAACAATTCAAAAGCTTTTAATAGTATTCAATTGCACACACTATCTTGAGACAAAAAAAATTGGGAATTGAATAATATCTATCATCAAAACTAACATATATTTCATAAAAGAGCTCATAGTTTCAAAGATTAATTGAACTGTCTTACCCGTGATAACATTCGGACTTCCAGGCACGTTTAAAACTGAGAAGAAATTCCCCACCCTAGGTTCCTCCAGTGGAACTGTGGGGAGGGTTCCCAGCATCTGGAGGAAGTGGCTGGCCTTAGCATCCAGGTCCTCCTCCTGGGAGTCCGGCTTCTTTTTACGTGGCCTCTTCTTGGCAGGAGGTGCAGGCTGACTAGGATCCACCATCATGGCAGCCTCCGCTTCCTTCTCTTTCCGCTTTCTCTTCTTGTTTTCAGCATTCTGCTGCTTGCGCTTCAGCTTCCGCAATTGTTCATATTCTTTCCTCCTCTGCTCGTAAGCTTGCTTCTTTAGTTCTGTTAAAGCTATTAAATAATTAGTAAAGTATTCCATCTATGTCAAAAATAAGCCTCCTTGGGGTGATTCACATAAAATAATTGACAAGCCATTATGGTGTCATCATGTTTGTTACTTTTGTAAGCGTCTTACCCAGTAATCTTTCCTTTTCTTCTGGTGTTTTGGCCTCATGTTCCATCACCAGTGGCATGTTCTCAATAAATTCTAACTGTTTCTGTTGCTCTGGAGTCAATTTCGATATTAATGGAACTGAATCTTCAGTATCCTGTAAAAGAGAAACCATTAAAATCTTATTTCTTTACTGATCTAAAATACTGTTGAGAAAAAAATCAAACAATCTTTGATAAGATTCTACATTATCAGAGTAAAAAAGCCCACAAACCTCTGGGTTTGCCTTCAAAGTCTTCCCTAAAAGCTGTTTTAAGAGGGCATTTTGTTGCTCTTGGGTCATCTCTGGAAAAAAACCCAATATTTCTACATTAAAACCATGTGTTAAAACAGATACGAAATTATTGATTTATAAAATTATCAGTGTCATTTCATACCTGTTTTTATGGTAGGGTCTATTGGTTCATGTTTGACTTGAGTATTTTGAACCATTTCATCCAGGTGGGCTTGATCCACATTGGCTGGAGGTGTTGCCGGTACCTTGGGACTAGGTGAAGAGCTGTCAAAGGGAGAGGGCTGCGGTCCTGTACCTATACTAGGGGGACGCCCCTGGGAATGTACACTTTGCATGTTGGGATCTGTCGGCAGATTTCCATGCTGACCAGGCATCATTCCTGGCATAGATTGTCCGGGAGAGATCAAACCATGCTCCGAGTTAGATGGCATGTTAGGAGGCATATGAAGTGGTGCCATAGGACGAGGTGGGCGTGGTCCTTTAGTTCTAGGACCTCTAGGAGGATGTTCAGGTGTAGGGCCTCCAGGGGGTCTTTGATGAGGACCTATACCAAATGGCATTCTATAATTGTAATTGTATGCTTGTGCACCATCCATGGAGACAGGGGGCATTCCCGGAGTCATGCCACGTTGTCCCATCCCAGGCAGATTTGGGGGCATTCCTGGTCGGACATTCTGACCACTGACAGGTGGACCCTGCATTCTTTGAGCTAGAGAAGCCATGGCTTGCATAGAGTTAGGAGACAGAGGGCCTCCATGGGGAGGGGGGAGTCTCTGCATGTGAGGTGGCATTGGGAACCCCTGGTTTGGAAACCCAGGCATGCGCATGTGTGGAGACATCATCCTATGTCCATCCATTCCTGAGAAAGGCACACCTTGAGTGATGCCAGGAGAGTGGTGAGGCAGCATGCCAAACGGCGTCTGCACGTAGCCCTGGGGTATAGGTGCCATGGATGTTGGAGGTCCAAATGGAGAAGGCATGTTGGGAGCAGCAGATGTAGTGGAAGAATGGGGTGGTGCAGCAGACCTCTTCTGGGCAGTTTTCTGTTGTTCCCCCTCTGGAGCCCCCTCGTGAGAAGCCTCTCCAGTGTAAGGTGTCTGTGTTACATTGGGCGTTGCAGGTGATGGTTGACTAGATGAGGTTGAAAAAGACTGCATACTAACAGTTGATTCCATTTGGGAGGACAAAGTACTGGTTGTGGGAAGTGAAGATTTATCTGTAATTTGATAGAGATCAATTTTTAAATATAGAACAATTTGCATCAGCTGCAGTTCAAATGATTTTGGTGATTATGTCATTTAAGCAAGAGATAAAATGAATTTGTGTGGCCAAAACTAATTTTGTAAAGATGAATCCAAATGCTCACTAAAATAGTGATACTTGTTTTTTAAATAACATAGTATACAGGTTTATGAAACTCATGATCCATACAGATTCTACCTTTTACGATACTACATGTTAGGACTGGGACGATACTGTACTTAGCCGATTCCGTACATATCACGATACATGTGATGAGATACGATACATTGCAAATAAATGAAAACATGTAAAATAAATAGTTGTTGATCATGAATGTGAATTTTACATACCTGTACCAGAAAATGTTTGCTCTGAAGAGGATACTGGGTATCCAAATGAAGTAGGAACAGCCTCGTATTGTGGGGTAGATGGACTACGACTCACTGACGAAGGCCGACTTGAGGGATCAGCAGAGGGCGGACGACTGTTACTAGACGGAGGACGACTCACAGAGGGGGGTCTGTTCAGGGGTGGTTCAGTAGATGTAGGTCGACCGACTGAAGGAGGTCTATTTGCTGATGGGGGCCTACCTACAGATGGGGGCCTGCCTGCTGAAGGGGGTCGACCAGCTGATGGAGGCCTACCACTAGACAGGGGGCGATTCATGACATCATTTGGTAAATGGGGGGCAGATGTTGATGCAAGTGCAGTCTGTACTCCAGACTGGCTCTGCAACTCTGTGCCATTTGTACTGTTTGAGTTCATGTCCATCGGATTGCTTCTAGAAGTCACAAACTCCTGAGCCTGAGGACCTAGCCCCTGTTTCCCTGGTTCATGTGGATGATGAGACAATGGAACATGTGAGTAGGGCTGGCCTGGGTGAGGGTGGATGGGATGATGTGGTTGTTTCAATGCAGAAGAATTAGCTGGTTGAGAGCCCTCAACACTCATCGGTTGACTAGGTATCATACTGGCTTGAGACTGGGAAGGTAACCCTTGGGGTTGCTGTTGTGCCCCAGGGGCTACACTAACACCTGTGGGTTGGGATGAAGGGGGATGTGATGCCCGGGCAGCCTGCTGTTGGGCCTGTTGCTGTGCTTGATGCATTCTTGCAAACACCTGCATTTGTTGGAGTAACTGTGGAGGCATCATGCGAGGATCAGGGTACCGCATTTGCAACATCCTTATGTTTTCTGGACTAAAGTAGGTCGACATCAGTCTTGGATCAATCATGGACATGGGACGCATACCTCTGTTGAACTGGTCAGGCATCATTCGTGGTCTCATACCCTGTGGCATTTCTTGCTGAAGCTGATGTGGCCTCTGCTGCCGCTTTGTTCCTCCCTTCTGTGGAATTCGTGGCTGTTTGGTGTCTTGGCTACTTGGGATTTCATTTTGTGGTCTGACATGTGCACCAGGTGCCCTCTGCTGATGCATGTCTCCAGGTCCTGGTGGGTGCATGGGCATGCCTGAATTTGGGTCAAACATAGGTCTGTACATTGGTTGATGATTATACACTGAAGAAGGAGGAATATTTGGGTGCATCTCAGGCCTGATACCTGGATGATGTCCTGATGGCTGTTGATCATTTGGTGTATGTTCACTACCAGTATCCAAAACATGAGATTTCACTAAACTACTAAGCTGTTCAGAAGCACTAGCATGATGCGGATTATTGGGAATCCCATAACTTGCACTAGCTGGTATTGTTTGACCCTTCATATGAGGATACATTTGAGGATTGTATGGTTGATTTACAGTTCTATCACCATAGTTTGTTTGTGGAACTTGAGTTTGTTTCGGATTTGTCTGATGCATATAGTGGGATGAATGATCATAACTCTGTACAGCTCGAGAATCACTGGCTGTACCTTTAGCACTATTATTTGAACCAAGATCACTAGGTTCATCTGGGGGTATATTGTGAGCAACAGAATTTATAACAGCATCAATGCTACTCATAAAAGGGCCACAAGTAGTCACATTTCCATTCTTAGAAGACACTGAATTTGAGCTTTCAATTTTAACAGACTGAATCTCACTTTTGGGGACAATTTTTTCAGGCTGTGTTACCTGCATTTCAGTTTTAGGAAGGGTTTCAGATTGTGAAATTGAATCTGGAGGTTTTTCTTTTTCTGTTGGCCCATTCTGATGTGGTTTTGATTTGCCCTGTATTTCCACAGCAGTTGAATCTGCTGTGGGATTTGTTACCTCCATTTTTATTTCACTGGTGTCACATCCTGGTGCTTTTTTGCTGTTCAAATGACAACCATTTTCCTGTGTGCTACTTTCTTGGAGCGTTTTTAACTCCAAATTTGACTCTTTCTCACTTTTTTCCGTTGACCCATTTTTACTTGTTGGTTCCTGAACAGCTTGAGATTCGGAAACTTGCAAGGCCTCTTCCATTGTTGAACGAATTTACGAATACAATTAATTCCAACGATGCAATTATAGACAATGCAGTTTGTGAATACATTTGTTTCGTGCTTATATCCATTCACATATAAATCATGAATCGTTACCATGAAAATATAAATTTCAAAGAAATGTCGCCATCGCGGCGGCCATGTTGTTTATATTTCAACACAAAATAACAGCAATAAACCGTCCATTTTGCTATCCATTTGGGTTAAATATTAATCCATATCATCAAATCACATTGTGCCATCAACGATTTGTCCATTGTGCTTTGCTCGTTTCCACACATTTACTATTCCATTATGTTTCAAGCTCAAACATTGTTAGGTCATCGAACAGGAAGCGAATGTTGTTACTTCCCTTGTTTTGTTCAGACTAAAATACGAAAAAATACACTTCTCCACAACAGATGGATCTTTTGATATTTATTTTCACTCTACTCAATATAATCATGAATTTACTTCACAGTGGTTTTAAGAAATATACTATTTTTCGAGTTATTTAATTATTTTTAGAGAATTCTTAAACTTCTTAAGTTAAAGTTTATTTAACAGTACAGTTCGCAGACAGTGAAATAACAGATAAACTCGTCAAAAGATTATTAAAAAATCAAAGTGGCAGTTTCATTACACTATGACATATAACCATTATTTTGAAAGGGATCAATTTCATACACAAAAAAGAAAACTTTAAATAAATCATACCTATTCCTTCAAACACGGATACATGCTATCTTATGTTTAAATCCATACTTAAAGGGGAATAGTGCTTTGATTTTTTATGATGAAATATACTTATGTTAAAGTATAATATATTTCACAAATGCACATAATGATTACTTAAAGTATTTAGGAGGTGTTAATAATAACAAATATCATAGACACGGTAAGTAAGAGCATTACAATTCTTTCCTGTTAATACTGCACTCCGTATTTACTTAACAAACCCCGCGTTTGATAGATTGTTTTGATTATTTTGTAGCTAATTTATAATATGATATTGCAAAAAATTCAATTTTATAAGAGAATTAACTGATTAATTACAACAATCTTCTCTTGGGACATAATAATTGACAACAATATTTACAAGCTTAATGAGGTTAATGGGTAACGCATGCGCGTTGTAAACAAGTACCTGCTTGATTGCCAAGGCCCATTGCCAAGAAGTGCGTAACGGGAAAAGGGGGAGGGGTCATGTGGCTATGAGTTCGGAAAAGGGGGAGGGGGTCTATCTAAGTAGCACAAAAGAGTTATAGATTAAGATCCACACTCGGACAAGATGAATTATTATAAAAATACTTCGTGACATTTAAAAAGGAAAGGAGGGAGGGGATAACTAAGAAAAGGACACAGGCACATAAATTTTTCTCATAATGAAAATAAATACCCTATACCTAATAATAGTCTATTAGTCTATTATTTCTCATAATAAAAATAAATACCCAATACCTAATAATAGTCTATTATTAGGTATAGGGTATTTATTTTTATTATGAGAAAAATTTATAACGTCAGGTGCCTGTGGAAAAGGATTATAAAAAAGATACTGTATTTTACAGCGCCGTTCGACATGTTTATAAGATGCACATAACTACTGTTAACTGGCCAAAATAAATCTAAAATGTACTCAAAATATTACCTTACTTTAATTGATTTACCTGACATAATGTATATAAAAAATACAAATCTGGGGTTTTTCTTGTTTTGTTTTATACCTTGGGCAGGATCGATTAATTCCCCCTCCCCCCTCTCTCTCTCTCTCTCTCTCTCTCTCTCTCTCTCTCTCTCTCTCTCTCTCTCTGGAACGCATTTTTTTAAAAAAGAATTATCATATATATATATATATATATATATATATATATATATATATATATATATATATATATATATATATATATATATATTTATTTATGTCGGATTTTTAATTTTCAGTACCTTATCCATCATATTATAGATAATTTACTCGTCTTATTCCCCCATCTGCAGGTCTGTGGCTCCCGGTCTGAAAAAAAATTCGGATGGACAACCTGGGAGCTAAAGTTCCGTACGTGTTAGTTAAAAATTGCAATTTAAGGTGGTATGGGACACCTCAATGTTGTGACGTACTATTTCTCGAAATAAACAATAAAATCAAGTTTAATTTTATATGTAGTTTCTTTCCCAAATGTTGTTACCTAACAGCGTGGCGCAGTGGATGAGAGGATTCACTACGAATTTGTAAGTCATGAGTTCGATTCCAGTTGGGGATTTTAAAATTTTTAACTTTCCAAAATTTTAAAACGCATCATTTTGGTTAAATATTGTAAAATTTGAATATTCTAAACCGGTGAAAGTATTTTAGTTATAATGTACTATAATCCACATAAATATTGACAGATGTCCCACAAAAATGGCGCACAAAAATTTACTCTAGCTTTGGACTGATTAATCTTATTTCCACACAAATTCTGTACAAATATTTGATTACAAAAAAAAAAAAACCTCAGACATTTATATTGTCACTTCATCACTTGACTTTCCTCTGGTATTCTTCCATCCGAATTTTTTTTTCAGACCGGGAGCTACAGACCTGCAGCTAGATCTCATTTGTTTGGAAATGAGAAGAGGATTAAAAATGACGACATTCTTGATTTTCAATAATCTCAAAAAGGGTTTTTATCATATTTCATATATTGCGGATTAATTCTCCTATCCATTTTCACACAATTGTACACAAAACATAAGATCAGAATCACCGAAGAATTCATGTCGTTATAAAGCGACTGTTCATTAAATTCATTGATTATATGGACAAAGTTTCGTATTGACTTTTTTTTAAATTCTATATGTTTACATGTTTTACGTCCAAAACATTCCTAGTCTGAACCCCAATGGTAGTACCAAGCGTCATATAAATCTCACAATTCATTGTATATAAATAATTGGTAAATTGCTGTTTATTATTTCGTTTTTTGCATGTTTAATTTCAATCAAATTTCTTATCTGACAAGTCAATAAATAAATGCATAACACAATTCAAAAGATGTGCTTGTTTGTCACTGGTCATTTTGAAACTTTTCAACGACTGAACGTGCCAGACGCCTCGACTACTTTTATATACAAAAAAATTGAGATTGCGTAACTCTCGTCAAACTTGAATACATACAGATTTTGCTGAGTACTAGAAATACTGAAGATAATGTAATGAGAAAACTGAAAAAAATATTATTGCACATATTTTATTTGCAGACCAATTCTGTGCATTTTAAGAGATTGATATTAAGTACAATAACAAACTTCATCGATCTTTTTCAAAATTGGATTAGAACCATTTTAACAGGAACTTGGACTTTGGGTAGTTGTGTCAAACAGCATTGTGTCTATTTCACTGTTGGCCACTCAGCCATTGCTCTTTGAAATCAACACGATTTGTCTGGCTTTTGAGCCAAGACTACGCAATCGGTGCATATTTCACTTGAAACCAGCGTCATTTTAACTTGTTTCGATGCAAGAAAAAGTTGCATCCTACCGAATGTCTAAGGTCTTGTTAAAATGGTTCTATCTCGGGTAATTCAACAAACAAAATTCAGTTTTTCAGTTTTCAAAATAAAAAAAAAAACATGATTTAAATGTTACCCTTGTCAATAAAATCATGACACAAGCCTTGTAAACATAACAATGTATTCTGGGTTTTGTATCTCACTTTTTACCCATCTTCTGTCATCCAAATTTTGGTCAAGCATTAAAAAACAAAATTTTAGACTCGAAATATGGAAAAAACAAAATTTGAAATATTTGAGTTTTAAATCGTGACCATGTCTCGAACATATGCCAAAGCTAAATCTGTATTAGATACAAAACGGTATTCTACAATATGCAAGTTTTCAATACAAATCTCACCCTTCACGTGAGCAATTGAAAACGTATTCATCTCAGAGCATAACATTATTTAAACCAAAAGAATTTTTCATTCCCTTGGGTAAATTGAAATAATAAATATTCTATGAAATCAGTGAACGAGTCGTGAATTGACACGCTGCCGATCAGTGAGTGTGGGACAAGGGTTGATGTTATTTATACTTGTACCATAGCTTGGTGTGTTTTCTATTGTTAAAAGTGTGGGTTATCTGTACATACCCCACACTTTTTTTAAAAACTCCGCCCACTATCTCAGGTAAAAACAACGTCAACAAAGTTGTGTTTTAACACGCCCGTGATACTGTTCACAGTAAAAGATTCCTCCAGATCAAAATTGCTAATAACTCAACACGGATAACTGATTCAAACTAAGTTCGTCGAATAAATCTCAATTGTAGCTTGAGACAAAACTATATCGGCAATGACTCTGTCAGAATGACTCTATTTTAATATTCTCCATGTGTGCGAACAAGTAACGCGTGTAAGATGAAATAAGGATATCCTGTAGAAAGGTTTTATAGAAAGTCAATCACGTGATAGGAACGTGCTTGAATAGTAAACTTGTTTTGTGGACAGAGTGATTAGCGGCGGCCAATCGGGTTTGACATTTATCATTCACGGTTTTGCGACATACATTTCTCAAAAATTTTTTTTTTTTTTTTGCTTATTGATTGATTTTTTAAAGTATATATATGTGTATGTTTATTCAGCCATGTTTAAAATCATACATGTATATTATTGATACAGAGTATCAAATAGTATTTCAAAAAGAGTAATTATATCATCATCAATTTAATCTAATTTCAACAGGAGCATTGCACAACTTAGGGTTCGTAAAATCAAAATTGTTTTAATAAGTTTAATTATTTGAAGCAAGTATCGATACTAGATGTCGGAAAATGAATAAATATAAAATAAAAATATGACATTGAACAGTCAATTTATTCCTAAGCTATGAATTTTTAAACAATTACAGATAATTAATGTTTGTCGCCGATAGAAAATCATTTTAGAAATTCACAAAGTACAATGTACATATAGTACACAAGACCAACACATTGGCGCCGTATTAATTAGAGGCAAGTGCACGCTCGAAAACTGTAATAATTGTAAACTATGGTACAAGTAACTTACCCCATATAATATTGTTGATTATGTGCAGATACCCGATGGACGTGGCCATAATGACACTCGGGAGCTACGCTCCCTCGTGTCATTATGACCACGCCCATCGGGTATCTGCACATAACCAACAATATTATATGGGGTAACTACTACGTATAAAAATGACGTGCACGGGTGGTATCACTGCACACTGAAAACTTTTAAGTTAAAAATGATTGTAAAGGTGACCGTACTTTAATAACTTTTGACTAAAGGTAGATCAGCTCATTATGCATCATATCGTTTCTGAATTTTTCATTGTTAAATTAAAATTTTAATTAATTTTTTTTTAGTCAAGTAATGGCAGTACATTTTATTTGTTTAATGACTATAAAAGTAAATTGGGTTATGAAAATATGAATTCAAATGGACCAATAATTATTGTATCACGATTCTTTATTTTCTCAACAGCAAAGCATGCCATATGATCATGGCAGTTTAAATAGACGGCCAGGTACGCCGCGCGTGATTGGTGAATTGTATGCTCTACCACTGTCGCATAATAGTTTGTTGTTGGGTGACGAAATTCTGAGCAACCTTCTGACAAGTTTCCATTTCATGCCATTCAATGATTGTAAGCGGTCAGTGAGTGAGAGGGTCCGTAAGTCAACGTACGATTTATCTCTGCTGACCCAACAGACATTGCGTTGTGTATTCAAGACGCCGTTTTTTTCCGACCTTTAAAAAGGATGTATTACCAGTGGGCCATTGCATTGTAAATCGATTTACTCTTAAAATGCACAGTTAAATAGACTTACGAGACACAACAATTCTTCTCTGCAAGTCATCGGCAAGGAGACAGGACACAATCATGGTGATTCAAAACGGTGACGCTACCAGGAACCGCGCGGCAGATGCGTCATCGGCGTCACTGGCTTCCTCAAATAACGTTACTGTGGTGCAATTAAAGAAACAAATCAATTTATTTCATGCTGTATGCATCATAGTGGGCATTATCATAGGATCTGGCATTTTTGTGTCCCCTGTTGGAATTCTACAAAATGTTAAATCGGTCGGGATGTCGTGCGTTATGTGGGCCGTCTGTGGAGTTTTTTCGGCGCTGTGCGCGCTCTGTTACGCCGAGCTGGGCGTCACCATACCCGAGTCCGGCGGCGAGTACACTTACATCAAGCGAGCCTTCGGCGATTTTCCCGCCTTTTTGGCTATGTGGATAAACTTTATCATTATCTGTCCAGTTTGTGTTGCAGCATCCTGTCTAATTTTTGCAACTTACATTCTCCGTCCGTTCTTTCTGGACTGTGACCCCCCAGTAACCAGCATCAGACTTATAGCAGCCCTAGTAATAGGTGAGGTTTCCCGGACTATTTTCACAATATACGGTTAAAAGAGAACAAATATGTTCATTTGGCACCGCTTAGTTTTTTTTCTTTTGTTCTTAATTAGTTATACGTAAAATGATTTGTAAAACGATGAAAACAAAATAGGTTTGAGTTCATAACTGGGTTAAGCTAAAATGTTAATTTTTGTTTGCAGTTTTTCTAATCTTAGTAAACTGTGTCAATGTCAAATGGGCCACAAAGATTCAAGTTGTGATCACGGCTAGTAAGCTGCTAGCGCTCTTCCTCATCATTGTCATCGGATTCGTCTCCATGGGTCAAGGTGAGAAGCCGTCTGAATGGGCATTGTGTAATCTGCACAATCTGCAGAAAGAATATATAAGTCAGCGCTTAGTGCAACAAGTCTAAAGTACAGCACTGTCCCAGTAATACTGATAAACACTAGACGGCACACTATTCCCGCTCTTTATTTAGATAGGAGGTCTTCTTGACACTATTAAAAACAAAGCTGTCATCCGAGGGACATTTGGAGTACAGTGTTTGTATTGCTGATAAGTCACCCATACTCACAGTACACTAAGATGTTGGTCCATCTGATCACCGGTCATGGACAGCCCACGTTTATGCAACGTTTCTCTCGCGTGACACTGGCACAAAATTTATGATGAACAATTTCAGTCGTCGGACACCTGCACCTGGAAATTAAGGTGAGGTCGGCCACAGCAATGACCGAATACCTGGCGTGGTCATAGACATTTTACCCACGTGAACTTGTATAAGAAACCATTGACCCATTTCTTTCCCAGTGCGCGTCTTAGTTACGTATCCGGGCAGCAGCCGCATTAAAGGTACTAGATCCTTTACCTGACAAATGCCATCAATATTTAGCACATCCCTGAAGTTCTCTAAGAGATCTAATTTCCGTGAGTGATTAAATCCAGAAAGTATATGAACTTCATGTAAGGATACAGGCTCGTCTTGAGAAGTTTCTTTAAGTTAGAAAGGAATTTATAATGAAGTTTGAGATATCAAATCTTTATTTTAAAATGCTTACAGCACATGTAACAATATCGTTGGCGATTAGATGTTGATGAGAATGAACAGAGAACAATATTTGGTAGGTGTTAAGTATAAATTTGGAAGAGCGCAGAATAAATGAAATATGAAGTGTACTTAAGCCCCCCCCCCCCTCAAGTATATTAGACATTGCTGCGTTTTAGCGTGTTTTCGCTGCTTTTCCTCGTCAGTTTGTTAGCTATTTTATCGCTGATTTATGACGTTGCAATTATCAGACCATCGTACGTCGCTAACGCGTCATAACACTTTTTCTGTAGCCAATACTAGAATCTAGAACAAGCGACGAACCCTAACGATCTTAGTATCTACTTGTGCACACTACACTAGTGCTTAGACTTGATTTTATCTACAAGTTAGATTTTCCCTTTACATTTATCTTGCTTTCACTATACTGGTTCATTCATAATCAATGTCGGAAATAACCATTTCCACCTCTCAGTTCTTCAACATTGCACCAGGAAATTTAATACAGTTATAACTTATGAACCTGTCTCGTCGTGGACTCTGAATTGTTTATTTTAAACGAAGGATTTTATTGGCAAAATTAGTGCACCTGCTCGAAAGTCAGGTTTTCAAAGCAACAGCCTCAACGTACAGTACTAAGATCCATCAAGCAAACGTTATTATATTTATTATCTACATGATCATGCGAGTCCATGTCTCCTACAATAAAATACGTGTTTATATGTAACAATTTGTCAAAACACAACAATCACCGTTTACAATATTGACAACCGGGTTTTTTTTTCCCAACGCATTTCGGGAACTCTACAACGTGTATGCTACAATAACGTACATGTAAATGTATATAATTATGTACTAAAACACGAGAACCATCGTTACATTGCCACCCCTTCCTTGGTTTTAAACGAATTTCAAGTACATCAACAGTTTAAACCTTACATCACTGTTCAAAAGGTTTGCCGAAAACATTGTCGTAAAAATAAGCTGTTAGCTCATTTATCCGATGGGATCGCAACTTTCTATTTTCCCGTAAATCATAAACCAAAGGACCATCCCTGTGTGAAGAGTTAAAAGAGGACACATCCGAGAAGAACTAGAGAAGGAAGTCACCAGAGTGGTCTCAAGGACCCGCAATTGAAAGGTCAATGGGGCGATGCCCTTAAAACCAGAAAAAAATCCTCTTAAAATAGACAATCTGTTTACAAAGGTGTCCGGCGGAAACTCCTCCTTATTGTAATCGTGTGATATGTTTTCAATGTGCATCCCAAATCAATGTCTGAGCTAGAACTCATTATAGAAATTAATCTCGGCAGAATTAAGCGGGGGCGTCAGATTACTCTGGGCATCACAAAAGTGCCTATAAGATTAGGAATCTAAGTCTAAGAATAAATGAAACCAATTATCAAATTGAGAAATAAAATATCTAAATGTATATATCAAATTTGAATAGAATAAACAATGGCATTCAAAATTGTTTATTCTCTTTTTTAAAGGCAATGTCGAAAATTTCAACAAAGCTTTTGATGGCAGTGATTTCAGCGCAGGTGCTGTTGCTATTTCATTTTACTCAGGATTTTGGGCATTTGGGGGATGGTGAGTTACCAATATGTCATGGAAATTGAATTTAAGATAAAATGTTCAAGAATAAACAATGTCTTACTTGGTCCAATTCTATTTTCAGGAGTTATCTGAACTTTCTTACGGACGAGCTGATTGACCCTCATAGGTAGAACTACATGCATTAAAAACGTTTTTAAGGAGGCTGGGTGGTCAACAAATTAACCATCAGATCTACCATTGACTTCGACACATGATATTTATGGCTATAAAGTATCATTTATTAAAGAAAAATCCAAATATTACAGCTTTAAAGTTTGATCATTTTCACATATCTTTATACAGAGCTCTTCTTCTTAAAAAGATTTAAATAGTCTAAAAATGGTCACGACCATCGAGCCCTCTAAAGTACTAAATACAAAACAATTCATAAAAAGCACCTAGAATGAAAACTAATCTTAAAACAATTAAAAAGCAATTTTCATCTTTTTGTAGAAACCTGCCATTAGCCATCATCATTTCGATGACCATCGTGACCCTTGTTTACCTGGTGGCTAACATCGCCTACTTCTCTGTACTGACACCGATGGAGATGCTACGGTCGTCAGCTGTAGCGGTGGTAGGTCACTGTCTATGCTGGTGATCTTAAACAAATATTGAAGACTATAGAGGGCATCGTTGAACCAAAAAAAAAAAAGCATACGACTTACGACCAAATAAATAATTGCTTTTTAATCACAGAATAATCATTCTAGATTTGAATATTTACATTTTCCACTGTCTTCGTCTCTGATAACACTACGAATTACAACTTCGATTAAGCTCTTTTGTAAAACCCGCCTCAGGTGGATAATCCGAAATATCTGACGTTTTCCTGGCAAGAAAAATATCAAAATCGTTAAAAACCCAGGAAAACGTAAGATATTTTGGAGTACCCTGGATTGTAGCGAGAAATATTTGCGATGACAAAAGTCTTACCAGCGAAGGAAACCCAAGGTAAGTTTCACATACGTTTGCAATTCTGAAATTAGCGTATGCGAGACTGACCGTGGGTTTCTGACGATGCATGAGTTCTTGCGAACGTTGCATGATTTTCTCTCACGCGAATTTAAGTCGGTTTACAGTATAAACAACGATTATTTTCTGATTTCGGTCTTTCTACTTTTTACTTAAATTCTAATTTGTTGCCCTTCTTCTAGACCTTTGCAGAACAGACGGTGGGTGTAATTGCTTGGATTATGCCCGTCCTGATCGCGATTTCAGTTATGGGATCCATGAATGGGACTTGTTTATCTATGTCAAGGTATGGATACAATGCAACGTGTGAAAGCAAATTATAAGAAATATTTTTTGCTTAATTTTACAATAATATCTAATTTCTCAATTTTTTAATTTTGGATTTCTTTACATGAAGTGTTATATATAATTATACGCTTGTATACATGAAATCGTCTATAACAGGTTGTTCTTTGTGGGTGCCAGAAACAGTCATCTTCCAAAGATCATCTCCATGATCAATTATAAGTATCTCACCCCGGCACCATCTCTTCTAACCATTGTAAGTATACTATAAAACAAGATTTTAAGCGAGCTTCCTTTGATGGAACCAACACGTTCTCTTAGTTTACCCTGGTCTCTCTCTACAGTTGATTCTGACCCTGGTTATGCAGAGTTTTGAGGAGATTTTTTTCCTGATCGAGATGATGGGGTTTGGTTTCGCCATCGTTTTAACATGTGTCTTTGCTGGCCAGATTTACCTGAGATACAAAGAGCCCGACATTCCAAGGCCTATAAAGGTAAACTCCTTCAAAAAAAAAATGAATACACATTTTCAAGTTACATTGAATGTACATAATATTCTGTTTATTAGAAAGGGTGTTTTAAGCTGTACATTATTATTCAACCCGTCCGGACAGATTGTCTTTGCAAAGCCAGAGCGTCAGGTTGAAGGAGACTATTTGTTTGTTGACTACCATCATAAACGAACCAAACAACTATATGTATATGAGGGCTATTTCTTCATACATTGTATTTTGCTTCCTTCAGCTTCCCATCATCCTCCCCATTTTTCTGCTGGCTGTCAGTTTGCTGATTTTAGTCCTCACGTGTTTACAAAAGCCCGCGGAAAGTCTGCTTGCAGTCATCCTTATTTTGGCGGGAGTTCCGCTCTATCTCATTGGTGTTCTATGGAGGTCAAAACCTCGCGAGATATCAGACCTTATACGTGAGTACAGTTCTAGTATTTTAAAGATATAAAAAAAATATCATAAAATCTTTAACGATGCAAACCCTCGCATTCATATCAGTACTGAATACATTCATATCAGTACTGAATGCATTCATATCAGTGCTGAATGCATTAAAAATAATCTTTTTTTTGGTTTCAGATCAAGCTACGTGTTTTATACAAAAAATCCTACTGGTTGTTCCCCAGGAGAAAAGCAAAGAGTGGAAATAATTTTTGGGGAATAGAGAAACACGAAATTGACCAATATTTAAACTGTATACTAGACTAAGTGTTCCTATCATGGTTCATACTATACATCGTGTATACCGGTATGCAAATTCTACCTGTTGTTTTCTTGCATGGCGTGTTGTAAGAATGTTTTAGTACTTGTACTGTTCAGTATACAGTAGACTAGTTCATGATATACTAGTTATGTGAAATACCTGCAAGATTTCATTTGAAATGATGTAATGACTTAATTACCAAGTCGATATTGAAATGTATGGAGTAGATAACGTTATATTTTATTGTGTTCAATTTGAATGTAACTTTTCGTAGCTAGGAGATTTTTTTTATAATATGCTTTGTCTGTCATTTTATTTAAAAACAATGCTGACAAATCGTTATATAGAAATAAAACGTCCAAATTAATCTTCCAATTACTAGTAATTAATTAGGAGGTAAGTGCAGAGCGGGTTCTTTCGTTGTTGAATCGTCAAACAAGAGCTTCAGTAGATGACACTCTGTATATACACTAACGGTTTCAATTTTTTTGGACTTCGAGAAAATCGTATACAGCGTATCGTAGAAGAGCGATTTTACAAATCTCTTTATCGTTAGATTGTCACTTCCTAACGGAGAATTAAACACCAATGAACGTATATTGCGAAAAATGAATTGAGCTATTTCTAATTCTTTTTATTTAATTGATGATTATTAATTATAACATACTGTCATCTGAGAGACCTTGAACTGAACACAACCAGAAGTGTGCCCCTCTCGCTAGTTAATTACCCCCCCCCCCCCCACACACACACACACATCCCCATCAACAACCATTAGTAATGGGCACTTGATTCAGAAATTTTCCCATGCTTTAATTGCTGGTGAATGACACTTGACAATTAAACAACTAAATGACAATTAAATAATTAATATATCAAAGAATACAAAGTAAAAACTTCCCTTTTCCTCTTACTACTTGACATCAACGAATTTCTATCCTATATAGATATGTCATATATTAATATTAAATATATGACCCATCTGTGTGAATCAAAAATATATATTCTCGAAAATTTCTGTGATAATTATATACAAATTTTGATTAATTTGTTTGACATGCAGGTTACAAATATGACTATTAATCGACATTTTAGCTCACCTGAGCTGAAGACTCAAGCAAGTTACCCGGTGCATTAACTCTTCTCGAAAGCTGACATGAATTCATAAATACGCATATCTTCACGTCCAATGTAATATTTAAGAATGGGTAAAAAAAAGCGTAACAATGGAAATCGAAAACTAATATGGCGGTAGTTTGAGTTAAAAGGGTAATAATTCCGCACTCAGAAATTTTCTTCACTCGAACACGTAACATTAGATGCAAAAATTTATCGTTTTGAAGAAATTTTGACAACAACTGTACTGATAGGTAATATTTAATGAAAGATCTGAACAAAAACCAGACCGAAATCCAGCCAGACATCTAAAATAATTCACGATCATTGCAAAACGTTTTAATGTGTTGGGACTGCTTAATCATCGTGTATGCGCAAATCATGCACAGACTTTAGTGAATGGTGCGGTGGCAGCATGAACTTTAGAAAACGTAAACTTCAGACAACGGAGTGTATATTTGTAGAAACTGATCGAAATGACCACACCTTATTACTTATTTGGATTATTTAATGTACAATTTACAATGTTTTATGTATTGACAGGTTCTACAAATTTATGACGCAAACATTATGCACTTTGTATGAACGACACACTTGTTCGATGTACACGCGAAGTAAGACATCCCTTTCTGTGCAATTAATCATTATTCTACAAATTTATAAGTCCATGCCACCTGAATACCCCCATCGGAAAGCAACCCGTCGTGACATTATAGACCGGTGTTTGTATACTAGTACATACCCATGTAGCAGTTGAGGAGCGATCAAAATAATATGGCTACGAATACTTTTACGAATTAATGTCAGCGATGGCTGTTATTTTCGTTTTTTAAAAATGGGGTTACATGGAACAGCATTCTAAATGACCTAGTTCGTCTTAACTGTTAGTAGAATAGAAATAGAGTTCTTGTTATCGTGAATGTTGACGACTAACCTCTTTTTCTATTTTATACTTCAAACAACATTTCGAGACCGAGGAGGTTATCCAGCAACGTTCATGAAAACTCGTACTTTATTTATCAAATATACATGATAGATTATATATAAACTATTCAAACATGTAATAATCATGACACTAAGAGTCCATCGTAAAAAAAAAACATGACCAGCCTTTCATACGCTTTAGATTATCCAAGACGTGGTTTCTGACGACGTCGAGTGCAATGATTTGCTTTAGATTAGAGAAAAAAAATCAAGGTTATAAAGTTATTTGCGAGCTATTACTCAGGCGAGCGATGTGGCCAGAGGGCCTCATATCAGTTTCACTTCATATGTATTCAAAGTCGACTTATTCTAAGTGAACGTTTGAAATAATAGGCTAGCGAACCACCGAAATAGTCTTGTTAGCCAGGCGACCAGTTTACAGAACTTTCTTTGTAACTCTTGTGCACAAGTTTCTCAAAAAGCTAAAATGTATTTTATCACTGATCATGATCCAATATATGCGACAGCCTTTCCAACATCCTTTTTTATTTCAATCTAAATAACGTAACAAAAACTGTTGTTCTTTTGCCAATACAATGCGACCCAAAGCATCTTAAACCAGACTTTTGAATTACAAAGACATCCATGTACCAGGTATTTCAAACCTTGTAAATACATGTACCTTAAATCCATTTTATTACTAGTATCTATATCAGTAGGTGAGAATTTCTCCAACTCAAAACTTGCTAAAACTGAGCTTTGCTGTATTGTGTTAAAAGAGGTACACACTATCTACATGTCTCTACATTCCATCAACGAAAGTACAAAAGGCCCATGGGCCATATTGCTAACCCGAGCAACACTATCCATATTAATATCAGCTTTGCGGAGTAACATACAAAATATCTTGACAATTTAGTAAAATAGATCCTGTAAAAAAAGATTTTTTCCTGCAGATATTCTAATGTCAACAGTTTTTTAGTTATACTATGGGGATAATTTCATATGTTTTAGAAGATTTTTAAAGATTTGTACTCGATATATTTTGATATTAAAAAAAATTGCTCAATCCACATTTGTGGCCCCATCCTACCCCTGTAGTAAAAGGTACTCTCATTTCAAACACGGGTGTGGGCAAAATAAGGGGAAAAGGCACTATACCTCTTTGACCCCGATAGTCCCCCCCCCTTCCCGAATCATGATTTGAACAAACTAGAATTTACACTACCTGAAGATGCTTCTATTTAAGTTTCAGCTTTCTTGGCCAAATGGTTTTTAAGATTTTTGAAACAAGAAACCCAAGGGCCACATTGCTCACCTGAGAAACTATGCATGAACAAAATCAGCTTAATGGAGCCATAATACAAAATATCTGGACAATGTGTTATGATACATGTAGATCCTGCATAAATAAAAATCAATTCCCCCCCCCCCCCCCCCCCTGGATATTCTTATGTTTATAATCAAATCTCTTTTCTAACAGGATGATTTTATAGTCATATCACATGTTGAGAATTGCAGTTCTAAAAAAGATCCTAAACAATTGTTTATGTATGAGATATAAACCTACATCAAACTCTGAACACCTTCTGAGGCCCAAGAATCATCAAGAGACCAAAGTCTAAACAATTTTAAAGATTCAGCAGTATGTTAAAATCCTTGCACATAAGTAAAACCATATATAATAAATTTTTTGTGAATAATTAAAATGTTTTCTTTTGTAAAATTAGCCCCAGCCTACTCAAGATTTTGATTTTAACGAATTTGAATCTACACTATCTGAGGTTGTTTCACTAAAGTTACAGCTTTTCTAGGCAAATGAATTTTTAGATTTTAAAAGATTTTCCCCTATATATTCCTATGTAAAAATTTGCCCCCACCCCCCTCCGCTATGACCCCTATTTTTTTTCTCTATGCCATTATGGTCCCATCCTACCCCCAGGGATCATGGTTTTCACAAAATTGAATCAACACTACCTGAAGATGCTTCCACACAAGTTTCAGCTTTCCTGGCTGATTGGTTTCTGAGAAGATTTTTAAAGATTTACTCTATATAATCCTATGTAAAAATTTGACTCCCCCCCCCCCCCCCCCATTGTGGCCCCATCCTACCCTAGCAGTCATGTTTTTTTACAACTTTGAATCTAACTACCTGAGGATACTTCCATATAAGTTTTAGCTTTCCTGGCCAAATGGTCCTTGAGAAGATTTTAAAAGATTTACTCTATATAATCCTATGTAAAAATTCATCCCCATGTGGCTCCACCCTACCCCCGGGGATCATGATTTTCACAACTTTGAATTTACACTACCTGAGGATGCTTCCACATAAGTTTCAACTTTCCTGGCCAAATGGTACTTGAAAAAAAGATTTTTGAAAATTTCTCAAAATTTTTCAATAATTCCTAATTATCTCCCCTTGTGAAAGGGCGTGGTCCTTAATTTTCACAACTTGAATCCCCTTAGCCTATGGGTGCTTTGTGCCTAGTTTGGTTGAAATTGCCCAAGTGGTTCTGGAGAAGATGTTGAAAATGTAAGAAGATTGCAGACAGACAGACGGACAGACAAAAGGATCAGAAAAGCTCACTTGAGCTTTCAGCTCAGGTGAGCTAAAGACCCACAAAAATTTCAATAATTCTTAATTATCTCCACTCTAAAGGAGTGTGGCCCTTCATTTTATTAAACTTGAATCTCCGTCACCAATTGATGCTTTGTGCCAATTTTGGTTGAAATTAGCCTAGTGGTTCTGGAGAAGAAGTCGAAAATGTAAAAAGTTTATGGATGGACAGAAGTTATTAGAAAAGCTCAGCGATTTTCAGCTCAGGTGAGCTAAAAAGGCATATACATGTACTTTGATGATTAGCATGTGTTTAAATGACATTATTAACTATAAATGAACAAATCTATGCTACATATTTTCTTTATCTGATGGGGACAACAAACAAATATATATATCATTGTTTCATTATTTATTTCAAGTAAAGGAGAGACAATTTGGAAGGATTTCTCAACAAGGGTTCAAATAACTGGACATTATAAAACAAGCAGTGATTTAATACTGAAAAGTAATTCCATTTAGAAAGAAACTGATGTTACATAAATGAAAACAATGACGTTTTAGTTAAGTAGTCAACTAAGGCAAGCATTTGATTTAATAGTTATAAAAGTATACAAATAAAAATATGCATAATACATTTACATACATGTAAATTCATAAATATTCATGAATATTCATAATGAAGTTAACTCTGAATCTGATGAATACATGATTTTGTTCACTTTGTTGTGTTAAAAGTATTCATCAACAGAATACCTGATAAATCATATTACTAGTAATCTCAGACTCTCTTATACAAACTTAACACATACTCTTCTCATGTTTACTGAATCTGGAGGTACAAATGTACGTAGTTATCTGGCAGTGGTTAAAAAGAAACATGCAGTTCTACCTGATTATTACAGAAACATGCGGACAATACAGAGTACAACCAACAACAGAGAGCAACACAACGGAACACAAAGCTACCAAGTACACATAGGGCATCTTAATTCTAAATTTAGCACAATCAAAGGGGTCCATTGGGGATGTACAGGAATTAAAGAATGGTCTTGATTTTATCAAGAATTCATATTTTCTTTTGAACAAAAGAGCGAAATTCAAAGAAAAAAATGGAAGCACAAATTCAGGCACATACATATGATTGACAAATTATTGCTATGTTTGTTAATGATTTTATGTTACTTCATCAATAATAACAAAAAAATTTTGGTCCCTTTTGAAGGGCAAATAAGGAAAAAAAAGATCAAGAGATTCCAAATTTTAAAAACACTGTCTTCATTTCTATTGGTGCTGAACTCTTCCAGTCTGTAAATGTTTGATCACTGATGACGAGTTTCACTTCTTGCCCTTCTTTCCGAGCGTTGACATCTGGGCCTGGTGCTGTGCCTTGCGTTGCTGGAACGCCTGCATCTCGGCCTCATACCGCGTCTTATTGTCCTCTATCTTTTTCTTTTCCTCTGCGTGTTTCTTCTTTAGGGCATCAAATCTGTCATGTAACTGTTATGCAAAAATGATTAAAGCATGTAACCATAATGAAGCCATCATTCCTTTCATAATACATTTACATGTACCTTAGACCAACTATGTATGTTACAAAGGAAAAAGTTTAATGTTAGTCAACTTATTCTCAAAAACTAATCAGAAATGTATGAATATACATGTATACATGTACAACTGTTATGTGTTTCATATACTTGTAACCCTTCTTATCTTCTTGTCTTAAAGGTGTATAATTATTATTCAGTATATTCACCTTACCCCTGAACTAAGACATGTATAATCTCATTCCCATCTAGCCAACCGCCCTGTACTTTTACTCTCACTCACCTCTTTCTCTGTTTCCTTGAGTTGTGCCTCTTTTTCCTTGACTCTAATAACAAAGGTCTGTCTCATCTCATCTTCCTTTCTCTGTAAGTCTGCCAAATGTTGCTGCCTCTTCAATTCGTATGTCTCAGATAAACTGTAAGCATAAAAATTATCACAATTGTGTTACTTAAATAAATAGTATCAAAATACAGACAGACTTGTTCTAAGAGCAATAACTAGCATTTCCAAATCTACTTCCTTGTTACCCTGACACACATTGTTAGCCAAGATTTTTACTTCAGATCTTCCTTGTTTAAATAAATCTACATCCGCTGAAGCGATATTTCAGTACATGTATTCAATGTTTCACACATAAGAACATAAACCAATTTCTTATATACTCCTCAATTATATTTTCTAGTTGTTGTTACTCAAAGAAAAATACAATTTTTGGGTTATTTTTTTAAGTTGTTAACGTACTAACCTCTTGGATTCGTTTTCTGAGAATCCCATCTCTTGGAGTTTGTTCCTGCGGAAGAGTTCGTAGTGTTTGCTGTGTGTGTTCTCCCGCATGTCCTCCATGTTGGTGCGGATCAACATCTCTCTCAGCTTCACAAAGTCACAGTGATTCTCGTTCTCAACTGTAAAATCAATATTCAATATATGGTACTGTTTATTTTGCAGTGTAAAAGTGTCAAGAGTACAGGATTATATAGAGAAAAACAACTACCAGTACTCATTACCAGAGGTATTAAGATCAACAGCATGAACCAGTATTAAAAACATACATGTACACCAAGCATTGTAGTTTTCCATGATAGCACTGAGCAAAAGTATATGTTTTTTTTTATGTGTGCACTGTGTAATATTAATAAAGACTACGGGATTATTACACATTTTTCAAAAAAAGACAAATCTATGATATGAACAAATGATTCCTGGATATTTAAAAGTAACTGAACATTGCCGAGGATCAGACATCTTTAACTAATCAATAATCATCTTGTTACCTTGAACTGTTCCCCAAGGATACTGCCTGGCTTTCACCATCTTGTTTCCAATTTTGACCTCATCACTACTTCCTACCACAGCAAAAGGAACATGTCCCTATCAAAATAAGAGAAGAAATCACTGATATAATTCCACACAGAGTTCACAACATGCACATTTAATAGCAGGATCACTTGTTTCTTGCTCTCTTACATTCATGACTTTGTTGGCCTCAGCTACAGTTTCATCATCAATAGGAAAGCTGTAGATCTGGACTCCATTTGCACTCAGCTCATTCATAATCTGTTTCAAAGAGAAAAACAACAGCTTTTAATGAGAAACGAAGAAAAACAACAAAACTAAAATAGAGTCCAATTTTTAAAACTAAGTTTATATAAAAATATTTATGGGTATATGATAGGTAACAATCTGAAATATGTAACCTTCACTATTTACTCTGAACTTTAACATCCTAGGGTAAATATTATTTCAGAATTTACATTAGGGTAAATTAGATTCATTCACTATCACTCTGGCAAGATAAAGTTGTATGAAGGTCTGACCGACTTCTAACCTTTTGTTTAAATTTCTGTAGTTCGACCTTGGTAATGGTATCAGCCTTGGCGATGACTGGGATGATGTTGACCTTGTTGTCAAGTTTCTTCATGGTCACAAGGTCAAGGGCCTTCAATCTGAAATGAAAGACGATTGAAACAAATCTCACATACTCCATGCTCCAACATTCCTTCACAATAATAAATGGCAAGTGTTCACTAACAGGTACACATAATTTCCTTATTTACTACAAGGTTTCATAAAATTCTAATGAATGGTTTAGGAGTTGCACTTACATTCTGTTTATATTCAATAATGACCAAGAGATGACTAAGACTTACGAGTGTCCTGTGGGGGCCACAAAGTACAAACAAGCGTGGATCCTGGTGTCATGGTAATTATGTAGAGATCTCTTGATCTTCAACTCTTCACTCAAAAAGTTGTCAAACTGGGCATCAATGTAGTCCACAATGGGCTTCCAGCTGCAGACAATCAGAAAGTTTTTTTTTAAAGCTTCAAATTAAAATTTCAAGATACATATATGTTTAAAGTGGTTATGTAATGGAAATACTGACCTGTCTTCTTTGTTAATTTGGTCTCCAAAACCAACACTATCGACAATGGTCAACTTTAATCTCACATTGCTCTCTTGAAGTTCTAGAAAAGTAAAGTGAAGAAACTGTCAAAAAGAAGTTCATCTCCCAGAAATGTGCATTGTACTGACCCACTTCTATAACATGCATTTGAATATTCAATAAGTGAAAAAATACCCAACATAAATATTCAAGTTAAAATTCTTTTATAGTTCCCCCTTTCAAAACATAATATTGATTAGTGTTCACAGTGTTACAATCCGACCCCCCCCCTCCCTTCAACCCCCCCCCCCCCCCCCCCCATAAAAAAAGAAATCCCAAAAACTTACCATAAGTGCTAGCCTTCAGTTTGACCCCTGGAAGGTCATGAGTACTAGGGGTAGAGTCAAAATGGGTATTGAATAGTGTGTCCATCAATGTGGATTTGCCAATGCCTGTCTCTCCTGTGAAGTTAAAGAGCAAATTTGGTAAAATAAATTACAGCACTAAAGTCTTTTACAGTACGGTATTCAAAATTCCGTTTAAAAAAAATAATTTGTATAAAATAGAACAGTTTCAATTCATACATCAGTAAGAAGAAAAAACCCACAAATATATAGCAGAAATCTGAGGCAACACTCACCAAGACAGAGGATGTTGAAGCAGAAGCCCTGGGCAACTGATTTGTTGACCAGCTGGTCTGGGAGACTGTCAAAGCCCACATGACCATTGAGGTTCATGTTTCTTACTCCCAAAGAGTGAGGGGGCTTGCTGGGCTGCAAATGTAAGAGAATAAAAGCTGCATCATTCAATCATAAAATAACCTATAAAGAAAGTGATACTAGTCATTAGCTCTAAATAACATGGTGGGAAAATAGTGAAAAAATAGAGCCCTGTTATTTCAAGCACAAATATATGAGTATAATAACATACCATGGAGCATGTCTGTGGGGCAAGGTGTGACACAATATGACAAGTCGAGGAAAACTTATACCTGAGACTCCGAACAGACATTGTGTACCTCTAAGTGGACACGCCTCCCCTTACCGCTCAGAGCAACACTGACTACATACCTCAACCCTCCAAACCAAGGCTTTTATTGTTTATACAGGAGGTATCTATTTGTGAAGATTTTTAAAGCATGATTTGACCTCAGCCAGGTCTTAATGATAATAACCATCTGATGTTTACAGCCACATGGAGCACAATGCTATACAACATCTGTACACTGTTTATTAGAACTGTATACTAAAGCCATCTGGGGAAATAACTTGTACTATAACTGTTCTTCATCCCTTCATCAAAACTATATATATGTTATAATGAATAAAACCATGAAAATCAGTTATTATAACAGAAAATAAATTGGATTAGTATTAACAGTGTAAGTTTCAATAACTGAACAGCAATTGTAAATTGTGCAATAGAACTTGAACCTTTCCCATCAACTGAACACGAACAAGTGCCAAGTTCACCTAAGGGTTCACCTTGGAGAAGTCTGGATACAGACTGCTGGTGGAAATAACTGGAAGCTTGTCCCACTTCTCAGCTCTCATCCTCTGTTTACAGTAACAACAAGAACATTAACCCTAAGTTAGCTGATGTTTTACCCACTGTATTATATAAAAGAGATTCATACATCCTGATAATACCAACACTATAAGGCCCATACATTGACCAGTTCTCCTATGCATCTTGTCAATAGTATTGTTTTTTTTGGGTATATTTCATATCATGATATGCATTTTGTCTATAATAATGTTTGATAAACAAATGACAAAGTACATGTATAAACATTGTAAGATAATTTTTTGACACACGACACAAATAAAGACACCATTTTTTTCATTATGTATTACATTAAAATAACCACTATGATAGGTATTCAATACTTAGTACTACATGTATAACATGTTAATGACATTTCTATGTTTATATGACAGATTTACTTGACCAGAGGAAAGACTTTATACATCAAGACTCAGCAGGTAGATGTTCCAGACATTCTGAGGTGGTGTTTATGACACGCTCCACATAGAATCAGTTAGATATAGATAGATACCGATGACAGATACTTAAGAAGTCTGAAAAGTAATTGGCCATGCTGAGATAGGAAATAACTGTATCATATCTTGACAGAGACAGATGTATACAGTTCACACAGGGAGTAAATAATACAATATTCGCTTTTCTGCACCGAGAATATGGCCTTGTTATTTGATTTTAACCTAGCACAGCATCAAATTAAGAGTTTCTCATATAATTTAGTATTGAGCCCCAGCAATTAATTTGGCACATAAATGGCTATACTGTTTGAGGTTTTAGTCAGCAGCATCAGTTTAAACGGAAAAGTATATTCCTGTTGTTTTGCGAGACATAACTTCATATGACATTACATGTACAATGTACTTTCAAGCCCTCAGATTCCCTAGCATTAAGAAATCAGTTGCCCCGGTATGAAGAAAACAGACTCTGGCAACATGCACAGACTGCATGATGCAGTATCGTAGGATGCAGAACAGACAAAGCTAGGATGGTAAGGCTTGGCGGAGGAATACCTGTCCTGTTTTAAGGAGTTCCGACTGGTCAAGGGAGAGATCGAGTGATTCAGGTGTCTGATCACATGATAGATCAGCTGACTGATCTAAAGATGCGTTGCCATCTGATGTCGGATTAAGCTTTACAAGAAATACATAACATTTCTGTTATTTTGAGTAATATTTCTTCTGCTTTGATTGATGCACATTTCATTTAACAAAAGATATCTTTAAATTCATACACTACAAAGCAAATTGTGCCTCATATGAATTTCATGTGAAAAGTGCATTCACTCGAAGTTCCACATACAAATTTCATGTAAAAAAAGAAAAGAAAAATCCTACTATATGCAATTTGCATAAAATTCACTCACATGAGTTCAATGCAAGTGCTCTTTTCCAACTGAATTTCACCTAAAATTCAGGCGAAGCACATTTTCTGGTGCAGTAAGAATTTGCAGCAGTTTTTTTTTGTGTAACCTTCATTGTTCCAAAAATTTGTTGTTTAATAATCAGAAATTATTGGTCATTGTCTTGAGCCTGATGTCTTGCTTTGTATATGCAGTAAGAATGAAAAGTAACCTTCTTGGTCCTAGAGAGGAATAGCTAAGTCTTATCGTATTATTTGTGTTACATCAAATATTCACCATCATCTTTGATAGAAAATCTATATATGAAGAATTTTTCAAATCAATTGTTTCAAATTAATAAGAATTGATGAACAATTAACAAAGTACAATCCTTAACATTTCCCCAGATTTTATTATTTTTTTTTTAAATCTTTGGACATTATCAAAACTATAAAGGCAATGACTGTGAAATGCTTCACCACTAACCATCAGATGTGTAGGTTAGAAAACATTAAAACTAAGCTCTCTATTAAAAGATGATGGAGATTGGAAACACTAGTCACAAGCAATCATATAGCTCAAGTCATCATTTTTTAACATCAAGAATAATGGTAACGAATGTTTGTTATCTTCACTTCGAAGACATCCATCAAAATATTTTCAGCATGTGATGATTGAATATGACATTGTTTCTGGATAAATGTTGGTGTTTCTTCACATTCCTGGGGTTTGGTCGACAGTCCAATTATTATGAGATTTATTAAACATTTGAAGCTTCAATTTAAGTTCAAACAATAACATGTTCATGAAAATACACTTGACCTGGATTCAAATTCTGACCCTCTTCATTATCAAATGATACATTGTTGGCCAAATTACCTGGTGCTGCTGATTCTTCTGTCTGTCTATAAACTATCCTTTACTATGTTGGTAATTCACTGTTTATGTTTACCCTTATTTGGTCTTAAATTGATAATTTAAACATTTTGGACATTAAAATTGTTTCATCATAAGACATATTGCATCAAAGTTAGTTTGATTGTCAGTGTCTGAGTTTTAATCGATACACCAAATATACATTTTCTGGTAAATAAATACTACCAATTGAATTTATCAGGGAAAGGAAACGGTGAAATAGGGTGTTTCCGCCTTTGTGTGCGAATTTTGATACAACATGTAGCACAACCTTCTTTGTCAAACACGTAAGCAAACCAAAATCAAAAGACTAAAATCACAAACCAAAAAAACAGATGCACATGTAAGAGGACAGAATGTTTTACATACCCTTTGTACGTCTGGAGTTGACATTTTTATGGGTGAGCTTGACGGATTCCTGAGATTCCGTTCTTCCCTTTAAACAGACCGGAAGTATATCATTTTCATTTGTTTTTAAATATTGGAAGAAAAAATTAATTATCTTTGATTAAGATGTCTCAGAATAAGATAACTAACTACTTAAACTAAATAATCTAAACAAATTAAATTTTTTGTGCATCGTTACTGAAACCACCGAATCTGATAAAAACGGAATTTCAAATAATGGCGAAATGGATTCAAACTGTTTAAAATATCTCACTCGTCACATCATCCTCATTTTAAGTTCATATCGCACCTTTTCATTCTTTTCAAAATAAGCGATAACGAATTTAGAACTTTATTGAATCAGCATAAAAAGATTTATAGTTCATAACTGCACCTTATTCATAAGAAAATTTTATAAAATCAACAAACAGATCCGTTAATTTGCTGTTCAAAAGTATACATTATTTTCATGCGAAAGAATTTCTGGATAAAAAGGCATGTATTTTGTCAATTTCAAAACACTTTTCATTTCATCTAACTTTGAAAGCATGTCAAATGTCAACTAGTGAAAAACTTATCATAGTTTAGAGAGTTTGATAAGTTTTAGCGAAAAAACACGCAAATGCATAGGAAAAGATCAAAAAATATTTTTAAGCAAAATTTTGCAAGAATTTAACCGTTGAGACCCTTTAAAAAAAAAAAAAAACCTGACATCAATGATTCCCAATTTTTATTATATTTATTTATAACTTTAGACAAACTGCCTGATTGTTGAACTTCAAAATGCCTTTATTTCAAACTGATTAAATCCCTTTAAAAACCCAGTCTGATTGAAACCTAGCTGCAGGTCTGTAGCTCCCAGTCTGAAAAAATTTGGACGGACGACCTAGAAAAAACCACCTTCTCCTCTTAAGCTTACACTCGTCGGTGTAAGAAGAAAGAAGGATCGGAGGGTACCAGACTGAACAAGAGGCCCATGGGCCACATCGCTCACCTGAGCAAGAATAGGCATGATAAAATCAGCTTAATGGAGTCATAATACAAAAATATTTGGACAAACTGGTATAATACATGTAGATCCTGTATAAATAAAAAATCCACCCCCCCCATACTCATATAACTTGTTGAGCATTGCAGTTCTCAAAAAGATCCTAAACAATTGTTTATATACGGGATATAAACCTACATCAAACTCTAAACCCCTTGTGAGGCCCAAGAATCGTCCAGGGGCCAAAGTCTAAACAATTCTAAAGAATCAGCAATATGTAAAAATGCTTGCATATAAGTAAAACCATATACGGTATAATAACATTTCAGTTTTTGTGAATAATTAAAATGTTTTCCTTTGTACAACTGGATCCTCAATGTGGCCCCACCCTACTTCTCAAGATTTTGATTTTAACGAATTTGAATCTACACTATCTGAAGTTGCTTTCACAAAAGTTACGGCTTTTCTAGGCAAATGGTTTTTTAGAAAAAGATTTTAGGATTTTTCTCTATATATATTCCTAGGTAAAAATTTGTCCCCCCCCCCCTCGTTGTGACCCCATCCTACCCCCGGGCATCATGATTTGAACAAACTTGAATCTTCACTACCTGGGGATGCTTTCACACAAGTTTCAGCTTTCCTGGCTGATTGGTTTCTGAGAAGATTTTTAAAGATTTACTCTTTATATTCCTATGTAAAAATTTGACCCATCCATTGTGGACCCACTCTACCCCCGGGGATCATGATTTTCACAACTTTGAATCTACACTACCTGAGGATACTTCCATACAAGTTTCAGCTTTCCTGGCTGATTGATTTCTGAGAAGAAGATTTTTAAAGATTTCCTCTACATATTCCTATGTAAAAATTTGACCCCCATTGAGGCCCCCAACCCTACCCCCAAAGGTCATAATTTTCACAACTTTGAATCTACGCTATCTAAAAATGCTTCCACAAAAGTTTTAGCTTTACTGGGCAAATGGTTCTTGAGGAGAAGATTTATAAAGATTTCCTCTATATATACCTATGTTAAAATTTGACCCACCCATTGTGGACCCACTCTACCCCCGAGGGTCATGATTTTCACAACTTTGAATCTACACTACCTGAGGATACTTCCATACAAGTTTCAGCTTTCCTGGCTGGTTGATTTCTGAAAAGAAGATTTTTAAAGATTCCCTCTATATATTCCTATGTAAAAATTTGACCCCCATTGTAGCCCCACCCTATCCCCGGAAGTCATGATTTTCACAACTTTGAATCTACACTACCTAAGGATGCTTCCACACAAGTTTCAGCTTTCCTGGCCAAATGGTTCTTGAGAAGAAGATTTTTAAAATATTTAACTCTATACATTCCTATGAAAAATTCGACCCCCCCCCCCCATTGGGACCCTACCCTTCTCCCGAGGGTCATGATATTCACAAATTTGAATCTACACTACCTGAGGATACTTCCACGTAAGTGTCAGCTTTCCTGGCCGAATGGTTTCTGAGAAGAAGATTTTTAAAGATTTACTCTATATATTCATATGCAAAAATTCGACCCCCCCCCCCATTGTGGCCCCACCCTACCCCCGGGGATCATGATTTTCACAACTTTGAATCTACACTACCTGAGGATACTTCCATACAAGTTTCAGCTTTCCTGGCTGATTGATTTCTGAGAAGAAGATTTTTAAAGATTCCCTCTATATATTCCTATGTAAAAATTTGACCCCCATTGAGGCCCCAACCCTACCCCCAAAGGTCATGATTTTCACAACTTTGAATCTACGCTATCTAAAAATGCTTCCACAAAGGTTTCAGCTTTACTGGGCAAATGGTTCTTGAGAAGAAGATTTGTAAAGATTTCCTCTATATATACCTATGTTTAAATTTGACCCACCCATTGTGGACCCACTCTACCCCCGAGGGTCATGATTTTCACAACTTTGAATCTACACTACCTGAGGATACTTCCATACAAGTTTCAGCTTTTCTGGCTGATTGATTTCTGAGAAGAAGATTTTTAAAGATTCCCTCTATATATTCCTATGTAAAAATTTGACCCACCCATTGTGGCCCCACCCTACAACCGGGGGTCATGATTTTCACAACTTTGAATCTACACTACCTGAGGATGCTTCCACACAAGTTTCAGCTTTCCTGGCCAAATGGTTCTTGAGAAGAAGATTTTTAAAATATTTAAATCTATACATTCCTATGAAAAATTCGACCCCCCCCCCCCCCCCCCCCCCCCCCCATTGGGACCATACCCTTCTCCTGAGGATCATGATATTCACAAATTTGAATCTACACTACCTGAGGATACTTCCACGTAAGTGTCAGCTTTCCTGGCCAAGAAGATTTTTAAAGATTTACTCTATATATTCATATGCATATAAATTTCAGGGACCTATGTACTAAGTACGTCCCTGTAAATTTTAACCCCTCAATAGTAAAATTAGTGACTGTTGCGGGATTAAAATTTGCAGGGACGTTTAAAAGAAAAGAAAAACAATCAAACTTTTATTAGATATTCATTACTTACATACAAACTAAATAGTGATTTGTTTAAAGATAGAGAGAAATAAATGATTAGTGGTTTTCTTATAAAATAGCCTAATGCTTCTTTCCCAAATTTATCCGATCAACATTTTTTAACCTGCGTCCGTCCTGAAGAGGAAGTTGTTCCGGCATCTCTGCCGTAAGCTGAGGGTTTGACGCATCAACATAGAGTTATTTTAGGCGTTTGTGTGTATATTTCTAGTCAATTCCAAGTTGACACGAGAGGGAGAATAATAGCGAGGTGTCTGCATTGTAAAAAGTGCAGATATGTCGCTCACTGCGACCGCAGAGGAGAAAAATGGCACGTCCACAGGGTCAACAGATGACATTCTGAAATCAACAGGCAATGATGAGCTGAAGTTTGGTCTGTTGATTAGCCTGTTGAAGGTGGATCAAGTCCCCAACAAAGATGTTGTAGATACAGTACTTCATCTGGTATGTATAGCAATTTATTAGCAGTGGGCGTGGCATTTTACCTGCAATTTTGAAATGCTTCAAAGTGAAACGAAACTGATGTAGGCTTTATATGTCATGTTAATGTCACACCTGAATAGACTCAAATTACGAGAATGCACAAATACTACAATATTTATATGAATTTTAACAATGCCACAAGGAGCACTTCTGAAAAATCTCATGAAGCTGTTTGTAATTAATTGATTGGTAAATTTGTGTAATAGTTCATTAAAATTGTCATAAATGGACAAATTAAAATTCATTAAACTGATCAATACTTTTCCTTTAAATATAGGCACTAGGCACACTTAAACAAATAACTATAATAAATTTGAAAAATACCCTCAAATCCATTTGTGAGTAAGTAGTATGTTTGATCTTTGGTGTGAAAAGACTGAAGAACTTGTGCAACAGTGTTTCATTACATGTATATGTATATACAAATCTTAAGATAAAAATGAAACTGTTTCAACTTTAAGGCAGTGGGTAACAGTAAATATAAGTTTTCCCTTTTTCCACCTAGGGATAGGATTCTTTATTTTATTGCAAGTTACAAAAAAGTTGCAACAAAAAGTGCATTTTTATGTGAAAACTGTAAGGGAAATAACTAATATGTCTTCAGGAAATGCATAGTTTTTTTTGTTTTGTTTTGTTTTTTTTTTTTAGATATAATGGAAATGTGAAATCATTTAATTAAGCTCATGTGGATCAATTCATATTGATCTGCACCAGTAATTTCACACTTTATGGTTAGATCTTTAAGGTAAGGTTTGCGGTTACAGGGAGATAACTCACAGATTTTCATTGTGACGTAACACCAACTACCCTTTATTTTAGCTAGGATATCAAAATTTATATGACGTCATAATTGATTTCAGGTTTTTTTACTTCGCAGGGTTTTATAGTTTCTTTGAAAAAATAACAGGACAAAAGCATTTTATCAATTTCCACAAGAAATGAAGTCCACATCATATGGTTTTAAATAGTTTTTAGAAACATCAGATTACACTTATACTGAGATACGTTTTTCCTGAAATCAGTGGACGTGGAAAGATTTCAAATGAGGTGTTTTCGTTTACATAATAGTAGTCCAAAATTAAGACTTTTGTTGCATTTTATTCTATTTTTAGATAGTTCATTAGAAATTTATAAAAATGAATCACAATATAAATAGTGACATTATTTTCGAACATTTTAAGCATAAATAACCCCCATAATAGTCACACAAAATGTACATTTTTTCACAAAATTATTTACATTTCATCAACATGAAAATTTGAAATCATGAATTTGACCTTTTGTAGTTATAAAACGGGACCGGCAAAATCATTTTAATTTCATGAGAAAAAAGACTTTAGTATAGTGAACAAACTGGTATGTAACTTTGGTACGATTCCTAAAAAATGCAAGCCACAAACCTTACCTTAATTCAATAGAAATCTTTGCTGTACAAAGTGAAACATAGATATTATTGCTTTATTCATAGAATACACTAATGCTATTAGGTTTCAATAATTTAGAACTTATTTGTAAGCAAAGCATGTCAATATAGATATTACAAATTATAGATATCATGCTCATAAGTGTCTCATCTTGTTAATTTAACCTTTGTTCCTTGATACATGGAATTCTCTGGAATATTATTTTTAAAAAAAATGTAAAACCTCTTTTAAAATTAGTTTTCAAAACAACAACTTAGCATGAAGCGAGATGAAGAGGTTCTTTGACTTGTTTGCATTTAATTAATAATAGGAAACCTATGTTATGTTCACTCACTGTTTCTGAGCTTTATTTATTAATTTTAAAAGCGGTTGTAAAACATGCTTTTCTCATTTTGATGGGGGATCTGGAAAAGGATGAGTGAGGAGAGTCAACTCATAATGTAGTTAAGTTGGTAGTTCAGTGATCATTACCAGTTACAATTCACTAGCGAGCAAAATGGTAGTTGATGTCTATAATCAGGGTTGTTTCATATTGGAACAGGAAATGTTTCCAAAATTACCAGTGAACAGAATTTGAGTCAGCAGCCTTAGGCTAATTGGTTAATAGTACAAAAAAAGGAAAACCGTGTATTTCAGTTATTGGCCATTATAATGCTGTTTTCCATAAACAATTGATTTCTTTTCTTTGAAAAAAGGTAAAATGAATATTTTAACAAAAATATGCAGCAATGTCTTTGGAAAGCAAGGAACTCAAAACTTCATTAATTTTCATGACTTATATCCTTGTGAATGATGTGGACAAACATTTCACCATCATTTCTAGAGTAAAAAAAAAATCTCTGATTTGAAAGGGAAATTATATTGATCTTACTGAAATGCATTTGTCATTAAAAAGATCTTGTCTTTTTCCTGGAGATGTCTCTGACAACTAAAGCCACCTTGAGGAATGTTATGGTGCAGTTACTTAGTTTTGTTTCCGGCGTACATTATAAAAATGCATTTTATTGATATTACCTGGTAAATACCAGAAATACCAGGGGTATGATTTATTTACAAAAGACTATACCGTACAACAGTGTTAAAAACATTTTCATGTAGTCTTATGAAAACAAAATTTTTAATTTATTTAATTTTTAAAAAATTTCAATATATCTATTAGAATATGTTACTGGCATTGTGTTGGAGTGTGGAACATTATTTAAGTGTATGAAATTTTGACATTTGTTAATTTTGTTGTAAGATCTTAACATAAAATGAAACCCATATTCTCATGCAATTACAAAAATATGGAACATAGCTCATGTGATTTTTAGATAGAGCATTTTATAAGATTTGAATATTTTAGCAGAAATTTATCTAAAACTGGGATTAAGATCTCACTCACCCAGAATAAGCAGTAACAGAGCTCTCATATAGATTACTCTACACACTGTAAAACTTGAGTCTGGGTAGTTATTTATATTTCTGGTCAGAGTCACTTAATGGCGTACATTTGACACCTTTTAAAAGCAGTTTTATTTACCCATTATTGATTTTCTTTTCATCCAATCATAATAATAAAACTAGTAATCGACTGTGAAATTATAATTGATTGGTATTCCTGGTGTATGGTCAGTGAACTGTGGGGAATGCTCCACTTCGGAATTGTCCCTAAATCTGATTGATGCCCAGGATCAGTCCTGAGGAGACAGGATCGCATGTCCTTACCCCCAAACTCTGACCATAGAAACCACTTAAGAATCATTAGGATAATGCTTTTGGCAATATATTGACATTTGTGAGAATTTAAAATATTTTAGGAAATTCTTCAGTTTTAAATCATCTAGCAGTTATATTGATTGTAAATTGTGCAATTTCCCTTACTTTTTTTTTTTTTATCAGTGAATTGATATTTATTCGGTATGTAAAGAATTTATTAACTCTTCAATTTGTAGTTGTTGCAGCTGATTGGTCTCTTGGTGATTTACTAGTCCTCATAGAATTAAGAGGAATGTTTTATGCAGATTATATTACTTGTATTTTGGTTAATTTCTGACATTTAAAAATAATCTTAATTAATAAAGGATGTAGAGAGTAGTTTTTGACATTAATCACCGCAGGTGAGCTAAAACAACACACCTTGATGAGTGAGTGATTGCTTCTATAAGATTCGGTAGACACTGATGTAAACACTGAGGCCATCCATGAAAATATCTTTGTTTCCCTCTAATGTACATTACTTCTGATGTTGTGTCCAGACCTTATAATATCCAAATGAAAATCATTGTGGAACCAAATTAATAAATAATTATTCTGATAATTTAAAACAAAGATTTGGATTTCATAAAAAGTTACATAATAGTTATGATACAAAAAGGTATTGAAAAATTTAGAGATTTACTAGTACATGTACCAGTTACTGGTTGGTTGTGTTTGGGGAAACAAAGGTATTTTTCACTTTGGCCTGAAGACTTCCATATTTGGACTTGGCAACAATTAAGGACGATTCCAACATCTATGTAGATAAAGGTCTTTATGTTGAGACATTGCAGAGTCAGCAACATTGTTAGTGTAATAAGTGATACATGGCTCAATAGCCTCAATGCAACACCTTTGTACCATGGTACATGAAAATTTCTTTATTGGGACTCATTGATAAAGGCGGATTCCAACACCTATTTCGGCAAAGACTTTCCATATAGGGACACTGCAGAGTCAGGAACTTTGTCAGAGTAAGGAGTGAAATATTGCTCACTCCAACAGCTATGTACTTGAAGACTTCCATGTGGGGACACTGCAGAGTCAGCAACTTTGTCAGAGTAGGGAGTGAAATATTGCTCACTCAAACAGCTATATATGTACATGAAGACTTCAATGTGGGGACATTACAGAGTCGGTGCCTTTGTCGGAGAAGGGAGTGAGATATTGCTTGCTCCGACAGCTATGTACATGAAGACTTCCATATGGAGACAATGCAGAGTCAGCAACATTGTCAGTGTAGGAAGTGAGGCATCACTCACTGCATGTCCTCATCATTCAAACAAGTCGTGGTTAACTGGTCACCAATATCTCATCAGATATCTGATCATCCTTGTCCTTTTACTAAATTGTCTGTGTCTTTTATGACTTGTTTGCGCTCTCAGGAAGAAGTAGTGAAAACAGTTTGATGATGACAATCGGTTACTGTGGGGTCTCCATAGATCTCTCTCCTGTTGTGAGAAAGTTTACAGGAAGGAGTGGTGTTGTAGAGATTGATTTAGTTCCTCGTTAGATGCTTGTCTTCCAGTGGCACCTAGTCGTTTATATAGGGCTATAATTAGGCGGTAGACGGCCACTATTAAACTGATTGAATGTCAATATTTGCTACACTTTCCCTTAAATGTTGCACAAAAACTAGTGACAACTGCACATTGATCAACTTTAATAATGTCCATTTAAAAAGTGATATAGATGGAGCTGAGATCAATATTAATTTCCCAGTAATGGTTCCTTCTGCTTGTTAGAGCCATTATATGACCTTCTTTGAAGACCAAAGAATGAAAAATACTGAGCTTTAAAACCATTCTAGTTTATCAGAAGATAATGGATCAAGAAGTATGGAAGTTGATTAATATCACAATGTAGATGTGATTGATTGGACAATGTCAGAGGGATCTCCAGTATTATACTTAGTTCAATGCCAAGACAAGGATGAGAGATACGGCACTATTCACCAACCTTTATTGGTCACAATGTTATTACAAGAATCTCTGATACCAATATGGTTTGGAACAATTAATTTTGGCTGTGATGGAAACTTATATGTACCAACCTAAATTTAATAAATCTCTACCGCCCTGTATTGCAACTATAAGAATGAGTTGCTTTAGTCAATATTGCAACTATAAGGTATTTCAAATTTATCTCACAGTATTTCCAACTTACGAAAAGCTGATTTGCAATGTGCATCTTTTATCAATACATATGCAAGTATATATCAAAAATATGATGTTAAGAACATTTGCTTCATATTAGTCTTCAAAACTGAAAATTTTGATAGACAAAAGGAGTCATATTTGTGAAGGAGATTTATTTTTCTGTGTAATTATTGGCTTCTGTTGTATCTATAGTACATCATGTCTGCTATATAACACAGCAAAACAGCAAGAATAGAACCTCAGATACAGAGTATAAAATTACTGAAATTTTATTTACCATCAAAAGCATCTTTATAATATTGGTGACGTAGATTGCAATAACACAGCGCCAACATGTAGGTAGTAGATCTCATATGACAGTACAATAGTTATTAAGTTTCTGTGGGAAGCCGTGGGTAGCACAGTCATTGTTACAGTACAGGAATATTAGTACATGTGATAACTATGTCAATACATCAAGAAAAATCCATGACAGAAGTCGTCGAACCATTCGGGATTTATTTTCTGTCTTACTAAGCTGTACATGCATTGATCTTCTGTACAAGTACCGGTATTTGTCATATGGATTCATTTGTTTTGTCTTCTGAACATGCTGAATGCCATGATACAATAAAGAATGCAGATGTCTAGGAATTCATCCCTTATTTATAGACCCACATACTCTCAATCAATAGCTCTACCCGCTGGGTGTTCAACTTAACTGAGGACCAGGTCTTCAATTTGTTTAATGAACTCGTTTAAGCAAGTTTTATTTTTTATAGCATTAAGAGGTTGCTTTTGGTTTAATGGGTTTTGGATTTTTTAATTGATATTTCTTTATTGAACAAGCCGTAGTTGGATCTATAATGATTTCACAGTGTTTTTTGATTTGACAAACTACCTTGGTGTTTGTGTGAAATTAGAACCTGTGCCACACAAGGTATTCTTTTTCAAGGCAACCTCACAGAAAAAAAGGATGGATTTAATCTAATCTATTTTAATCTAATACATGTATGATGTAAATTGTAACTTAGTTGATACATACATGACATTACATGTTTATATTGATTTGTGTTAGCAAGCTACCAGTACATACACATTGTAGTTTGAATTGATAAAAAAAAAATAAGGTAACACACAACATCCTGTTTGTTAAGAAATATAAGAATGGATATAAATATTCTGGGCCAGCTGGGTTTTTTTTACAAGAACATAAAGTAGTTGATAGTTGTATGAGATACAAGTATTAATTGACTGGGTCTTTGAAAACAAATTTAGAAAATTAGTGGAAGATTAGCCATTCCCCTGGGTACAGTTAAATGAGTAATGAGCCAGAATGGTAATGAGCTATCTAAGGAAGGTGCAAATTTGGTTTAAACCAGCCATGAAAGTGTCTGGCCATAGTTGACTACAGCAGGCATTATGGTTCATTTCATGAAGACCTTGAAACCCTGTTTAGAAGAGGGAATCCCCTTATTATAAGCTGACAATTTCATCAAGTCCAGCTACATTGAATTGATTTTTTAGGCAAGAATTCCTTACAAAGTAGACTCTTTGAAACTTAATTCTCAGGGCTTCTAATGAACAAAATTGGAACCAATTGCATTGAGCTGGTCCATTGATCATTGATTGGAGTTGATTGTAAAAGGTCGGAAGGTTTTTCTTGATTAGAAGAGAAGACTAACACTAAGAAGTATTTTATTTACACAGTGGACAAGTGTCCCATAAAGCCTTTATTTGCCTCATCTACTCCTCATTTTCAGATGTCATAGTTCTTATTGTGAAATTGCTGAAAATCCATAGAATCCTCATATTTCATTGCAGAGTATTATAGAGTTTTCAGCAGATCTGTTGTCCTGCAGTTAATTTCCTTTTGGATATAAAGTTTCACACATGTTGATTTCAAAAGATGCTGGTTTGTTACATAATAAATACATGTATGTTATGATAAAGATCTGGAATTATATCTAAAGATATACGGTAATCATTCATAGTTACTAGTAGATAAATGTGTGATTAATTATTATTACAGAATTGTCACCAGTTGCATCCTCAAATCATTATTTCCCACATTTAATTCTGTTTCTTTTAATTTATTTTATGAAAATTTATTGAAAGCATTTTGGCCAAGAGAACTATAGTGTCAGTCTATTAATTTCAAAATGGTTTTGTAAATGAGTGAATGATATCACTATAATTACAAACGAATCACTAGACAGCTGTTTTATCTATTGATGAGATCTGACTATCATTACCAGGTCCACTGAACTCTCATCTGTAACTGCATCAATTATTTATTTTTCAGTTGGTGGGCGGAGAGTTTGACATTGAGACAAACTTCATCATTCAGGAGCCACAGAACATCCTACACATGCTGAGGGTCTTCTCCAGCTGTACCTCCACACTACAGGTATCAATAGGTGTCTCACACCCATGGGATGTCACATACCCATGCAATACTGTATGGACCTTAATTGCAGTGTCTCACACCCGTGGGATCTCACATACCCATGCAATACTGTATCACACACCTTGCTGTGTTTCATGTCCATGTAATGTGTAATGTTCATATGATATCAAGTACCCATCTTCTATCACACACCCCACTGTATTGCCCATATGATATCTCATGCCCATTTGATGTCTCATGCCCCATTTGATGGCACATACCCATGTGATATCATGCCCATGGGATGTATCATGCCCATTTGATTTCTCATGTCCATTTAATTTCTCAAGCCCATTTGATGCCTCATGCCCATTTCAGGCCATTTGATGACTTGTTTACCCATTCTGCTGTGTCACATACCCATTTTCTATCACATACATTACTTGGTTACACACCGACGTGTCACATAATGTAGAATCACTGAAGTTTTGAGAGGCAGTTTTCTTTTGTTAACTTGTTTAAAAACTAGTTTTGTTGTTTTGTGGATTCACCTGTAGATATAATGAATAAAGACTATGTTTTTTGATTTGCTAAGGATATTTTTCGTGGATGAGATGTACCCTTAAAATCCATGAAAATAGAGCTCTAATAAATTCTAATGGTTGTACAGTATCCCTGTTGTATAAATGTGTAATAAAGAAAAGTAAAAGTTTCAATTATAAAATCTCCCTCAGCAATGGATTATTGTCAATCTAAATGTATCTGATTATGTATGTTTTTTGCTTTCAAAAACTGAAAAGATCTTGTTTGGACATAAAAAGTTTTAAAATATCAATACACTGTATCAGCAAAACAAAATAAATCAGTTACATAACGTACTTGTACTAATTAATATTGTAAATTGATTTAGATCATATTGTATGGGTAAATATATACCGAGAAATCTGGTCTATTTTTCAGGCTGAAATATGGAGTGTATTTACTGCAATGTTAAAGAAGAGTCGGCGGAACCTACAGGCTTGTACAGAAGTCGGGCTCATAGAACACACACTAAATTTGATGAATGATGCAGATGATGTCATAGCTGGTATAAATGCATTGTACCTAAATAAATACAAATGAACTTAATTTCATCATGATTCTGAATGGTGTACAACATTTCATTGCCATAATGCAGTTGGTTGGTTGTAGTAATCCTATATCTGAATGCATTTTGCTGTGCTGTTGACCATCGGTATGTGGTATTTTACAGATTTACTGGTGGACATGTTGTGTACACTGGCCAGCTACAGTATCACCGTCCGAGAACTCAAAATGTTGTTCTCCATTCTACAGGCTGCTGAAGGGCAATGGGTAAGTACAGTACCTGGCCAAAATTTCTAAGTTCTCAAAACAAATTTCATTTCATTTGCATTGAAAATAAATCTATCTAAACAATCCATGAATTAATTCCTACTTTATAAGTACAGCATGTGACCCCCGAGGTTTATTTCACAAAATAATGGTCTTGTTTGACAATAACTGATACTTGAAATGAAGTGTAATGGTATGTTTTATAGTACATGTATTGTTTATGAAACAAATAGTGCAGTTATTTTGCACTGAATATATTGTTGTGTGTATGCAGAAAAGACATGCTGTGAAATTACTCTCCGTCCTCCAAGTGATGCCTCAAAGGGAAGGGCCTGATGAATTCTTCAGTTTTCCAGGAAAAAAAGGATCAGTATGTTGAAATATTTTTCTGTTCTCGCTCACAAAAAGTTCTGCATGATATCTTTTTCTATTCAATAAGAATAAAAACAGGAAAATGTTATAAACAACATGTTTAAGAAAGAAGAGTTAAGAAAATGTCAGTTCGAGAAAGTTATGGTTATCAGAATTAGATTCATCTTTTGGTTTCATTTTTATCCATAGTTTATTGCCCTGCCTCCAATCAAGACCTGGCCTTACCAAAATGGCTGGACATTTACCTGCTGGTTACGACTGGATCCTGTTACCGGGGTAACGGTGGAGAGAGAGAAACCATACTTATACTGGTAAGTGTCTACAATATTTCCGCAAAAAGATAGATTTTCTAACAGTGGCTGCATTTAAGCACAGAAATTTTGTTAGTCCGCATGAAAATCTATTAGTCTGTGACTAACGGACTAAGGTTAGTGTCGAACCCTGGAGAAACCATACTTATTACTGGTAAGTGTCTACAATATTTCCGCAAAAAGTTAGATTTTCTAACAGTGACTGCATTTAAGCACTGAAATATGATTATCTGTTGATTTTTAACCTTGATTTTTGCAGTTTTAAAACCAATAAAGGAGTTGGATATTCTGCTCATTTCCTTGGAAATTCTCTAGTCATCACAACCATGAAGATCAAAGGCAAAGGTTTCCAGCACTGTGTTAAATATGACTTCCTGCCTAGAAAGGTAAGATAAATCATATGTTGAACAGGCATAAATTTAAGTACCTATAATGTAAAACCTGTGTATATTGAACGATCAATGCAATGTATGTATTATTTTTATTTTCAATTATGGACTAAAAAGATCTTTTAAAAGATTGAAAAAAGAAATAAATGCTACATGTATCGGATACTTGTATGTGTGATTGGAATTTTCTCTTTCAGTGGTACATGGTGACTGTGGTGCATGTATACAACCGATGGAGTAAATCAGAGCTGAGGTGTTACGTGAACGGAGAAATTGTGTCCAGCGCAGACATTTCCTGGCTAGTCAGCACTAGTGATGTAAGACTTGCTCAGCCATGATGCAATAAACCACAGCTGTTAATGTTCATCAACTACTCGTATTATTGATTTCTATAACATAATGGCAATTAAACTTGCATGCGCTGAAATTTATGCAATTTTAGATTCCCTGGTTGACTCTTAACTGTAGGCAATTATTCATCCAAAGAAAATACAAGTGGAAAAATTAATAATAATTAACAATAACAAATGATGATGGAATTAAAAGCTTGAACAATTATTTTGATATAAATTTTTAAAGCTTTAATGATATTTGTGATACAATTATCTGTTTTATAAGGATTTGTTTTTCAGCCATTTGATAAGTGTTTTCTGGGGGCCAGTTCAGAGGGGGAGACAGACCACATGTTCTGTGGTCAGATGTCCACAGTGTATCTGTTTAGTGAATCCCTCACCCCACAGCAAATATCAGCCATTTACTACCTTGGACCAAGTTATAAGGTAAACAACTTCTGTTCTTTCCAGAGCATATCAAAGGTGGTGAAATTGTTTCTGTTTTTTGTCAGCATTTCCTCTGTAATCACATAGAACATATTTCATTTCAGAGTCAGTTTCGTTTTGACAATGAATGTGGATTGGGAACAGTTGTAGTTAACAAGAGAGTAAGAATTGTCAATAAAAGCTATTAACATTAAAAATTAAATTGAACATCTAACATAGAACAGGAGTACTATAACTGTCCATTGTCAGTAAGATTTTGAATTTGATACTTTATGATATGAAACAAATCGAGTTAATAGTAATTTATCCTCTTTCTGTCCATTGTAGCTGTTGTATGATGGGAAGCTGACCTCTCTCATCGTGTTTATGTATAACCCCATTGCCTGTGATGGTCAGCTGTGTCTGGAATCCTCTCCAAAAGGAAATGTTCCCCACTTTGTCCATGTACAACATGCTCTCATGTCAGGGGTATGTATACAACCTTAAATACCAAGACTTGGTCAAGGAAAGCAATGTCTTGGATATTTGTGTGCACCCATGCATATGATGCCTATTTTTGTGAATGTTCAGAGCTTTTTTTTTTTTATTTTACTTTAACAGATTTTAATTTCAAAATATTCTTGACAACACAATGAATAATATTTTTTGTGATGAAATGTCTCAGTGAGAGAGAGAGAGAGAGAGAGAGGGGGGGGGGGGAGAGATATAGAGAGAAAGCGAGCACATTAATTAAAAAAAATATACATATTTAAATCATATATGAAATGTACATTACATATATTCCAGTTAAATCATGAAATTTTTGTTTCGATTAGGAGGTCAAGTCTGTGATAACGCATTCCATCTACAGCACGCTTCACTCCCTTGGAGGGGTTCAGGTCAGTCTCGTTCATATCTGCTGTGGTGTCATCAACATCGAGTTACTGGGTGCTAGCTTATGCTGGGTTACTGAGGAGTAAAATATTTGTGTTTTTTTTCTTCTATTTTCAAGGTGGTGTTTCCATTGTTTGGTCAGTTAGACATGTCAGTTAGAAAGGGAGATAACATTCCAAGCGAGGTGGATTACACTATCTGGTAAATCACTGTCCAAGTTAAACTTATTGTTAAACGATGTACACAAATATTTTTTAGAGATCAAGGTGAATTCCATTAGAATTGAAGGACAGGATGATAATCTTCTACCCTTTTTTGTAGTGCCAAGTTGATGAGTATTTTATGCAATCTGATGGAGAGCTCAGTGACCATTCAACAACAGATGATGCAGAATCGGGGCTTCCTGGTCATTGGTTATCTGCTGGAGAAAGTAAGTATAGAGTTTACCAATTTAATTCAGTTCCAAGTCATTTTCAACCAATTCAGGGGCTTAAAAGGGCAACAAGTTTGTAGTACAATCATTGTACTATTTAGAAATTATGTAATACAATATACACCTACACACGAGAGAAAGAGATGTACGATTAAAGGAAACAGACATAACAAGGGAAATTAACTGGATAACACATATAAACATTTACTCATACACATATTTATATGCATGTATATACATAAACATTTGCTTGTACATGTTTTAGTTACGCTGAGTTTATATATGTTTTCAATATTGTGTGGTACTTGTGTCTTTACAGGCCAACCGACAGCATGTGACCCCCGATGTTCTGGAGATTTTTCTGAGGCTCACCCAGTACCTAGTGGCTCTCCCCACGGGGAGTGTCATCTTAAAGCACTTGTTTGACCACATCTTATTTAACCCGGCCCTCTGGATTCATGCCAGCGTAGAGGTATGAACACTTTCATCAGTATATATTATTTGCAGGCTTAAATTCGTACTTCTGTAACAAAAAAAGCTTACCAGATTATTTTGTGCTTTGAGAAATATTTTGGAGTAAAAGTTTCTGAGTATGTTATCGTTTATTAAATGAAATTCGTAAAATGAAAAATTTTCACAGGTCCAAACCAAGCTATATTGTTACCTGGCCACAGAGTTTATCAACAATGCTCAGATTTATAACAACATTCGGCGGGTTAGTGCTGTACTACAGACAATGCACACATTGAAGCTGTATTACTGGGTCGTCAACCCCGTTGACAGGAGTGGGGTGGTTCCTAAGGGAACAGGTGGGTCAAGAAAGTTACAGATCTTAGCTTGTTTGAATTTTTAGGCAAAAAAGAGCAATTTTATATTTTTTGCCCTCCTTGGTAATAAGTTTTAGTTATTGAAAATGTCATGATATGTGTAGTTTTGCAATGCAGAAAAGGATGAATATAAATTTCAATGCAATGCAGAAAAAGGTTTAATAAAAATTTCAGTCTTAAAATACTTGAATCAAGGTATATGACATGCCATGTAATTTGTTTAGATGGACCTAGACCAAATTATGATGAGATTGTGAAGCTGCGATCGTTTATGCTGATGTATCTGAAACAGCTGTTGATGAAGGGACCAGGAGTACAGGAGGATGAGCTCCAGAGTATTCTAAACTACCTGTCTACACTACATGAGGTCAGATTCTCTCCCTTTATCATACTTTTAATGTGTATGTTTGTTTTATATTTTCTTAACTGTCCACTCTACACGAGATCAGAGTCTCTCCCTTTACAATGATTTTAATGTGTGTGATTCTGTATTGATTGTACATTTGTTCTGGTTTCATCTTGTTTTAATGGATCTCCTTGTTTAAAGGATGACAATTTGATGGACGTGTTGAAGCTGTCTGTAGAACTAATGGCGGAGCATCCCATGTCCATGGTGCCATCTTTTGATAAGAAGGGAGGAATCAGGTAAAAAATCAGCCATTTCATTCCATTGTGTGATGCATATAAAATGTTCCTATCAATACTGTGTGTTTGTATAGAATTATCAGTTAATATATTCTTTTTTTTTGTAGAACTGTGTTCAAGTTGCTGGCCTCCCCGTCAGAAGAGTTGAGGATTCAGTCTCTCAAGTTACTGGGCTACTGGCTGATGAGGAGCACACACAAGTAAGTACTGCCATTATTTACCTCCCTTTGTTTCTGTATCTCTCTGCCTGAAGGTAAGATCTTGTTTACTTATCTAGTTTATATCCTGGGTGAACATTGTATCCTTTTACAGGAGGTCTCCTCTACACCGGATAAAACTTTTAACTCGGCCATCAGTCAAAAGTCATTTCAGGTTCTGCAATAAACACATTTAGAATTCTGCTGCCTGTAATAACTCCTTTATCTCAGTGTATCAGTACTTTTCTCTCAGTCAGGATGGAAAATTATTTCTATTCATAAATGTCAATGTTTCTTTTTTCTCTGTAATGTTTAAAATCAGTTCATATAATCATTTCATATCTACTGAATAAATAAACTTGAAAATTTAAAAATATTCTGCATGATTGCAATTAAAATCTAATTTTCATCTAATTATTGAATTCTGTTTTGATCCATTCATGAATGTCTCCATGCGAATGTATAGAAAACATACCGGGAATGGTCTCTTAATAGCAAACAAATGCTTGAATGTCAACGTTATTTATTTTTATTTCAACAAATAATTAATTCACTTTAGTTTATATAGTATTGACAGAATAATATAAGTGTGTACATATGTTGTATGACAGTTGTAAGACTTCGTGTATGATATCTATATAAAATGTTTAATATAATATAATATGTTTTGCTTTAGGAGGAAATCTGATGCCTTGGGACCACACAACTTGTTCTCGTTGATCGGAGAACGCCTGATGCTAAATGAATCCACCATTACCATGCCTATATACAATGTCCTGTTTGAGGTAATTAGTGATCCCTGGTTGTACAGATATCTAGAGACTTATCTCATAAATATTTACTTATAATAGGATAAATTCTGATGCTGATGTTCTGTAGCAGAGGAACAGTCTTTGTTTAAGACATCTGTCTATCTTGTGATATATTTCTTGGTGCCAGAAATGAAACGCTACATGTTTACAAATCAAAGGTCTATATTTATTATCAATGTCATTAACTTTGTTACTTAAAATCCTTGAATGCTTCATTTGTTTCTTATATTCATTCATCAGATATTGGTTTGAAAATTATCTTTTATATTTTGAAATATTGGGTTTATTTCTGTATTTGGTGAGAATATAATCTCCCTGTATTCTCCATGACTGCATTTAGGCCTCCCAAAGTTAATTCTACGTTAAACATCACTTCAAATTACCAAATGTACGAGGGAGGGCGATAAAATTAAAACAAACAACATTTTCAAACAAATGATTTTTATCCATTTACATTGATACAAATACAATGTATATTGAATATTAAAATCCCTGTATGCTTTATTTTTTTTTTTTATATTCATTCATCAAATATTGGTTAGAAAATTATCTATTATAATATTTAAGATATATCCTAATTGATATTTTAAAATGTTGGGTTTATTTCTGTATTTGGTGAGAATATAATCTCATGTAGCCAACATCTTAAATAATGATCTTTCCTTACAACCCCATTAAGTATCTGATATATATAGTCCATAATGTGCTCTAAGCATTTCAAATTTCTACAGATTCCAGTATTTTAGTAAAATCAAACTGGAAAAGATCAAATTAGAATAGAAATTTGTTTTTTCTTAAACACAATATTTCCTAAATCTGCGTGCGCAGGTTACGTTAAACATAGAAATAACTTTGGGCAGCCTTAGTGACAATACAATCTCTATTTTCTGTGTCTTCCATATCCAGCTCCTGACAGAGAGGATGACCCCAGAGACATGTACAAAGAAACACAATGAACCTGAATCTTCATTTAGAATAGAAAACTCGGGTAAGATCCAGATTCAATTAAACATTAATCAAATAATGATCTTAATTAAAGTTAAAACAACTTTTTTTTTAACCAATATAAACTAGTGATTGCTTTTATTTTATGTAATGCATTATACTAAATCTTTTTATCAGCTGTACTGAAAGTGGTGGCTACCATGATCCGACAGTCCAAGGTTGGCCCTGTGGTGATGGAGGTCAAACGCTGCTTCCTGTCCGACCTCACCATTCTGTGTAACAACAACCGTGACAATAGAAGGTAAACTCAATTTTAACCAAGATGATTCAGTTTAAAATCAGACTTTTTAGATAACACTTGTTATTTAATTTTTCTATGTAAAGTGGCTGGAAAGTTCCCTAAAAATTTTACTTTAATTAAAAAGCATTTCTGAAATCTCTACAATTAAATCTTGTAGAACTGTGCTGCAGATGTCAGTTTGGCAGGACTGGCTGTTCTCCCAGGCGTACATCTACCCCCACAATGAGGAGGAGCAGAAGATCACGGACATGGTGATGGCTCTATTCCGTATGCTGCTGCATCATGCCATCAAGTACGAGTTTGGAGGATGGAGAGTCTGGATTGATACTCTAGCTATTCTTCACTCTAAGGTATTAATAAAACTAATTTGTTACTTTCAAAGCCTGTCCCATGTATAATTTTTCACTAAAAGGTATTAACAAAACTGATTCTTCTACATTCAGAGCCCTGTCCAATAGTCAAATATTAAATATACTCTTTCAGCTTTTCATTCTGCAGGTGCTCCCTTAAGATTTTTACATCTCTCTGAGAATCTCTTTCTTTTTCGTGGTCTCTTAAATTCTGTATTCAGGGAATTACTAGTATTCACCCCTGTTTTATTTTCACCCCTTTCTCTCTTGCGAATTTAAGACTGGAGAAATTTAAAGCAATTTTTTAATAGCAGTTTTTATTAAAATGAATATTTATTTCAAACTCTATCTGTGTGAATTCAAGACAGGGTGAAACTGTTTGCAAGTGTAGAAAGGCAAAAGATACACGGGGCAAAAATAATCTTGTATACAGTATGCTTGAATATGTAAGAACCTATTTTAATATTTACACAGGTTGCATACGAGGATTTCAAAATCCACATGTCCAAGATGTACGATCACTATGTCAAGGTCAGGACTGATGACATTGACCCCAGGGACCGAGATCACCACCCTGTCAGTACTGTGTCAGGGGTATCAGACCGGGTCCTGAATAAACCCCTCCCTAAAAGTACTGTCAAAGTGACAGAAATTCCAGAGGAGAGCGAGGAGGCAGAGGACTCTAATACTAACAATGCAGGTCAGCTGACCAATGGGGACATAGCCGAACCCAGAGAGGGGGAACCAAACGGTGAGGTCAAACAGTTTCTGGAGGACATTATCAGTGATGTTGTTAAACAAGTGGAGTCAAAGAAGCCACAGGCAGAAGCTGGTGAGCGGGAAGTGAAGCAACAAGAGGCAAAGGAGTTTGAGCGGCAGCAGGAAGTGAGGGAATCAGAGCAGGCTGAAGGTCGCCCGACCGTAAGGAGGTCAGCATCCCTGGACAGACCCCGCCCAACAGAGAAGAGGCAGTACCCCACTCGCTCACAGTCATTCAGGGAGGGAGGCACCAAGATGTTCAGTGCTGGACCTCAGGCCCCTCCTTTCAGAATCCCTGAATTCCGGTGGTCAGGTTTACACCAAAAACTTCTCTCTGATCTGTTGTTCTCAATAGAAACAGATGTACAAGTCTGGAAAAGGTAAGTTTAACAATAACTGTATTAGTGTGAACGGGGGTATTTGTTTTGTTATGTACATACAGCTGGTTTACAATTTATCAATGATTTTTGTAAAAAATGTTTTCAGTGCATTTTTAACATGTTGTGTTTTCTTTTGTAGTCACAGCTCTAGGACTGTGATAGACTTTGTGAACTCCAGTGAAAACCATGTGTATGTTGTCAATGTCACACACATGATATCCCAGCTGGCTGACAACCTCATTACATCCTGTGGAGGGTTACTTCCCCTCCTGGCTGCTGCCACTTCACCAAATGTAAGTATTATATTTTTAAAAAGAAAAGCATATAGGGATTTAAATTCTAATGATATTTTGGAGAAGTCTGAGGCTTATTGAAGTTTTTAAAAAAAAAAAAAAAAGTTGAAGTATGTCAAAGATCAGTTGAGTTTGAATTACAGTATTTGAAAATTGTTTTGACTGAAAATATATGTTTTTAATTTTAAAGCAAAAAGGTTGTTTATTTTTAAAAACTCCTATGTGATGTTTTTGATTTTCAGGGAGAGGTGGAGATACTGGAGCCAACCCAGGGACTGAGCATCGAGCAGGCAGTGTCCATCCTTCAGAGGATCATGAATCTGACAGACGTCCTGGTGTTTGCCAGCTCCACCAACTTTGCCGAGTTGGAACAGGAAAAGAACATGCCTGCTGGCGGAATCCTGAGGCAGTGTCTCAGACTGGGTAAGATTCTTCAGAAAATACCGACTAAAACCAGGTATTATTGCGTGTGTATAAAATTCACAAGATTCACAAGGACTTCGTTGATGCAATTATTTATCACTAAGAAACAGTTCATTTATGGCCATTGTTTTTTGTTAAATGTTATGAGAAAGCATTACCAGTAGTTGGAAAAATGGACTTGTAATTGTGTAATATTTTATCATCTGACTGAGAATTTGTTGTTTTATGTGATGTGAAATATTTGAATTATTTTGAATAACTAAATTAAAATAATAAAAAACGATTCTTTTGTTGTTGACAGTATGTACTTCAGCGGTGAGGAATTGTCTGGAGTGTCGCCACCGGTCCACTTTTAGATCCCCTCCCAGCACACCCTCTGCCTCCCCCTCCAGCAGTCTGAGGGGGTCCAAGACTTATAATGGGACGGACCCCATACAGGCACTTATCATGGCCTCTCATCCCACAGAAAGGGTATGAATACAGTTGATAATGGTTCTAATGAAGATTTTCTCTGATTTGATGAATAATACATGTAGTTAGATTCAGTGCAATGTTTTTCACAATGGTCAGTGATTTTTATAATATTTTTATAGAATATTGTGGAGAATCTGAATGAGCAAGTGTCCCCTATCAAGGACTTTGACAAGCTTCTACAGGACACGGATGTTAACCGACTGAGGGCCGTCGTCTACAGAGATGTGGTAGGTCAAGCCAGTGCTCTCAATGCACATTACTTACACTAATAACCCCCTCCCAATATTGCCATTAAATGGATAAGAAGTTAAGAAGATATTATAATAGCTTTCAAAACCTGTCAGTGCTTTGTGATAAATTGATTTCACTGGTTTTGTAGGAAGAAACAAAACAAGCCCAGTTCCTGGCCCTTGCCATTGTATACTTCACCTCAGTGTTAATGGTATCTAAGTACAGGGATATTTTGGAGCCCCCTAGTCTTGCTGCCACGCCCACCTCCCACAGAATGTCCATTAACTCACCCTCAGGTAAGTCATACCTGTAATCTATTGTACATATTGTCATACTAATCAAAGAGTCAAATTTGCTGTCTTCTCGAAATGTAGGGCAAAAATAAGGTGTATTGTGATTACACATAAGAAATTTGTTTGTTCAACAAGCCTCAACTATATTGCAAAACCTAAGACCACTTTTGGAAGGACCTCAAAATGGAAGTGTTAAATCCGGAATACAGGTAGTAAAATCTGACCATACAGAGAATGGAGTCAGATCAAGTAGCGAAGAGGAGAGGTCGGACGGAGAGCAGGTTCCAGGGGACCTTCAACACAAACCTCTAGACCAGGCCACCTACCAGGAGATCATAGCGGCAGACGAAGGAGGGGGGAGTGTGCTGTCCGAGATGTTGAGTGGTAGTCGAAGTCGTTATGATGAGATCTTGGTGGATCCCAATACCCAGACCCCTGAGACCGAGTCAGACTCACTCACACACACTAACACTTGCGAGTCCGAGTCCACTGACAATGGGACTACTGAGTCAAAGCAAGGTTACCTGGATGTTTGTTATTGTGTGTCCCACTTAGCTGCCTGATATTTGATGACTCGCATGAATATTATTTTGTCTTTATTGTTTATATCTCTTTTTTCTCTCTCTTTCATCTCTTGTTGTTTCACTCTCACAATTTGAACAGTTGGTTTCTTGTCATTTTCCTCAGTTTTCACAGATCTATCAATTTGACACATGAGTTATCTTTCTTTTCATGTTGTTTTCATATACTCTTGCTTGTATCCACATTCTGTTGTGCATGGAACCATTTCAGTCAAAGTGTGAGAAGCCCTTCTATTCAGGCTTCTTGTTGCTGTTCTTTAAACTTTTATGTTTAAACCTCATATACTATTCATGATAGGAATAGTACAAAGTACATAACAGTTTAATGAATTACTTTGGAATCGTTAGATTTTGTGGTGGCTCAATTTTCTTGGATTTTATGGGTTACCCATGAATTTATATCCTTGACAAATTATGCAACTCAGTAATAATTTCTGGTACATGTTTTTCCCCATTAGCCTGTAAACATTGACAATCCATGAAAATTAACCCCACAAAAGTTAATGATTTAACAGTACATGCTGGTTGAAAGAGGTAAAACATTCTGAATTATCGAAACCTGGAGGGTTGTGTAAGGTTTTGTTGTAACTCCAGCTCTGTTTTGTGACAGATGAGGAGTTTGAGAGTGGAGACGTGACCAGTGATGGCGATGTTTCCCGGGAGGTGATTGATGGAGAGGAGGCTTCCCTAGACCACAGTGCAGAGGAATCTCCCAAAGTCAAAATCAAAGCTGATGTCCGCATCACAGACACCACAGGTAGAGCACACTGATATACAAACTACTTAACACAGTTGTTAAACAGTGTAGAAAATTCAGGTACTCTAGATGAACAATGTACTATACATGTAAAACAGATCAATTTAATTATGTATCAAATGTAGGTAGTCTAGAATATATAACAATATGAATTATATGCTTGGTTACTTACAGATGAAGATTCAGCAACAAGATCTGCCACACCAGGAAGTGAGGATTTGGACAAAAGTGCTGACTCAGCACAACTTGAAGAAGAAGATACTGAAGAATCAGAGAAGGAAACTCCAGTGGAAGAAACAAAGCAGGAAGATCAGGAGCCTGAAGATCAGGAGCCTGAAGATCAGGAGCCAGAAGGAGCCGAGGAGCAGGCCACTGCTGAGGCTGAGAAACCCAAGGAAGAGAAAGTGGGAGATGGTGAAGAGAAGGTGGAAGATGGTGAGGAGAAAGTACAAGATGGTGAAGAGAAAGTGGAAAAGGGAGAAATTAAGATAGAAGAAAGGGTAGGGGATGGTACTGAAGAGACTGAGCCAACCACTGCAGAAACAAAGGAAGAAGCAGCAGAGGAGAACACACAACAGGAAGAACAGAATGAACGAGGTATGAAAGTGTCAGAATCAGATGCCTAGTCAGATTTTTTATAAGTTCACCTGCATTTATTTAATTTATTTTACTCTTTCAGAAAAAGAAAAGGAGGAAAAAACAAATGAACCAAAACAAAATGGAATTGCACAAGAAAATGTTCCGGAAGAAAGCCCCTCACAGGAGGCAGCAGAGTTGCCTACTGATGTGGATGGAGAGAAGGATGGTAAGGAGGATGAAGACAAGAAGGCTGAAGCCAACAAACCAATCCATGCAATCTCATCTCATGCCCCCAACAAGGATGACCGACCCAAGCTGGACAAGCTTCAGATGCCCAACAGAATCCCGGAGACCCTGGCCAACTTGCCTGCAGTGGTCGGGGAACACCCAGAGTCTCTCACGGAGAGGCTTGAGAAGGCCCTGGGGTCAGTGTCCCCACTCCTGAGGGAAATCTTTGTAGACTTTGCTCCTTTTCTGTCCAAGACTCTCATTGGCTCACATGGACAGGAACTGCTTATTGGGGGTAAGGAAATGAGATGTTTTGATGCAAATAAACAATATTATTATGCATGCTCATTTCACTTTTGATACTGTAAAGATTGTAAGCTCTATATTACAAGTACTAAATGAATTGTTGTTTATTCCAGGTTTAGTGACCCTGAAGCAGAGTAGCTCTGTGGTAGAACTAGTCATGCTGCTGTGTTCACAGGAATGGCAGAACTCACTGCAGAAACATGCTGGGCTAGCCTTTATAGAGCTGGTCAATGAAGGAAGGTAGATATTCTACATTACTATCTTGTTTGATGTGGCTTTACAAGTGATAGTTGAAAATGAAAAATTAAAAGGTGAAGAATAAAAGACAATCTTTGACAATGGGAATTATTTTATATAGATTGCTTGCCCATGCTACACGGGATCACATTGTGAGGGTGGCCAATGAAGCCGAGTTTATCTTGAACAGAATGCGAGCTGAAGATGTACAAAAACATGCCGAGTTTGAGGTATGCAACAGTGCAGGAGTTGTTAATTGAGCAGACAAAGGTTATGGTGTCTCTGATATGTTAGGGCATCTGTATAAATCTTGAAAATGTCTAAATTGTCCTTGATATTTTATAGATACTGCTTTATTGTATTTTTCATTAATATTTAATAAATCCTTGGTTAACCAATATTTTGATAAGAAATTATGAATTTTGAACAATAAGCTGTTTTTAACCCCTTCCCGTTTCCATCACATGTCTGCTAATGTTTTTTTTGCCTTTACATTTTCTTCATATTTGCTTTCTTCATGTGTTCAAGTTTTTGAATCAAAAACTAATTTTATTTTTTAGTCCCTCTGTGCTCAGACCATGTTAGACCGGAAGGAGGAAGAAAAAATGTGTGATCATCTCATCAAAGCAGCCAAACGGAGAGACCACACCATGGCTATAAAAATCAGAGAGAAAATACTCAACATCCTTACTAACAAACATGGGGCCTGGGGCTATCCCGAGGGGGACAGGTAGGGCAACTGTATAGGTAGGGTTAGAACATTTCATTATATGGGTACATAAGGCTGTTGCTTTGGGTAAAGCTGACTGTTATACAATGTACTCAAGTAAGTCTGCTATAGTTAATGTTGTGAAAATGATAGAAAATGCCCATCAAGCACTAATACCACAGCAAACATGAAAATGTTCGTACCCTTGGATAATTTTTCATTATGCTTTATGGATTGGTGTTATTCACAAAGCTGATACTTAAAATTTCTTATGACAGTGACAGAGATTTTTGGAGATTAGATATTTGGGAGGATGATTCAAGACGTCGAAGACGATTGATTAAAAATCCATGTGGATCAACCCACCCAGAAGCAACCCTAAAGGCAGCGTTAGAGCATGGTAAGGAATCTGAATCATAAACCAGAAATAGCTCCATGATTCAGTTAATTTTAGATACTGAAGCTTCCTTTCATGAAATGATAGTATAATGAAAGTTTAGTGATTTCTACAGAGTATTTTGTGTTGTATGTTGATTTGCCTTACTTGTTTTGTAGGAGAGAATGAAGATGCCATAAACCAAGCCAGAGAGGCTTTCCATGCCCACCTGTCAAAGGTCAAAAGGTCACAGGTCCAGCCCGACTACACTGATGAGGAACTGTTGATGGAGGAACGAGATATTGAACAGGATTACGCAGGTAGATGACAACAAGTGTTATATAAATCCATGCTTAAAAGTGGGATTAAGAAACCAATTTTGAATCAGTTTTTGTTTATGAAAAATATTGAATATGAATTTTCATCAAAAATCAGTAAAGTACTCCATTATGAAATAACTGAAATACCAGGTAAGTAATATAACGAAAGAGGTTGTTATTGAGGGCTTTATCTCTTGTTCTTTGATTTGACAGGCCCTGTAGCATTGTCCACCTCCTGTAAATTGATCGCCCCTGGAGCAGCCATTAACGGTACAATGTCCATCACCAAGACTGAGATGTACTTTGAGATGGATGAAGAGAACGAAGAAAACAAGAAGCTGGATGCTCAGGTATTGACTTTGTGTTTGTGTCTCACCTATGTCAGCCCAGGTAAGTCAAATCAGCTGATACAGGTGTTCTATGATCAGGGTAAGTGTGTAGGTAACCAGGTATCAGCTTTCCTGATAAGGATGGCTGATATCTCAAGATGGTTTGTACAAGACATTGGGAATACTGAGGTTGACCGCAGTTGAAAGGGGGTGTGTGATGATACAGATCCTTACAATTTCTCTGCAGGTCATCTTGGTGAGTTCCTGGATTGAGGGAAGGGGTAACTAATTGGGATTTGCTTGCAGGGTTCTTTTTCAGTATCATTACAGTTTCCATGGCTAGTTTTGCAAATGGATACCATGGCTAGTTTTGGAAATGGATAGCAATAGAGCATTTGGAGCAGCATCAAATCAGGAGGAAAAGGAGTTAATTGATACTCAAGGACCACTTCACCACTCATACACTATGGTTGTTAAAGATGGACTGATCATGGATTAAATTGTGATGGAGTCAGCACCGAGTTCCTACGATAATGGTAATCCTCTCTTCCAGTATTTGAATACATAGAAACACTTCTGTTTCACTTTTTACTCCCACAGGTGTTTATATACCAGAGAATGAATGCTTTTAATAATAGTTTCTACAACAAATTGAATAACTTTTCATTTACTTTTCTTATCTTGAATATAAATGGCCTAGGTATTAGTCTTGATTAATGTATACACAATTTTCCCTTTGAAGAATAATCATTCTCATCATTCATCATTTGACTCCATCATATCTAGGGTCTGGATGATAAAACAAATGGATGTGATAAACCAAATGAGTCAAAGAGGCCATTGTTGAGTAACATAAAATTCTAATAATCTGAGATCTTTGATCACTGTACATGATATCAATGCTGTCTGGTACACATGAAATGGCAAGAACATCCTGGAAAGGGGGAAGTTAAAGAAGTTGCTGTTAAAGAATTCTTTCTTTAATCTAATGACAAATATTGTCTTTTTGTTTGACTCTCTAAATCATGTCACACCATGGTCCAAATTAAGAAAGACAACTCAATATGAACCTAAATAAACAAAGATTGTAGTTATATACATGCACTCTTTCCAAAGATGGAATAAATTCATATGAATTCATATTTATTAGGTTGAGAAGAAAATAACTTTTTGGGTTGGTTTAAAATTCTTTTTGGGAGTTGAATTTAATCAAATTTCCTATGCAGTTACTCTGACAAGCCGGAAATGAAACAGTGTTTGGACCTAGGCACAAATCATCACTGCTAACAAGACTTACATGTAGTACTTGAAAATAATCGATAAATTCAATTTAATGTATTCGGAAGCATTGTGTGTAAAGGAAACTTATTTATAAATACCAAAATAGTCAGATTTTAAATAGTACAAAAAATTTAGATATTTTTTGTAGTCATATGTATTCCTACGCCATAGTTCAATATACTGTATAATCTCGTTCAACCAGACGCTCGCCTGTCTCCGTAAATCTCCGACATGGAGAAAGTCTTGTCTGAGAATTATGGAGACAGTGAGCCTCTGGTTAGTCGAGATTAGAGTTCCATATAGCTTATATATTTCGGTTACTGATACATATTCGATGGAATTACTTATATCTTTAATTATTTCACAACATGATTCATATTGGGTTTTCTCGGAATTATTATCAGAAAAGCCCGAGAATTCATATAGAAAAAAATGTGCATAATTCAAACACAAGTAAGAAACTACTTGCCATGCGAAATTGCATATTGTTCATTTTAAAATAAATAACAATCAATATATAATCAACTCCCATCAGTACTTCAGTACTTTGATTTTATTCCTCCATCATACAAATTTTCACAAATAGCATGAACTACTGGTATCTAATATTCGCATCAAATGGAATATCACTATTGTCTGTCAAGCACCTTATTTTTATTCATCACTGAAAGGTCAATGCTATATGATAAGAAATTATTATTTTTTTCTACCATTACTGATGCATCCATCCACTGAAAAAATATGAGATTAAATGAAAAAAAATCCACCAGTCACAAAAAGGTACCATTTTAGTAATTATAAAGAAAAAAGGTTAACACTTTTACCTTTATTCATGATTTTTTCCTCAAGGTCTGCAAGTGAATAAAGGTTGCCTTTTGATAAGACCACCCAAATATCAATTACATGACAAAAATTACGAGGATTTTTGTTTCAAGACATTTTCTCCTGCCTATGTACACAGAAATGTTTGGAATGTTCTTTAACTCTCTATACTGAATACAGATACAAGTACTCTGTGAATTATCCCGCATTTTAGCTGATGGAACATACTTAGGAATTAGCAATGCAGTGAGAAATTCCTTATGAAAAAGTCAATCATTGCACAAATTCAATTACGGCCTCTTCTTAAAACCACATGACAGACATAACATAGAAATCTGTGAAATCTATATGGTGTGAAAGTGTTTTTTGTAGCAAACCACAAAAAACCTTGCAGGAATATACTTGAATATGATTTTCAGAAAGACATTGATTTGGTTTGAAATTCTGATCACGTTTTCATTGCAATGATTAAATGAATTCATTTTACCAATCTAACTATAAATGTACATCACCAGCTAATGAAAAAAGTAATAAAAAACAAAAGATAAATGTATCAAGTCTAATATATACATTGCATCATATTTGTTTTTGATGTTATTCCCTGCAAGGTTCTAATGCACTGATGTTTAGGAATTCTGTGTAAGTAAGCTGTGGATTTGATAGGAAGTTGACAATGCAAGTTTATGAGTTTAGAATCTAGTTAAGGATCCTCAAGGAAAAGTTTTCGAAATCAGCACAAAGCCGTTGTATTCTACAGCAATATGATATTCTTGCATGTTTCTGATTTGAAAAAAGGTAGCATAACTTACAGTAGTCTGATGCTTTATCCACTAAGCTGCAATGTATTACAGTAAAACATGCTTATAACGGGCGATTTTGCTTCGTTATAAATGTAATTCATTATATCCATTAGCTTCACAATATGTTTATACCAACGGGAAATGAAAATGACTTCACTATAAGCGTCATTTCATTATATGCGTTGTTCGCTATAAGCGTGTTTTACTGTACTAACAAATGATAATTAACTCCTCAAAAGGTTTTAAATCGCCATGTTGTGACTTAGAGTTATAAAAAGTATAAGTCACAGGGTGTGGAGACCCTCAAATAGGTTCATTTATAGAAAATTGAGCAAGGGACAATAATGATTGCCAGCAAGTCCATGTCTAATAGAAAGGTCTTGCTTCAATCTGGAAATGCCATGCAGGAATAGTTTCTTTAATTTAAGACTAGAATGTCCCAGTGAAGTCTCTGAAAAACTAGATTGCTCAGGACCTGAAATGAGTTAATCAAATCCTGTGTTTTGTGGCATTGTAATTTTAGTCAACATGTCTTGTAGATTTGGCTGTGAACATGAAGGAATGCTTAAGAGACAATTAATGTACAAAGGTTAAAGTAGTGGATTTTCTGCTTTGCTGGTTTTGACAGAAGGTTTAATAATTATGCACAATTTATATAGCCTTTTTTTTGTAAAGTATTTTGAAGGGTTTCCCTTCCTTTCTGAAACAACAATGGCAACAGATATATACATGCATATCAATTTTATACTGTAAAACTTAGAATTTTGTTAGAATTTTTTTTTCTTCCAGGATAAAAAATGAACTCATAGGGGATAATCTTTCTCTATTGTGAAATAAAATAGAAAATACAGTAACTAATTGAAGTCATAATTTACAATGGTTACCTTAAACCAGGTTTTCTAAATTCCACTTTGACATTCAGGATTTCTCAAACATCATTAAATGTTTTTTATTTGATACAAAACTCCAAAATAAAACGAGTGACTGGGTACTTTGTCATTAAAATCTTAATTAAACAGAATTGGACCCATAGCATCGACAGCCCCCATGCCCTTGATACGTCATGTTGTATTGGGTCTTACATACATTACAAACTTTGTTGCAATGTTGTTCCTTGAACATACACTTGCACCATCAGGTGAGTGAGAGTTTGAAGTCTAAAACGCTGACATTTATTCCAGCCCCGACACAGTGTGGAAGAAGAATCATCTGGCAAGATCCAGTGACAGATAATGGCTAAACATGTAAGTAGTCTAACACAAAAGGAATTAAGTCAATTAACACAAAAATCAGCACCTCTCACCACCACCACCTCTGCATTCCCCTCCAGGTTTTGGCTTGTATTTGTATTTGTCCTTTATTTGTTTCTGCTAGGTTCTGGTTTACACATGGTTATGTCTTATAATTCAGCAAGTGTCATAAATGGTTCGCTCGTATCTGTTTTCTGTGATCTTTTTGTGATGGAAAAAAAATATAAAGTAAATCTGCAGGCAGTTAAGATTTATGACTGGGACTTGTTCCTAGCCATGCTTCATTTGATGAACAAGAGGACAAGCTTTCTGTCAGTTCTTTATGAAGTGTCCTTCAGCACATCCGCTCCCTATAAAGCTTTAGCATGATGTTGGGTTTTCAATATGCTTTTATAAAAGCTTTATGTACAGTAATTAGTAAATCACACGTTATCACTGTCTACTGGAAATTCGTTTTTACGCAAGGAAAAACTGAAGTCTTTATCTACAGGTTTTTCACGAATGCAAAATGTTTTCTGAACATCATTAAATGTACATGTAAACCACAATAGAGATTATAGATAGGGAGTTATACTAGTATTTATAATCTTGTTATAGGGACCCTTACCCCCCCCCCCTTTTCCGTAGGGTTTCTACGTTTTATTAGAATGAAATATGTCCAAAAAACCCTGTTAAATGAAATCTTGTTTGTTTCTTTATTTTTGCCAATTAGTTGTGTAACATTCTGTTATCAATATCTACTGCAATAGTAGTCTAAATGTTTAAATAACAAGACGGAAATGATCATGAAATACGGATTGTCCAACAATTACTCATACCAGTGTTTAACGGATGGTATTTTGTAAAATGGCTTGTCTAAATTTTGAATTGCCACAAAAGAACATTTGTAGGTTTGAGATGGGCCTTAAAACGTTCCTTCCTAGATCGTAGGTATTTGTTAACCTGCATGTTAGGTAATGTAAAATATATAGCATGAAGTTTTAACATTTGACCTAAATTTTACTACTTCACATTAATATTCTGTTCCAATGTTCTCAACAAGTAAAGCCTATTAATTTGTGTAATTTTTCATTTAATCATCTTGTTTGTTGGTAAGATATAGAATTTTGCGGCTTTCTAGGGCTTGAAAAGGATGGTCATTTCTGAGTGCAAGTCAATTCTTTATATTTTGGAGATTTTTCGTGACGTGGAATTTTTGGCTTCCTTTTCACTATTGTAAATACGGATGCATTAATGGCTAATTCCGAGGCCCAAACAGTAATTAATCAGGCACAGGTTTATCGCCAACAAAACCAATTTGAAACAAAGCAACCATGCTTTTGGTCAATCCAAAGAATTCAACGTTTGTGGTTTTCCATTGTCCTTGTACACGTGTTGCCAAGTTTTGTTTTGTTATTTTGTACAAATGTACAATTAGACAAAACAAAGTTAAATGCATGATATTTTGGAAAGCTCATCAAAATGTAGACAGTGGGAGGCATGTTAAACTTTTATGGACGATCGTTATGAAACGTGCTGTCTGAAATATCAAAGGTTCTCTCCCTGTTTTATTGGTGTCCTAGACATAACACTTAATTAAAAGATGTATGCTCACCATATTCAGCGACCATAAAATCAGTTATTAGATTTCATACTCTCATAAACGATGTAAATACGGATATTTATCTAAATTAAATTCTAGCAAATTGCAATTAGTTTGGTCCTCGGCAGATTTTGCATTCCTCTCAAGTGTATCTGATATGCATTTAGTGGGTTTGATTAGTGCATACAACCACAACGTGACATCCCCAAGAGCATGCGTAGAGACGTGCTGATGATGTCACACACACGATAGCCAGCAGACGTTTGTAAGAGATAGATGACCCACGCTTCGTATTTTGCCATCAACCAATTTAAGCAAAATAAAGAATGAATGATTTCTGCTTGATAGTGCTTATCTAGATTTGTTACAACACAACAGAACAAGAATGTGGAAAGAATAAGCAGTTAGTGTCTTTTTAACGAGAAATAGAAGTCCCTGCTTATCGTAGCTTTGTGACGTCGATAGCGGCAACCCCCGTGATAAACGGTTGTTGATAAACCCTACAAGCTTGGGAGATAACTTCGTTATTCCACCATTTTTCATCCAGAAATTAGATTTTTTGCGTCTGTCATTAAAAAGAGAGACAGTTAAAAGATGTTGAGCAGAAATCATGGCGGAAGCTCTTTAGTCTACCACTGCGCGTGATGGCACCATCTTCCTCGTGACTGAACTTCGTCTTCAGCAGACGAACCAATGACATCCGGTTTTATCTACGTTTTAATACCACGTTTTATCACGTCTTGCATAACTCCACAAAATGATATTGTATGAAACCGCTTAATGAATCAGCGTGGATAACCCTTGGTAGATATGCGAGTTTTCTCTCTGTCAAGTAGACATTTGGTGCATGAAAGAGACCACCATCATCTTCAAATCAAAATAAATTGATATTTTTTGTAAACCTGACGTTGTGTTATATAATAAGACCAACCATCTGGCTTGTAAGCTATAAATATTTCTGCCGGTTGTACAAGTTTTCGGCCGTACGTAGGGACACTTTCTAGGGGTCGCACGAGGTCATTCCCTACAGGAAGCTATTTGATGTACAGTCGAATCACCTGCCGTTACCTTTGATTCAGAGTAACTCATTAGTGGCGTCAATCCGGGCCTTTTTTGTACCTTGTTTGATCCCTGGGATTTACAACTCTTTTCAAAATGCAACTGTCACTTGGTGATATTAATTTCACCTGCCTTTTGGGACAAAATTGCTTTGACTTTAAACTGTGCTGCTGCTGCACGTATATATGTAGTAATTGGTTGCTATAATTGCCAATTACCTACTAAGATTTAAATTTTTCCGACGATGAAAGTATTCGGATTATTTATTTGCTCTGTTATTCTTTCGAGGCACACTAATCAATTATTGTATGAATATTCATGGGTGCTTCAAAATGTTTTAGCTTTCAGTCAGTTCCTCAACCTTACCAATAAATTTTACTTCTGGCCTACATATTTTGTTCAAAACATAAAAAAAAAACCTTTGTGGAGCAAGAATGGTAACCTTTTGGCAGTGGGACGACGACAAGATGGTTGTGACGTAAGCGAGATCAATTCGTCGTTGTCTGAAGCATATTTTATGCGGAAATGTAGAGCTCGTCACCGTTCTAACGGAAAATTGGATCTGACGAGGCCTTTCTGAACGTCAGACTTCATCAGCGCCCGACCCTCCTCATCCCTGAAAATGGTCAGCCTCGCTCGCTATTTCCAGAGACAAACTGCATCTCCTAATTGGCTTTCTTTGTCTCTCCGAGAATCCGGTGATTGAGGAAGTTTTTAAGATTCATTTGTTCTGCAAATGAGATACATTTTTAACTGTCAGTACGTCACAAGTATTTTGTTCTTTTTCGTGAATGAACAAAAATTGTGATTTTTATTGATTGTGATTTTAAGCATCATACCGGTTTGTTCTCAGTATCCGAGACGCCAGTTCTTATTTCTCAACAGTGAATATATAAACTGCAGTTATTTTTTTGCCAACATGAATACTTTAGGATTTTCAATCTAAATATCGTATTTTTAAATGTAAAATATCTGACTCGTGTATGTCAGAAAATTAAAACTTGAAATCTAATATTCCTATTGCATACACGGTTATTTTTTAAAACCTTCAATTAAACGCATCATTGTATGGCCCCCAAACAATATGTCAGCGCTGTGTAGGGTCCATCATATTTTAATATTTGACAATATATATGTCGATTAATGTTCATAAAGCGGCTTGGCACTGTTGTCGCAAGATTTTATCGCCGACCGAATCCGATTCCGGGCTCGTCTTACCGTAGTTGACACTTAAAATATATGGGAGACATACGCCCAAGATCGCGCCCGATGTATTAAAGGAGAAGGTCGGACAAAGCCGGTTGTCTTACGGAACAGAAGGGATGGCCCTATTCGGAGAGGCCCCCGATGCTGCCATTTTTAGTTTATAGGTGGGAGGAGACCTCTTCTAAAAGAGATTCTTATCGCGGGTGTATTTCCTTTCAACATTGTCTTAGATTTTTTTACAATTAAATTTAATACGTGTATTAGGTTATCGCTTCCAATAAAGTGCAGGAATTTTGGTAATTTAAGAGTCTCCCTACATTGAATATAAGATGACAACTAGAATTTCTGCTTACCCAAACAAGTAATAATGAATTTAGCTATGACAGGTGTACATGTAATAACATTCACGAATTGTGAAAACTAATTTTGAGCAGTAAGATGTTATGTTCCTTAAGTGTTTCAAACAACACGTTTTCACTTTTCAAATTTAAAACATATTAAGAATTTTTAGGCGAATGTGCATCCATTTCAAAATAACGTAAGAATAAACTAATTATTGTATGGTTTGTTAAACAAGGATGTTTACACTTTTACCTACGTTAGTCTATAAATGCTGTGTTTTACCCTTCTGACAAGAAAGGCATATCGTATTAAAGCTGGTTGATTAACTGTTGTCGGCGGGGCACTGGAACCACCCGCGATGTGCTGGCTATAACCATCTACTTCTCGACACTTTATAGCGTATTTCATAAATCATGGACGGGACAACATGCGACAGAAGAGCGTGAAGATTTCAACCCGGTCTTAGAGACAGGAATAAAGTCAAAACACTGGATTGCGTATGAATTCCTGTTATGCTCTGTAATTTCCCCACATGATTGACTTATATTGTATTGGAATTGATAAGGATAGATAAAAGACAGTTGTAAACGCGAAGGTTTGATGATGAAATGAACAAAGCCAACATTTCAACGTGTACATAATGAAAAAGAAAAACATCAGATTATTTCTATTTTTCAACTGAATAATTCGCTAAAATAAGCAGGACCACACAAAAAACAAAGCTAAAAATTCGGGGAACTGCATCCAGATGTGCAGATTATCAGAGATAAGATAGGATTGTCATTGTCTCAGAAAAACTTGACAGGAATCCGAGTTTGATTGACGCTTGTTGCTGATTCTGGCATCACCAAAATTCTTTTCGCTAAATAGTAGGCTATGTAGTTTTGTGAAAATCCCGAAGTCAGGGGATTTGCTGGGTTTTTGCAAAGTCTTGCATGAGTTGCACACTGTATTGGCATAGAATGTCGACAGTCTCCTTTGAAGTTCTGCAGCGCCGTTCCTGCTCATTTGTTACATAGACAGTTTTGGTTTATGGCCTTATTAGCATATACTGGCCTTCGAGAGTTAATCCTGGGTATTATTTGAGCCTGTAAGAGTTTTTACAAGCCTCGGTACTTGATATCTCAATCGAACACGATGATCTGTTTGAAGTATTGCACACTGATTTACAGACTTGGCGATTCCTCCCTAGATAAACCTGCTGCAATTCCAGGTCTATGCAGCCCGGGTATAACAATGCCGATCTCGACCTGTGAGTGGCTATTGAGTTTCTTTGGGTTGAGATAAGGAACAGTATTGATCCGGCACCGGGACATTTCGCCTCCGGAACTCTACACCCATCGTAAATCAGCGGAATATTTTTGGCTGTATTTAATTTTTTTTAAACCAATGTAAGAAATGAACTTCTAAAGATTACAATTTTCACATTGTAGAGATGTCTGGAATCTCAGAATTCGGAAATAGAGAACTCGTGTTCGATTTTGTTATGTTTTGTTTTGATTTTGTCTCTGGGTTGATGGTCTCTGAGATAATCATAGTAATCCTGATACATTAGCGTGATAGCTGGCCTCTTATGTTTGAGCTCTAAGCGTTTTACTGTCATTAATTGATTAAGCGAAAATACCCCGAGTCCCAATCTGTCATAATTGATGATTCTTTTATGCACTGTAAATACAATGTAGTCACTGCATAGCTGATTGACTGTTTTCGTTTGAGGACTACCAACACTTTAAAACAAAATCATTATTTATGGATGGCTGAAACAGAATAGCAGGCTATGATTTAGCGCGGATTTTTAAAAGCGCACATTATCTTTTGCAGGAATCTATCCAATGACATGTCTTTTGCGACATGTCACCATAAATCGTCTGCTACGGCAGATACGGGTGTTTTACGGCCCATCCGACTCATTAACGATTGTTAAACAATCATTTTACTTTACTGTGTGTTTGTAGATTCTATCAGAAAATTACATCCAAATAAAATATCCCGTATTTTCAAAGACAAATTATAAAATTTACGAGAGTTTAAATGTTTTCAGCCATTGTACTGTGTGTAATTGTTACGTCATGGCTGTTGTACGCGGTGTTCCCTAATGAACGGTGTCTTTTATATTCCATTTCCGTCTCCCAAACAGCAGCCTAAATATGAGTTAGTTTTAACGATTTTTCAAAAGCTTCTGCATGTTTATGATTTCTTTATCTGATTTAAATAAATGAGACATTTTGCATGGAATGGTATACGGTCTCCGAATCGTACGGAAGCAACCCGTTGTAATACATGTTTGACATCAACAAATAGTTCACATAAGTTATAAAAGTGACAGTTGCTTTATTCGAACAGTTGCGTTGTGCCTTTTTACAATTTTACAAGCAGAAAAAATAATCACAAATAAAAAAAACCCATCAAAAACATGTAGAGACTAGGGGGACAGAGAGTTGACAATGTTTTCTTGTACTTTAATTCATAAATTACGAATGTTTTACGTGACACAGGATGTTCAGCACATGTTTGAACTCGACCTGAATTTAAAAGTATTCAGAAACTTGAGCATAGACCATTTGAACATTGTCTATGTCCAAATTCATGTAAGAATTGCATTGCAAAAACCTTTCTTTGTAGGAAATATAACTTACAATTAAGAATTCATTCATTCCTACTGAGATTGGAGAAAGTTAACATAGCTTAGAAAATTGTTTTTTTTTTGCTTTTTATTTTCTCTGAAGGAAAATATTTGCCTACTGATAACCAAAAACCAACAGTACATTAATTCGATGTATTAATAATTTCTCAATTTTGAAATTACTTTTGATGAAAATGTGCTAATAAAGAAGCACCATTATCGATATTTGATAAAATTCACAACTGCATTACCTCTTTAAGAGAAATCATGAAAAATTTTCACTGAAAAAATATACTTTCTTTTTGTGCGTATTTTCTATTCCCTCATTATTGGTAATAACGCGCGATTATGTTCTAGAGTTTCAAATTAAAAGATAATTTCTTCGGGTGAGTGCCTTTTAGGCCATCACGTGTTAAAAACCGGCTGTGATTTTAATACATCAAAAACAAACTATTCTTAGTTCAGCAGGAATAGATACCCTCAAATATGTCATAATTTCAGGGCCTCGGTGCCGTAAAGCCACACACTATATTATAATCGTTTCCAGTGGTGTAGTTTAGCGCCGTAAATCAGGCCGGGACCGGATTGGGTTACCCCTGGTGATTGATTGGGGTAGGGGTCTACCCCGTGGTCTGTGATCTTGCTCTGTCGTGGATTTGTTCAGTGACCCACACGGCGAGATCTGTTTGGGGGAAGGGTACCAGATTTACAAGCTGTGCACTTTTAATAATCAAGAGTAAGATTTTTGTCACGGAAAGCCAAAGAGTATAAGACAACAGTGAAAATATCCCCAACGTGTTATAGGACTTGGTCTCATATCGAGATAGAAAATTGCTCGAATTTTCTGCAATATAACAGGAATAATATATTTAAAATGAGAGAGAGAATTCTTTATATATCCGATTGCCACCCAGGAGATCACAAACAAAAAGCACTCTGAAAAAATCCAAGTAAAACAGTACTGCAAAGTGGTATGGGAGAAACACGAAGTCCTACATAATTACATGTTGCGTCGTCCCGAGGCGACGAGGGAGAGCTGGGCCGCTTCTTCTGTCTGTCGCTGGGTGTTCCCCGGCTGTTTGTTGTTTCGCTCCTTCTGACTTTGTCATGTGTTTATCCGGGGTACTCCCTGCTGTCGTCTGCTTACAAAATTAGCGGGTAAATGGAGCTCGGATGTCGTCTGCCCTTTGTTTGCTCATCATCGTCTGCTCGTTCAGACGGACTTTTCTCTCCGTCCGGTCCCCGAAGAGCTGTGTGAAAATTTTGATAGATAGTTATCGTATTCATTCTATTCCGGGACTGAAATGTTAATGAAAATGTCTTTGACTTCTCCCTTTTATCACTCTCCAGAATCTGGATGCAGAAATTACAGGCAAATTGTTATAGTTAGAGTACATCGTGTCGAAGGATCGCGGTCATATTTTTTATGTTCATAATTTGAGTACATCCATAAAAAATGATGTGACCCTCTTTGTACGTGCCTTCTGGTGACTTCCCCGAGTTCTACGTCAAATTACAAATGTCTTCTACATGATTAAAACCCAACATGAAGTCATCTAATTCTACTTTTACCGGAAAAAAAAACAACAAATTTAAAATGTTTTGTTGGATTAAAAATAATTTGACACCCATTCTAGCAATATGTTTTCACCGAAGTAGAATGAAAGTGATTTATGTTTGAAGAAGTCTCCTCAGAAGACAAGGTGAAATTTCTGTCATAACTGTGTGAGCTCCGCGGAAGTCAAAGTGTAATAATGCAACCCCTAAAAAGATTAATTTCATCGAAAATTTCCTTCTATCATATTTTGATATACTTATCATTGAAAATAGGGTAAATTTAAATTAATTTTATTGAAAGTTTCGTTTTAGTCCATAATACTAGTAAAAGTTATTATTGAGGTATTTTGTCCTTTTTTCTATAAATGTATTGGAATAATTATGATAAGTTTTCGTTCCTGTTTAAGAAGGCTGGGTAGTCAACTTAACCATCAAATATGCGTAAATTTTTTAGATATAATTTATTTATCCATAAATTATTATTAACCTTAGAAAACTGAAAAATAATTAAACTTAGAAATTTGAATAGTTTCCTTTATATCTATGTCTAGTCTTTTTAGAGAGATATATAAAGTCTAAAGATAGCCACTTAATTAAGTACATGTATTTTACTTTTTGCAGAACATGATTTATTACGGGAGATATTTTACGTAATTTATAACTTATAAAAACTACAAAAATTGTGTAAATTTTTTATTATTTTGTTTTTGACAGAAGTTTATTTTGAAATGCATGCTAATTTCGTGTCATGATCATAAAATTATCATACATTGATGTACAAGTAACAATCTTTATAGAATTTAAAAACAAAAAATTCAGTACAATATATTGTTAATATCAACTGGGATCACTTTGTTAATTCTTTGATATTAATTTATTTGCATGAAAAATTCATAATGATAATTATTATCATATTAATGATATGAAGCTTGATATAACGAATGATAACTGTGAGCAAAGTAAATTGGCTGAAAGCTTTTGTCAATGCAACTAACCCTGCCAGGTGCTTGCTGTAAGTTGTGTGTGTACGTGTGACAACAGGTCCCTTTCTTTGCTTGAATCTTCGACCTTTTCATTTAACTGTCGTCCGATGGCTGACGTGCACGTCTCTTAATTCTGAGTTTTACAGAATTCTGCCATTTTTACGGCGTAACTGAGACGGAATCTCGCAAAAATTGCAAATGATTCACAGCGGTGAAAGTACACAGGGTTTGAAGTTTGTGGGAGAAATCATCATTTATATCGCCCCGTCCTTATTCAAAACAAACACTTTAACATTGCCTTTGTTAAGAAAAACTTGGTGATGGCGATTGTGGCAAATTTTTGACACGACGTTTGTCATTTATGTTCTTTTAGCATCTTTTGTGTTGCTGGTAGAATATTTCTCAAGTAAACGATTTACAACATATGTTTTAATGAAAAGCAACAATACTGCAATTGTAACGATGTATGTAAAAATGCATCGAGGTTAAAGAAAACCGCCTTTCTGACAGAGGTATAGAAACGTTAATCCAATATAAATCGTTTCACGATATCTATACCGAAGAAAATGGTGTTCCAAAAAATACACAACCTCAAATTAAAAACAAAACAAGCAAAAAATACAAAAAAGTTGAATTTGATCGACAGTGGAGTCAAGCAATAGACTTCCTGCCGGGAAAACTCTTTGTACAAAAGGAGGCTCAGCAGTTACCCCCGACAAGTGATGCTAAGGGGCCTTCTCGACAGAAGAGGAGGTAATTGCTCCAAGTGCAGGTTCATTCATAACTTCAGACACCCTCTCATAAATCTCCTCGACGAATAGGTTTCCATCAACAAGTACAAGGTTTTATAATCAGCCGTGAATTACTTCTGCGAGTTGACACCTCTTTTTACCAAACGCCAAATTCGCCAAGAAATGTGACGTGGCAGCCCTTGGTATTCAATGTAATCTTTTTCTCCATTATTGAATAATTAATTTTTATCAAAATTAATGTTGGAGAAGCCGGGGAACTATATTAAGATAAAGAGAACAGTCGACTCTAAAGCTGGAATCCGACTCATTAATTGTGTAGTCGCGGACGCGGAGAGATTTAACTGCTTACTGATGTTTTAAATATTACCTTTTAGTTACCACGTAACCTTTAGTTATCATCACCGACAGACAGACATACATCATATCTGTGGAACAGGTCCTGTATTAGACTAGAAGGCGCTCTTTGATAGATACCAAGTACCCACTTCACGTTTCAGACTTCTGGCAGAATTGCTCCACAGTATTTATATTGGCAGTGTAGATATCAGTAAAATGATGTTTTTAGTGAATCCGGATCGGTGTTCAAGAGGTTAATGATTTTGAAAACTTATTAAAGTTTGATCATTTATGCCATTTTCAATATCACTCAAATTCTCAACTCTTACGAACTATATCGCAGCATCATCTTGGATAAATCTCGACCTTCGAGATTAAACGAGAGTCTGAAAGCTGTTGGCGACAGTGAGTAATTTTTGGAATTTTTTCCACCATCGGTTGACTTGTATTTGGAAATTCAGAATGTATCATGTACAACGGGTAATGATGAGCGCGGTATAGGAGAAAGAGAGGAGGCAATTATCCCAAAATCCCCACAGAAAATGAGCGACAGAGATTGTCTTCCGCGACTGACACGGAATCCACTAGTAATTATGATGGAGGGGCCGATAAAGCAGACCTACTATAACCTGCCAATCGAATTTATTCCCTTACTTGAAACATTTAAATGTCGCATCGAATTAGAATAGACCGAATATTTATGGATCCCACATGTATTATTAATTTTCGAAAATTCATCGAATTTCTTTGTTTGATCACTTCTTTGAAGTACAGAGAGCTTGGGCCAGGTTGGCGTGAGCTATGTCAAATGGTAGTCGGACTGGAGCGGAACGTACATAGGTCATATAGAGTGATAATCGGCTAAAAAACAAAAGAAATCGTGTAGTAAGTTTTTTGTCTGTTTTCTCTCAGACCTAAGAAGCCGACGCAGGCGAAGGACCCCTACCTAGAAGAAAGAGTCGAACATCAACGGCGCATAATTCTCCGGATGATCTATATGTTTTCAAGCGTCTGCTTTAGACCTAGAACCCCGGCTACAGTCTAGAAATTCATCATTTCGCTGCATATTTACTATTATTTTGTAATTAAAATAATAAGGTTGATTATCACTGACACTATGAAGCAAGCCAGACCCTCTTAACGCGGGAAACCACTCGGCCCCCCGATCTGACGGAGAAAGTTTTAACCGGGAAATCGCGTGCCAAAAGTTAGCATTTATGAGCCTGGTAATAGCGTTGCGATGTAGCAAACTTCAGACTAGAATTAACTGTCTTGTTTTGTTGGGATAACGTATAGGTTTCTCTCAGTCCTTGATTAGCATTGAGAGGCATCATCATTATCATCTCTCCATCGAATTATCCTAAACTCGTCATCCCCAAATTATCATGTGTATAAGATCCCAAAGCCGTTCGTTTTAGTTGATCTCTAGGGCTTATTCGAGCAAAACTTGTATTCTGGAAGCATTTGGATAAAAATATTATGGATTGCACTCATCAATTATCAAATAGATCCCCGATGGAATTTGCTCATTTTTGTAAAAAAAAAAAAAGTATTTAGTATTTTCAATACTATTAATCAGATTAACATAGCTTTAGAAACGTCAAACATTTACATAGTGATCAATATAACTTGTGTAAATTTAGTGATGCAAAATTTCAATAAAAGTTAAGTACTATTTTATATTATAAAAAAAGTAGTGGAACTGATGTTTTTGGGTTTTTTTTTTCTTTTTGCAACGTTGATTAAATAATATGCTAGCATTTTCTCCGAGCGGACTCGGAGGGAAATAGCGTTTTGCCGTTCAGCGGACATCATTCAATCGATTTTGTGCGCAATGTTTATCTTGATTATCTTTACAATGGATACAGAGCCTTAATTATCTTCAATTCCACTGTATCAAACTGTAATTAGAATTTATTTAACTACGCTTAAATGACCCTTAATACGACAGCACCGCTTCGATAGCGGCAAATTTGCATTTAAGTAGCGAACGGATCGAGAGAAGTAGCTATTTTCCAGAAACTATTGCTGTAATTTTTAGATCTTTATCAAGTGAATGCGCAACCCCTTGAATCAATATTTATTTTATTTCCTGCAAGAAAATGAATTTTATTAACGCAATGAAAAGTAATGGTTTCTCCATACGTTTTTTACTACCAGCCCAACCAGGGAGGTATAATTGAAAATGTAATGTTTTCGTTTTCTTTATTTATTGCAGAAAACAAAGAGATACAACAGTAGAGCAATAAGGCGTACTTAAATGATGTCCATATTTCACCCCGTATGATAAACTATGTAGATTGTCGCCGGTTGGGACTGTGTGTGTTTTCCGAGCTTGCGACAGGTTTCATTCGTTTTTTACCTGTTTATTGCGCGGATGACACAAGCACCTGTCTGTCTGTAATTAGCTGCCTCCCCTCGGGCCTGCATCAGCAGCAGGTATTTCCCCGTGACAACCTTTTTCTAAATAATTCGAGCCTTTTTCCCCGTTACACGGGTCCAATAGTGCCGTGAGGGTATTGACGATATCCATTAAATAGTTATATAGCAGCGTTTTTGTATCAATGATGCATTTTCTATAATTTATCATCGTCATTTAGGGCTCCGAGCAAAAACTCTTTATACTTTATGACTCAAGATCCGTTTTTGAGAGAGAGAGAGAGAGAGAGAGAGAGAGAGAGAGAGAGAGTTAAATAACATTGGTTATATATGTCTCGGCCACCTACCGCTCAAATAATAATAAGCTGATTTATTCCTGCGATAAAACCAAGCGTAGAATCAAATTTGAGGATTGAGATAGGTTTTTTTGCTCCATGGTAGACATCAGTTTTGGAGATTACATAGGTATAAAGTGTCTATGTAAATTTATGAGTGTATCTAATTGGGAAAGAATGTCGGGGACCCTATGCACTGTTATATGAAAAATTAAATTTGAAGAGGTTTTTTCCTTTGAATGTTGTCTGTGATTTATAGCACGTTTTTATGGAATTTAAGTATATATTTATAGAGATTTAGGAAATGTTCAGCTCCTGTTGGAGGCATGTTGAGAGATCCGGTTGACTGGGTGCAGAGGAAACTCGGCTTCTGTAGCTGCCACATTCTGACACATATAAATACTTTGACATTGACAGGCGGAATATTCTTAGATTAAAGAATTAAATCAGATGATAGTTATTACTTCGTGTATCTACGGAAATATGGTTAAGATTTTAACTGTTTGCATTGTGAAGTGTTAATAACACTTCACGAATTTGTGAACTAGTCATAGAAATGTGTAATGTATGATCGGTTTGGGAAGCTTGTACCGATTGTCCCCCATGTACAAGACACACCATGTAGCTGACTATGCCACTTATTTACACGGTATAGAAGCGAATTAGTGCAGTATTAATGTCTTTATGATTTTGTGTGTTCATTGCAGGCTGTGAGTGACGTGAGGGGACAGTTTATGGAGCGTCCAGGCGACTGGGGGCCTGCTCGGTCCACGGGTCCGGCATTTGACCTGGGTGTGGGCGTCAGTGGTCAGGTAAGTTATCACACCTGAGTCGGCCTCAGGTACAGGTAATGGGTACTATATATCTATTGGTGCGGCGAAAACTTCAGATGAAAGGTGGTGTATGTTCTGTCTGAAGCCTTCTTAAAAGGTTATTTTATGAATGAATATCTCAAAATACCAACAAAGGTTCTTTAAAAAAAACTATATTTATTAAAATAGAAATACATATTAAAAACACATTATACATACACAGTTAAATTGAACAATAATAAACTGAACAGTAAAAAATAACGTATGTTTCAATACTGTATGCTTGTCAAAATGGGCACCAGAACACTGAATGCTGGTGTATTAAAAGGGGGAAGGAGTGATCCCCAAATCCTTTATATCTTGACATTGAAACAGTACGACATGAATTATAGAGTAAATAGTTACATTTAAGAAGCTCGAGAGTTTAATTGCAGCAATGGTTTATAAAGTTAGAAAGTTATAAATGAGAGTGTGTGATATGACTCGGGACTTGTCCGCTCATCATTGTCATCTTCATAAGTGTCATCTTCTATATCCGTCTACCGCCGAGGCCCGCCTGCTCGTTTGTAACATTTATACATCATAACTTTTCAATAATATGACAGATGGGAGTCAATTTGTCACTCGTAGAATGGACAGGGTCTGGCAATAGATACACGCCGTGGTGGTCAGTTTCGGACTGTGTGTCGCCGGCCCTATGACTCGGCCCATGTCCATCTGTATGTAGTACTATCTACTGTACTTAATGGATGACCACAGCGGTTTGTGATGGGGGAAATAAAGCCACTTTTATTATATTCTACTTATTTAGTAGTTTGCCTGTGTGGTCCCTACACCTTTTTGTTTAACAAGGCTACCGAAGTGTAGCCAAACTAAAGCTCGTGTAAAAGAAACCTGCCAAAGGCCAGAAGAAACCGACTGCATAGAATCTCAATAGTATATCAAAACTATTGGTCATGTCTCCAACCGAAATATATTGAAATTTACTTTGATGCAAGCGAAAATACCAAAAAATGATATGAAAGTCAAATTTAGAAATAAACATTTTGCAGATTAAGGCCAAGATGACCCACATTAACTGTCATCAGATGATGTATATTAGCGCGGGGTCAGGGTCACTCGGCGCCGGACATCGGTTAGTGGATGTCTCTCTCCAGTGTAGACCTTGTAGTGGGGCCTGTTTTTTTTTATTTTTGTCGACGTGATGTGTTTAGTAAGGTTGTTGGACGCATACCTAAACCGGTCACCGCCTGGCGGCAGTCTGTTACAGAGAATTGCGAATGTATTTGGCCACACAAGGAAAAAACCTTGGAGAAGAATATAACTGATGATACATATATAGAAAATATATCAATGGATTAACAACGCCTTACAAAAGGCTCCAGACATACACACATAAAAACGAAATAGGTCTTTTTATATCATGCTTGTTAATTGATTATTTACACCAGGTTATATTTTGAAATCTATTTTTATGTTCATTTCTGCATTTTTAACCGGGTTTTCCAAAGGAAAAATTCCGGTTATTGAAATGGTGTAAATGGTGGGAGGGCGGGTGGCTGCTAAAAGGGTACCCTTATTGTACGGATAACTCCTCCTACAGTTTTCAAGATATTGCAGATCAATTGTACATATATCAGAGGTGTGCATATTGCTAGGATTTTGATTTCTGATAATTTATGAAAAAAATACCAGCTGTTGAACTTAGTTATTTTTTGGCAAAAACATTGCATATAGAGTACCCCATACCTCTGGATAGGTAGTGTTCATCAATTCAGGGTTGACAAATGGATTATGGGTACTGCTCACACAAAAGAAAACCCGGTTTGCTGTCAGATTGACAGCTTTTCTCTTGTTTAACCTTTTGCAAGGGTATGGTCATCTCCCATATTGACCTTGATCTTTTGTAGGTGACCTATTCTTATTTTCATTCCCCAAACTGACATGATAATACGCTTTGCTCATAGATCGTCTCTCATGTCTATTTGTTGTAGTCAGATATGTGTAGTCAAATGTCTAATATTTAGGGATATAAAGATGTCTATCTTTTGTAGTCGAGGATTTTTGTTGTTGTTGTTGTGTATTCAGGGATGTCTAACTGTTGAAGTCAGGGATGTTTATTTTTTGTAGTCAGGGATGTCTAACTATTGTAGTTTGCGATGTCTAGTGTTTTTGTCAGGCATGTTTAACTGTTGTAGTCAGGGATGTCTAACAGTTGTAGTCAGGGATGTCTAACTGTTGTAGTCGAGGATGTCTTACTGTTGTAGTCAGGGATGTCTCACTGTTGCAGTCAAGGATGTCTTACTGTTTTAGTCAGGATGTTTAGTGTTGTTGTCAGGAATGTGCAACTGTTGTAGTCAGGGATTTGTAACTGTTGTTGTCGGGGATGTAACTGATGTAGTCAGGGATATGCAACTGTTGCCGTCAGTGATGTCTGTTGTATTAAGGGATGTTTAACTGTCGTAGTCAGAAATGTCTAGCCGTTGTAGTCAGGGATGATTTCTTACATTCGTGGCATTCTGAGGCCAAGGAACTCGGTCTGTATTCTTCTGTACACCCATAACAAAGTACAGACAAATCCACACAATGCACTTAGGTTTGAAATATCAACCATTTTCACTCTCCCTTCTTGAGAATCGGGTAACCTTTGATAAATGTCAAACAATCAGAAGAGTTTTTCCAAGTGAACAATCCTGTTTATGTGTGTAATTGACAGGAGGAGGGGGTGATGTTCATTTCTTTAATCCATTGATTTGACAATTAATTATACTATAAGATATAATCTATTTTTGAATTAAAAGGTTACTGAAAAGAGTTAAAATGGAAATCGATTTCTCGGGCTTTAGCTGTGACGCCGGCGTGCCGCGATGTACAGCGGGTCGATTGTTATCGTGGGTGTTTGATCTAGTTCGTTTTTATGGGGATGGCTTGGGGCAGTAAGAGGACCCACAAACCCACACATACGCGAAAACCTTTCTTGCCGGTAATTATTTCTTTAATAAGACCAAAATTCAACAGATTTCTGGTGTAACTTTTTTTTGGCTTCATTAAAGTTGTATCTAATTATTTGTCAGGCAAATATAAAAGCATGTGGGGTTTTTTAAGATGTATAGTGTACTCGTACTTTTATATACAATTATTTTGTTTTTTTTATCTAAATGTGAAAGTAAAAATTGCTTAAATAGCTAGCTGAAGGAAATGGTTCCTGGGTTGACAAGTACACGCAATTCTTCTAAAAATAGAACTGCAGGAATACCAAAGACTTGCATGTAATGGATACTATGGAGTGACCCACTTGTATAACAGTAGCGGTTTTTTTCTGGTTGGCTTTGAGACATAAAGCACCTGTTGAAAACAAAAAATCTTCATTCCGGATAATTAACCTGATATTTTCAGCGTCTGTCACTCGAGTTTGATTCCCACTTGTAAGGTTCATCCCCGAGATCTATCCATTATAACCGTGGCAGATAACATTATACAGTGTTCCTGTATGTGCTGTGCGATAATTGTGCATTGTTGAGGAAGAGCTACATTACATGACTTCTTTTTACATCACGAGGTGCATTTGTAGAAATGGCATGGCGCCGTCGGTTTTCCCCCAGTGACAGGCACGGGAGTTTTCGCGGACTCTGTTCAGGCTCAGTCTGTGTAGCATCGCTAAAGCCGTATAACGCTACTTAATGAAATATGCACAAATGGATTACATCTTAATTAGTCCACTTAAGACTAAGCTGATTCTCCTTTGGTTGTGATTAGGACAAGCTGCAGTATCACTCCGTACACACAATGCTCTAGCAATACACAACTCCGATATATTGGTATCTCTCCCCAACCCTTTGGTCAAGAAAAGAAACAAATTACAACAAATAAGAAAACAAAACATTGATAAATCTGTACATGTCTTATTACTGGGCCGTTGACAGAATATTCAATTCAATGCCATGTTTATTTTTAGTAAACATACATTCACGTTGACTTTTAGAGGTAAAAAATTCCTGCAGAGTCCCTCTTCAATAATATAAAACCCCAGTGGCTGTCGGAGTATATTATCAAAGGATGATAAATTCGACTACACCATTAAGTCGATGTTCACAAAAATATCTTATTCCTCTTGACAGCTTTTAATATTCATCGGCCAACTAAAAACTTCACTTTCATGAATATTGAAGAGGGTTATACATTATAAACTTTGATGAATGGCATTTTTGTCTTCTTCATACTAATTATTATTCATTTTAAGATTCATTAAATTAACATGAACTGTCGAGCCGTATAAAAAAGAGCGTGATTAGTCGTATTTTGTTGACGTTTAAATTAAAGCTAATTCTAATGCATGAATTTGCAAGATGAAAGAAATACATATATATATATATATATATATATATATATATATATATACACACACACACACACACACACACACACACACATGTACAATGTATCAGGGAAACGATGTTGGAATGTCAATAAAAATCAGTCTGTCAGGCATTAAAGTGAAGTCTTTTTTGCTTATATTGTACGTATTCCCCAATTTTATTTTACATGTATTTGAAAATAAAATTTCGTGTTATGGTCTTTGATTATAACATCAAATAAAAATTGTGGAAAAACTGGCATTTTTCGATTAGGTCAAGCTAGTTTGCAAATACGGCCTGCATAAAAGCTGGAGTTTGTATATGATTAATCAAATAAAGCAGGAGTAAATAGATACATTTATATAGATTAATACGAGTAAATATTTTCGTTAATAAATCAACTCCTTTGTGCATTTGGAGAATAGTGATTATGTTGGTTTTTATGGATTCTGGATCTATGGATATACCTGTAGCGAATACCTGCCTGGATGTCTTCCCAAAGGTTAAGCTCAAGGACAGTATCCGATATTTCATGTTATTCCATAATCCTATTAATCGCTGATTGCAGGTAATTCTCCGAACCCCTTTACGATCGGAACTGCAACATGTTTGGCCTGGAGGTTAATTTTGTCGATCAATGAATGCAAGTGAATGGCCTGGTTTCACTTAAGTCTCAGTAACTATGCAGAAATAACTCGGATATAGCCGTATTCTAGGCACCGACATCAGAGCTGTGTTTTTTTGTTTTTTGTTTGCTCTTTTTTGTATCTTTGGTCTCCTTATCAGTGATCATTGTATATTAAACTTTTTTTTAACCCCCCCCCCCCCAAAAAAAAATACCCTTCTTTTCCATTCATAATGTAAGTTTATAGTTTCAAATAATATAACGATATTGCAAATGTATTTTGTGGATTTTGTTTCTGTAGAATTTATAATCTGAACAGTTGAAATAATTTGAGAAAATGACTTTTTCGAGTTTTTTTATATTTGATTTTTTTTTCAAATATCGATATCAGACTTTATTTTTATGTCTGATAGTTATTTTCTCATTTGATAAAATGGGGTAAATGATTTTTAGAAAAAAAAGCGTGTAATGGAGATTTCTCTCATAAAGTTTAACTTTCGTTTCAAATTAATATCGAGACAAATTTATCTTTAAAATATTGCATACGTTTAAATGTGCTCATCATGCGAGAATTAAATATGTGAGCAAATTATGAAGAAAAAAAATCATAACATTTTGATTTAATATACATGATTTAGCATAGAAATACACAGTTTTCAATTTATAAGTGCCGTTTTTTTAGTAATTGCCCAGGTGTGGTAATAATTTTATGCCTGATTGACAAGATCTCGTTTTATCTAGTCCAGATGCTTAGATGCTGCGCGCGGAAGTCGGCTGCTATATCAAGCTTCTATTTTTCAACACAAGGTGTAAACGCAAGAAAAAGTAAGCACAAAAATTGGGGAATTTTCAAGAATCTTTTCCTTGTGAGCGAACTGGATACATTGCTTTCCTTGACAATAAATGAAATACACGTGTTTTATAGTCTGCGTCGTATTTTGTTTACTTTCGAGAAGTCTAGCTAACAAAATGTTTCCAAACTCAGAATCTCTGTAAAACTTAGAATTTGCCACTGTTTCAAAATATAACCTGGATTCTGATATTGATGTTCATTTACTCATGTCAAAGGCTGCTTAAAACTTGTATCTGTCAATTTTATCACCGTATGATAGAGCTGCATGATAGCGTTTGATTTAATGTCGTTTTAGCGTGAACAGTCAAGTGACGAATATACGCTGATTAATTTACATAAACATAAGATGATGAATCTGCCATTCGCTATGAATTTTCAGGCACAAAAAGCTAAGTTATTTTAGAGAAAATATTTGCGCATAAAATGTTTATTTACAGTGGGTCTCCTTGATAAACAATAAACGGTATTTAAATATCTCGCAGAAAAATTATACGAAGTGAAAAAAGTGAAATAATGATATTATACGATGATGAGCTATAGATTTTTAATTCATTTGAAATGATTATGTCCTAATGCAAAATTACCGTGCGTTTTTGTTTCATTTTTATTATTTTTGTATGCTTTTAAAATTCTGAATGTTGGAAATATGAAGTACATGTCCTTAAAACGTCTTCCAAAAATGTCCGCCATTCGGATTTTTGGCCATAACTTGAAAGGAGACGTTCGTATTCAAACCAAGCTAGGAAATAATATTTTTTGCATCAAGAAAAAAGTAATAAAAATAAAAGAAAGTGAAAACAAGGTGAGCAAAAGGCCATGGAGAATTTTTATGTAAATTTGATGATAAATATTCAGCGCTGTCACGGCCCGGCACGGCGTAACGATTGTTGGTATTATGAACTTGTAATAAAATCTCTTTATAATATTTATATCGTCTTTGTCCTATGCATTGCATTAAATATTCACAATTACACTTACACGATGCCTTACATATACCCAGTAATTGTATATTTGTGTTTTGGAATTATGAGATATTCTGATTGGGGTGAGTTGTTTTGGTTTTTTTAGTATACAAATACCAGTAATCTAATAATCAAGGCCTTTATTATATGATATCCCTTTCTTCGTTTGATAAATTGTATATACTATCCATCACTTACGTTTTTGTATGTTACTTTATGAATTATGATGGTTCCTCTTTATCTCTTTATCCATTTTTGGTGTTAAAAAAAAACTTATCTCAACTTTCAAGCAGAAATGTCTTGTTTCATTTCAAGTAAAAAAAAATGTGTTTTCAAATTTGTTAAAAAATCATGGTTCAATAAATAAACTTGATAAAAAAAAGAAGAAAATAAATATATTAAAAACATCTAATGACAATTAAACTGAGCTTATATAGATAAATATTTCATTACTATAGTAATTGATAAAATTTAGAATTTTAAGCTCAAATTCTTTTCAATCAAAAGAAAAAAATCCGCAAAAACTGCATGTTTTTTTGAATTGGTTATATTTGTATTCTGTACATTAATATAAAATCATATATAAAATAGACTCCTTTGTTGTGAAAAAAAAGGCCTGGGAATTTAGGTACTGTCATACGAGAAGCGATGTTTTTGTCCGTTTTAAGACCCCCAAATTACATCCAAAGTAAAGATCTTAGTTTTTAGAAACATCTTTTTGTATCGTTTGTATCAAATCCACGAATTATTAAGCATACTCGTATTTCTAGCAATAGAGCGAAAATTAAAAGCCTCCGAGCTTATTTAATTAGACACCCCATCCGAAACCCCGCGTGGATTGTAGGGCTAGCTCCCCTGTTATACGATAGGCCAGAAGACTGTTGGAATATATGATTTCATGGTAAAGTGACGGTTAATTATTTCACTTTTATACTCTTTTTATTGCAAAGTTTTCAGCATTTAAAGATAAAAATGAGAGATTAGGAATCCATAAATCAGATCCGTTTTTATCCGGCCACGGACGGGTACATCTATTGTCACTTTCCCAAGGTATTTTACCGCTTCCTCTGACGTGGTTCAATTTGGACTCTGACTCTCTGGTTGAATCCCCCTTTCCTGGTCCAATTTTAAGCTGTATTTTTGCTTTATTTCTTCAAATTTAATCGTATTTAATCTATGAAATTCTGGGTATTTTTTGTTGCGGTAGGATTTGACCCCAAAACCTCTCAGTGGACTGCCGTTATAACATACTCCCTGTACTTTTAGACACAGTGCCTGGTACCTATTTGTACCAGTGATTCTGTTATATATCTCACAGCGGCAACATCTAATAACTTCAAATGTTTTCCTTCAAATACATCATCATCATATTTATGTCTGATTGCGTCATTTCTTTCAATCATATGTTGTATTTCTACCCAGCATGACAGTGGAAAAGGCATTTAAATATGATGTTTCGATTAATTTGTATCAAAGAAGTAACGCGTAAAAAATACCCGGTTCTAGAAAATATGAATTATCTTAAAGATTAAATATTTTGCCATAAAAAATATCAATACGAATTTTTAACGTTTTTTAAAGATTGGGTGAAAACATTAAATCGTAAACTTTGTAAGTTGAAGCTAATTTAAATTTGTAAACAGTAAATTGTAAGCGGCAGACAGGAAAGTTTATCACAGCCTCGATCAGTATTGGTACAGGTCATGAATATTCATAACTTAATCCCTCAATTAGTAAACAGATTGTGTAATGTGTATGTATATTCATTTTACAATCGATTATTTTGCTATTTAAATAATCAAATTCACACTCAATGTAAGATAATTTTTTCAAAGATTTTTATCAATTGTGTATTACAGGAACATTCAAATTAAAACGGAAGCAAAATTTTAAATTTGTATATTTGCACTATGCCTATTTATAATAAATAACAAGAAAATAAAGATCGAATGAAATACGTATTTAAATATTTTAAAAAAATGAAAATATTCAATTCATTATAAATTGGTCTTATATTATTTGTATTAATATATTTATGCGTAAAATATGAATAACTGTGGGGGTTTCATGGAAAAGAAAATTAAATATTGAATGTTAAGAAAATTGGGACTTAAAAATTTGTGTGATGAAAATCACGCTATATTTACTAATGATTGTGCACACTTGAATTTTTCCCCCAAAAATTGAGCGGAGAGTAAAACTGTGAAGTTTGGTTTGATTGACGTCTCTCACGGCATGTGTGAATTTCATAAGTGGCAGTTTCAACAGAAGCCAAAATATTGAATGTTTTGTAGAGTGGTGATAGACTAAAGGTTATTATGACGGGGGAAATTTATAAAAACAAGCGGCGTTTTCCTCCAGGACTGTCGGGCTGAGAAATAACAGAAATCCTGCAACTTTGTGCATTAAAACTTAGACACATTTCCTTAAATAAATATTTTCTCTGCCCACTTGATGGTTGTAAATTTTTCGTGCATTTTAAACATTTTGTGAATGGTGTGGAATTTCGTTGTTGATGGCATTGTGTCTGCATGGTTCCCTTGAAAGATAAATTGTATATATGTTGTGAAATTTGACTTTCTTTATCAATTGTCATGGTGACAGAATGAAAAATTTCCTAATTTACAGCGTAATATGCAAATTACAAGAACGTTAGTCACTTGCATAAACGCAATTACGTGTAGAAACAAAAATATGCAAATAAGTGCTTATATTTATTTTGAATGTCAAACTTTTTCTAACGACACATGATAAAAATACGGTTTTTTCTAAAACTCTGCGTTTTTAGACGGTGAATTTGGTGACACTGTTGGGTGACCGATGACCCAGATAGTTGACTTTGGTCATCGCTGACCACTTCAGCGTCATCTTACGGGAATGTGTGATGCATGCCCCCAGCATTACAGTTTCCAGACCAACTTACCCAAGGCACTCTATGCTATCTTCTGAACGTGCCATTTGTTGATACAGCTTATCCAGAATATTAACAATAATCCAAGGAGAAATTATTTTTCACTTTCAACTGTCAGGGTTGCACAATTTACCATCTCTGACCTAAGAGGCCCTGCTCATTTTGAACATTCGTCATTTCGGAATGACTGGATCTCTAATACAAAACATCTGCTCAAGAATTATGGATGATCTGTAGCTTGTTGACATCCCCAAAATATATACCTTTATGCTTTACAAAACTTTACAGAAGCCTTTTTTTCCTTGAGAAACAATAAAGGGCAAACTTTGGTAAATATTTTAATAGACACAAAACAACTGGACATCACAACAAACAGGATATAACTAGGTCAGAGTTTTTCCAAACTCTTGGGGTTGGTTAATAGTTCACGGAGAATTCTCCACACCTGTTTGGCAGCATTGTCCATAGAAGAAGGGGCTTTGCCCTTAAACAAGTCCACATTTGGCAAGAAATAGTGCGGACACCGGCGATTTTGTAGACATGAAATGGTCTGAAGAAGAATTCCGTTAAGTCGGTCCCCTAGAGAAGTGTCATCCCATTCCATTTCCCGTGGGTGTTTCTCACACTCGTACAGGAGCAAAGTTTTGAAATGATAGTTCGTGATAGGGTTCCCAGGGAGGTCCAAATGTCGCTCTCTCAGAGTCTTTAGAATGCTGAGACACCGGCGCCGACACCCCCCGTACAAGAGCCGGTCCTCGGCGTACTTAAACGACATCACCCACGCATCCCCCTCAGCTGCACTCTGCTTGTCCTTCATGTAAATACTTTCCCTGGACAGCAGATCGAATCCCTCGGTTTTCACCTCCGCCACCAGGTTGGGGTTGGGCCACTGGGTATGGGGTACAGGCCAGTGGGCCGCTGAACGACACCAGATTCCTGCGCACCGGAATGCGGGTATAATTTGAACCACGTACCTCTCTTTGATTCTAAGCTTGACTTCTGTCGTATCTGCTACCATTTTGACGATATCCCTGTAGCTACATTTGTCGACGGCCTGTGCCACAAGGGTCTGGAACCGGGACCTGATTTTTCTTGCGGAGAGGTATCCGGACGCTGTGATAAATTCTACCCATAACGACATCGACCTCTTCCGTCCGTCACTCAGTTTTAGAACAGCACAACCCGGAATTGTTCCATCGTCCACGAAGTTGAAAACTCCCATTTGATTAAGGTACAACACAACTTCGAATTCATTTGGAGAAACTATATCGAGACCTTCGAAGCGTCCGTTCACTTCATTGAGGGAGCTGATAAACCTGGGCTCCTGGACCTCGACTTCCTTCAGAACATCCTGAACTACTTTACACACTTCACGTATAGTTTTGATGGTGTTCCCCTGGCGAGTTTGTACCCGTTCGTTATAGTACTTATTTAACTGGAACAAAATCTTGGACTGAGCCGCTAACATATCCGGCGAACTCCCCTCCAGAAGCATACTCGCAATTTTTTTGTCTTATATTTTGCCGCTGAAAATCCAAAGAATTATTTTTTCACGATGATCACTTGTTAATTCATTTAATTATTTTCTGGTTGCGTTGTTTCCTCTGTGCGGCTCCTGGACGGCAAAGCGTGTCACTCACGTTACTTTCACTTTTCCAGTTGCATGCTTAGCGACACAGCGGAATATGAACTCGCTCTCTTTATTGTCTCAGTGTTATGATTGTGAAAATATTTTTTTTTTGTATTTATTAGCCACGTTGTATGCTTGGATGGAGTTCATATACCAGTCGTACCGCACTACGTCATGCGTATACAAATGTTCCGTAGCTGACTATCAATTGCGGTAATTGAAAAATCAACTTGTCGGTAATTCTGCACCAATCACAGTGCAGAAAATTCCACATGCAGATTTTTACCTGAATTAGCCCGCCCACCTCATTAAGAGAGGCTGTTCGGCATTTGTTGTTTTGTGACTGGCCCCGCCCCCTCTATCTGTTCATCAAGCGAATGATTAGCTCGAGACACCCGCAGCGATGAGCACTGGATATTAGCCATGCATCGTTCAACGGGCAAATAATCCTAGCGGGGTTCTGATAAACCACCATCTTCTCTCTCATCGCTTTTCTCTGCCTTTTTGTGTCTACCAACAATATAGCATGTCATCCACTTAATTAAAATTCTTTTATAAACTTGAACAAATTAGGGAATTTTACAATAATCGAGAGACCTGTGTCACTGAGATTGCCTTGGACTTGAATAGACACAGTTACCCTCGCACCGACTCAATTAGTTGTCTTTCCTACAGACGCCAATTCAGCATAATTTTAGAAATGTTTACGAAATTGAAGAATCTTTTTAGCTTTCCACATTTTATTTATTTTTTGGTTGTAATCCACGTATACAATATTATCTTGAAACTTATATACATATATCCAAAATTTCTGCAAGTCTAGAACGAAATGGAAATAGTTTATTGATATTTAATTTCATAATCCTAATTGTTTATGAAACAATTTTTAAATAAACTTAATATTTTAAAATTTATATCCTGCAAAATTTATTCATTCAATATTATTATTTTTCTTTTAATACATCTATTTTGTAATGACCTTTTTCTAGTATTTTGACCAAGTAAATTCGGTACATTTTGGATAAATTTTATACTCTAGAGGAGAAAAACCCATAAATGAATGCAAAGACTTGTTAATATTTAATAACCACGCATATCGTAAATGTCATTCCGGTTATTCTAGTGGCAAGATATGACTTTTAACTAATGAAATTTTTGTTAAAAATTGACGAGCTATATAATTGAATATTTATAACTTAAGAAGATAATTTTATTTTTTTAAACAAAAGTATTAGCTAGGAAATATGTTTTGATTTATATGATGAATACATTCGTAAATAAATAAATATTGTTGCTTGATGTCTGTTTCAAAATGTCCCTAATTTCTTAGGAGAAATATCATAAAAAGTAATGTTAATATAAGAGAGGATATTCTTCTGTAATGGTTTCTTTTCTTTAGATATGCCCATTCCTGCTATACTAGCACACCCTTCTTTCCCTAACACAGTTATTAGCCGCGTGCCTTTCCCCGGAATATTGGCATTTGGCGGCTGGAGACGGACTGATATATGGAAGCGCGGTTTAATGATCGTAAATAATCACGGAACGGATCAGCCCGTGTCTCTGGGGACTGGAAAATATATCGGGTGTCCCTGCCTCTTCTTCCTAATTTGATTGTTCCTGCAAATATTTCCCGAGCCTTTTGTGGAGGCTCAAGTCTGGGTTTTCTAACACGTTAGGCTGTTCAGAACTGATCGTCTGAGTGTGGTTCTGTATTTGCGTAGTACTGGAGAAGCTCCTTTGTTCACAACCACCTTTGTAGAAAGAAAATCTCGTCAGTAATGCTGAACAATTTTTATCACCTGTCAGTAGTCCTAGGTGCATCACACATTTCATATTTTCCCACTAAATATCATTGATAGAGGAAATTTTATATTCCTTATTTTTTACCTTAACGATAGCCTCCAAAATGTGATTTTTTAAAGAACGATAAGGGACAAGACAACTATACACTTTTTAAATGGCGAAGATTTTTTTCTTTGGGGGTCCGGGGTCAGCAGACGACGTCTAACAGATTGTCAGAAATGACGTCACCTCTGACCGGTATTTCGTCTAATTCATTAAGGGTCGTCAGTTCCCCTCTCATCCGCTAAATCTACAGCCATGGGCACTCACCAACCATAAAAAAATGCTTTCCAGTTTCCGGTGTGCTCATGGCATATCTTATGGCCCAAAAATATATTAAATTTGGGTTAATCAGGAAAAATACCATTTCTGAACAGTCAGTTTTGGTTCATGATTAGTAATTTTTAATTTCATTATGCAAACAATACTTGAATCTCCGTCATTCGTTTGTTTCGTGACCTAATGTTTTGATTAAGTGCGTGTTTCGGGTACTTCGTTTTGTGCTCAACTGCTGGAAAATAGATTTTTGCGTTTCATTAGCCCAGTGGAATACAAAACCCTTTCATGTCCAACCAAAGCGACAGCAGCCAATTTGTCTTCCATCATTTATATCTTTTCATTTATTAAGCGTGCTTCATTGTATTTTAATCGAAGCTTGGTTGAACTCAGCAAAAAAAAAAATGGTTACTGTTTGATAATCAATATAAAAAATGTCTAATTATATAAACTGTTCTGTGATTGATGGTGAACCTCTGAATAGGTTGATCGTATTATCTATAAGGTGAATTATGAATATTCAGTGCTGGAATCAGAGAAAAATGGTTTGCTAGCTGATCACGTATGTATCATTTATCTGTGTAATCAGAAACAAACAGAATCAGAAACAATACCGCCAGCATTCCTCCTCCAAGTTTTGGGTAATTGATCCTGAAGTTCTGAGAGAGTACTGTTGGCAATCCTACAGTTCTCAACTGTAAAAGTGGAGCAATGGCCTCACAGTAGCCATTGTAAAAATAAAGCTCTTCCATGTGGCATCAGTACAGAAGTAAAATGTTATTTGGATTTGCACAAACGTCTTTATAATTGATTTACTTTTTTTTGTATATCATCATATTTTGGGGTTTTTTTTTTTTTGCAAAATAATAGAATTACAATATGATTCATATATTAATTCAATTAAAGAACAGTCAGTAATAAATGAATAATGAATAAATAATTTATTAATGAGGGTCTAGGATTTTACGTGAATTGTGTGTAAGAAGTGAATTTCTGGGTATACATAGAATATGGAAGTAATTCTTTGGAGACGATTTCAATCAGAATTGACAGTCACAGTTTTCAGGTGTTACAGATCCGCGGGAGAGCCTGGGTCACATTACAAATCCCTCGGCCATAAGGGGCAAGAAACAGACATTTGTAGGGTTTTGATGAGTAACCATGGGAACTACAAGTTTCCATGTCTTAGAAGAATAATTAGAACTAACAATCGACAGAAAAATTTACGGTCGTATTCGATTGATAGAAAGCTACAAAGCATGCTCTGAATTATCATTGGGTTTGAAAGTTGAAATTGATGCGATTTTTTATTTGGCGGGAAAGTAGCTGACGTGAAGTGATGTATAAAGAGTCTGACTACCTCTGACATGACTTCTATCAAAAGGGAACATGGGCTTCCTTAATGAGAGGCTGAGAGAGCAGTCATGTGTCAGTGTACATCTCTCTGGACTGCCCACCATAAGTCACTGACGAGGATCTCAAGCACAAAAATAATTGTAATTTATTCGAGTGTCAGTCTTTTCTGCAATTCTGTTCAAACCCTTTCAATTTGAAATATACCGGTATAAGAATGCAGGGCATTTTAAAGAAGAGTGAAGAAACGTCTAATTAGAATGTACAGAATTTATTACAAAAGATCCGAAAGTTATGCTCTATGCGAAATTTATTTCCAGTGAATAAATCTATGAGAATTTCGCTTAAATTTTCATGTTAAATTTTTAAAAACACAAAATAAATTTCATATTAATGTACTTTTTAAAAATAACAAACTGTTGAAATTCTTCACTTAATATTTTAGAAACTGCGATTTCATCCACATCCAGTGGAAGAATTGTGGCTCTATTCTTATTTTATTGTTGGTTGGGTACAGGGAATTTTTGAAGAAGTTTTTACGCTGAAATAAAGATTGTATTTGCCATAAGCCTATAACTGGTTTCACTTCTTGATAAGCCGATTGCTGCGGACGGTTTATTGGGGAGAGGAACACAGAGTTATTTATGCTTTGGCGACACCACTGATCTTATCGGTTCGCCTTTTTGCCGGAATCCTTTTAATGATATGTTTATTTTCAAAATAGTTATCTTTTAATTTGAAACCATTGTTCGTGTATATATTTTTTCCCCTCTCGTACAAGAATATTGAAAGTGTGGCAAATGTAAGGGTTTCGGACAGATGGCTAAAGATACATTTTACTACAAGTAAAATCACACACATTAGGTATCGGGTAATCACCTTTTCACAAATTTATTATTATTTAAGTATTATATCCTGGGTTGTTATTTCTTATACAGAAATTAATTTCGTCATCGAAGCAATGTTACTTTTCTCCATTATCGACGGAATTTATGCCTCAAAATGAAATATTGTTGTATATCAATTAGCAATATGTTGCTTTTGTGTCCAGGAGACAAGAAATGTCAACTCAACATTTTTTTAACATCATAAATAAACAAATTAAATATGTACAAAACTAAACAGCGATGAATTAATTTAGTTAATCAGGATTAACCAGAAATGTCATTCTAAACTCCTGCCCCCGGGACTAATGTGGCACATTTATAACCAACATGCTTTTCCATGTTAAAGATATTGAATTTGATAAAACTTATTTTGACTTACATCAGATAATGTTTTGGGGGACTATAACCGTTTGTCGGTCCATTGATTTCCTAACGATTGGAACAGAACAGATCATTCGGACACCCTCGGATATAAATTTACACTGGTCCCGCGGATAACTCCGAGTTTTTTGGGAGTTGACTAATCGTTTCCCTACTTAAAGGGTAAGATTTATTTATATATAATGGAGTATGCCTGGCAAATATAACAAAAAACTTGTTAATTGAGGCCATATCCAACCTTTTGCGGTTTTTCCGTAATTTTTCTCTCTCTCTCTCTCTCTCTCTCTCTCTCTCTCTCTCTCTCTCTCTCTCTCTCTCTCCAAAAATTGCTTTAACAAACTTTTAAGGTGAAATATTAATTTCTACACTCTTTGAAATACTTCTTTTTACATGGTAGCATCAAAGAACTTAACAAAATTATTAAATTTGTTTGTTTATATTTAGATGGGAGAAGATTTGTTTTAATTAATCCCAGCAAAATGTAATACACTATTTCATTTTGCTGTAAGCTCTACGACAGAATCAGGGCGTTCGTCGAAGTACTTGAGACTGTTACATAATCCTGCCTAAGGATGAGATACCACGGTCACTGTGATCAGTTCCAGCCCCCCGGGGCGATAGGTCAGGGCCCCCGGCTCTCTTACTGTCACTGCATTGAACCCCTCCCCAGTGCGACGAGGGCAGGTTTTACATGCAGTGTATAGAATGCCGGGGACCGGTGGTAATTATCAACAGAAAACAGACCTCTTTATGTCGACAGTTTTATATTCGGGTTATTTACTCCCTATCTATCTCCCCCAATAATTCCAGCCACACATGGAGTTTCTGTGTAATGAATTCTGTGTTGTTACTGCAATTCTTCAGCTCTTATCATTTGATTATTAAATCTTTGTTTTTCCCTCCTGCATGTTTTCTTTTCAAATGCATGAAACTTCTATCAATGCATTAATTTTCTTTTTTTGTTGAAAAAAAATATTGAATTTGTGTTTTATTTCGAAAGAAAATATCATCATTTGTATGCTATTTTAAAAATTTTAATTGCCTCTCAAAGACCTTTGCAAAAGTAATTCAAGTAAATTACCTTTCAAAAGATTAATGTGCTTTTATTTTTTATGTGCGTGTATATATATTTATATATATATATATATATATATATATATATATATATATATATATATATATATATACACACACATATATATACATATATACATATATATATATATATCATCAATTTGTTTGTATAAAATTATTTCAATGCGTATAAGAAAGGTGATTTAATATGATTTTTAAAGCAAGGTTTTCTTTGTGATATAAATATCAAAAGAAAAACACTGGTAAGATCTAGTATGATTAGGAAAATTATTATAATATTGTATTTGATAAATAATATTTCCTTAGTTCATTTACAGTTTTTATTTGCTCTTGTAATTAATTCATACATTTAAATTGGAATAATTATTATCAATCTTTTTTAATGAATTCAAAATAAAGGAATATTTGTCTTCTTTTGTGCTGACGACCTCGTATATTAATTATATTTTAATATAGAAAATCTCCTATAAAAATAAAATAAACAGTCCTTACATATGCAAATATTTCCAACCAACTTGAAATGCGGTTTACTTATTTATATTTATCAGGATTTTAAGTTACCACCAAAAAAAATTTAGTACTTTAAGCGTTAAATAAATTTTTCTCTCGTGTGAGTTACAAAAATAATGATACGGTGTCTTGGGTATTTAAAAGCAACACAGATGAGAGAGAGATTGATGTGAATATTGGAATGACAGAATGTCGGCTTCTTAATCGCCTCTCCCCACCAAACTCCGCTAGGGTAGGCCTCGCAGAAATTGCTTCCATTTGTTTAAGAATAACATTTTGTTTCTACATGCTCTCTTAATCGGAAGAAGTATGCAAACAAAGTGTCGCGTTCGGTAGTCAGGAATTTGTAGGAACTTGCCGGGGCATTCAGCCATTATTCCGCTGTTTGGTATCCCATAGACAATTTAAAAAAGTAAATAAAATAGGAGGCCAAGAAAAGATGGTGTTCTTCGTTCAAATTTTGTCAGTATTTTTTAGATATTATATTTCTTAATTTTTACGGGTGAAATAAGTAAGCTTGGTAAAATCTAAATTTTGAAGGATAAATTATGTTATGAATTTGTCAGTTATTATTCAACATTATCTATTCAAAACCGTAGTAATTCATTTTAATTTAAAAAGTTTCTTTTTTTTTTATTGAAATCGACAGTATTTTGCGGTAAGAAATTCCTTTTGAAATGAATTCATTATCAATGGACTGCTCTTCTGTCAGCATTCTGAGCTCTCAAATTATTTATATACTTTATCTTCTGTGTATTCTTAATTTTATGAGAAACTTTCCCTTTTATTTAACGATAACTACACGTAGATATATTTATTTGAGCATACTTTTAGTCGTATTTTAATGACATAAAAATATTGAAAGAAATCTTTTGATTATAGAAATATCTTCATTTCAAAATACCGATAGTTTGAGTCTGATTAATTTATTAAGTTGTATAGAGTCGTTACTGATTTGGCGGGTTTTTTGGCGATATTTGTCCGCGCGTCCACCTGTCGTCTGACAATCAGCAGACGTCAAATGAGGACTTAGCGGTCGTTAATATCACAGGGCGATGTCCAGCAATGGAGTGTCGTACTTAGCTAGCTGCCATGTCTTAGACCGACCGATCGTAGCTCATCTGTGTCAGTCCAGCGATAAGCCAACAAGTATCGCACAAATAAACATTTTGAGGACTAAGATGGATAGGACAGAGGACTCTATCATGTAGCAATTATTTCTCTTCAGGTTTTAATCAATGTCACATTCTTACACTCGGGCCGGTATTGCACCGTCTGTCAGTCTGTGTTATGATAGCTGTGTAAAGATTTACTAACGGAAGGTGTCGAATGACGCTAATGATTATATTGATATTAGATTCACGGGGATTTTTAAAAATTATTTTCTATAAAATCTGCATAAAAGAGGGGGAAAAATAACCTAATACTTTAAATGCACATATGATATTTATAAGACGAAATAAAGACGAAAAGCCATACTTCTTTTTGTAAAAAAAAACCCAAAAACAAAACAAAACAAATCAAACTGTTCTATTGTCCTTTGAAATGCTATTCATAAATCCTACAAAATTTTAACTAACAAATTAAAATTTATGTAGTGGACAGTAGCAACAAGATTGCTGCAAATTAAGAAATGGTCTTATGTGTTTTAAAACATTTATTTATTTATTTATTTATTTATTTATCTAGAATTTATTTATTTTGGAATCATTTTTAGATAGCTTATCCCTTTTGTTTGATATAATTCTGCTGATTCACCGAGATAATCCTCGATAACTTCTGCGTGTTAACTTTGGTATGTACTGGTACACTACTGATACACACACAGATATAAGGTATACTACTGATACACACACAGATATAATAATTTCCCAGATTTCTCTGCATGTATTTACTACAGTGGGATGATGAAACACGTAAGAATATAATAATTTCCCAGATTTCTCCGCCTGTGATACTATATTGGGATGTTGTTCATTGCCTCTCCAATTACCCCCTGTAGACGATAATCACGGATTCGTATTTTCATGTGATGTATTGGAAATAAATATGTTTACAGAGTCGTAGGCGAGGGGATTCGCTGTGGGAGCACAGATTGTATCAGGTCCCTCCTTGTACGGGGTAATCGGCCCCAGGGGTAACAATGTAGCTTCAAACGTTACCGCTGATGTTTACTAATCGCCTTACCATTATGTCTGTTAATCAAGTTCCATTGGGATCGGAGCAAATATTTATCAGGGATATTTCTAATATTGAACCTGTGACCAATCCTCATCTTCATAATCGCTCGCTCATCTCCCCGAATAGCTAGTCTGTAAATCTGCATTTATAGAATTTGAACGGGGACATTTCTGCAGATAACGTCTATTAGTGTGACCATACTGTAGAAATAATGTCGGGTTCGATTTCCTTGAAGTTGGATGGCAGGGGAGATAACGCTCTCATCATGTCTAATCTTTACATTTCTGTGGCATCTTGTCTGAGAAAGTCTTAAAAAGCGTACATTTTTGACCATGCATAAATTTGAAGGACAGCTTCACGGGTTTTTGGAATTGACACTAATAGAGTTGGATTTAGAGAACCGTTTGCTCGGCTCGTTTTCTCGGTCTACCTTGCAAGAATGTGAGCACTTGCAACGCCAATGATCATTGCTTGAATTTTTCTGAAGTACTACTGAATTTTATGATAGATAAAAATAATCTGTGATCAATCGTAATGAATATAAGTAGAATTTGGGAACTCAAAACAATAAAGAAATATTGTTTGTAATTTTCATCCAGATATTTGCAGATGTAAAATCATTTATTGAAAATTTGATGTCTGTTTTTTCATCTTCACATTTTATTTCTTAGTATCTCTTGACATTTTCTATTTCTGGTGTCTGCAATAACCAAGACACCGTATAAACCATGTTTTATTCTCATTAATACGCGAAACTTTTGGTTTTATTAATAGGGTACCTGCTTAAAATGGTGTATTATTTCCATAAATTTGTAGTTTTAATTTTTTAGGCCGTTAATGTGACGAGGTTTTGTAACATGGGGACTGAGTGACGGAAGTGGCAGGGTGATTTATCGGGCCGCCGGTACCTGGCACCGGGACCCACATTAACGTCCCGAGAGTCAGCCCAAATACGTCCCTCTCCGCGGGTTTCCTTGACTTTCATTTAAAATCTTCTTCTTAACACCATGTTTTCTTCCCATCAAACGCTATAATTAATCAATTGTATACAATTAATGTTAATTTTTCCAATCATTCCAGCAGTTGTAACTGCCAAATTATATGGTTGTTCATCTCAAAAATATTGTCGTAATATGAAATGATGTTTATTAATCCTTTTTTTTCTTAAGACGAAATTGCGTGTGACAATAAGCGGACAATGGTGTGTTTTCAGTGGCTAGCGATACATGTAATCTCCGAGGAAAACCAAAGCTTGAGAATGTCCAATATTTGTTTCCCTTAATTCGTCATATTAACAATGTTTATTTTCTCTTGCGAATTACCAGATGCTTAATTGAGCAACGTCGTAATTAGAAATTTGTCTTCATCACAGAGAAAATTTATTTGAAACTGATCCTCTCCCATGATTCCCCAAGCAATAGCTTTATGATTCAGGGGCCATTATAACCAATTAGATCCGAACAGCTTCCATCGGAGAAAATCCAGAATTTGGTCTGCTACGGATGGCTTGTTCCATGTCTAGGAATGAGTCCCGCAACTCTTTGATTGTAATCTCTGTAACAACCTTCTCTTTGATAAGTTTCTCCAGTATAAAGAAGGTTAAGACGTGATTACAAGGCCCCTTAATTACTTGGCAAATTGTTATCTGGTCAGTTTTGGTCGAAGCCCCTTATAACAAGAACAATGAAGCTATGGACATCCCTTTAATTGTTTCGTTGGTGATGACAGAGAGAAGTCTGAAGGTTTATATTTTCTTTTTACTTCTAACTTTGATGGTGATGCTAGATAGAATCTATCTGACCTTATTTGTGTGTGAATGTATTGAGAAGTTTGAATACTATCTCAAGTCGAGATTGAAATAGAACGTTATAATATAAAACCAATTATCTATGTACAATAACTAGTACACTAACAATTGATTTAAGAGGTCTTTGATGGATGAACAAAATTTTCCTTTATTTGATTTACCATGACTTCTCTCTCAAAATGATATCTCTAATGTATGAGTAATTATAATGCGAAATTAAAATTTTCTGCCTATTTCCGAATTTTATTTTGGGGGGTTTTTACGACTACATTTCAATAATATATTTTTTATTTTAATTTTGCTCTCATGCGTTTTAAATCGGAATTACATTATTTTTCCTTTATCGTCCTTTATAAATGGACTTTTGTCAAAACCAAATTTTATTTAAACGATTTTTTTTAAAAACCCGACACGATATGTACATGTATGTATTAATCACACGAATATTGGGTTTTTCTGTATAATTTTTTCAAAACCTTATATTTATTATAGTACGCTAGATTAGTGAAAGAAACCATTTCTACATACACGTATTTGCTCGATTTATGTTTGAAAACGAATCGAAGACTCGTATAAATGTTGTGGTTTTTTCAGTAAGGGAATAAAATGATATAGAAGTTTTGTTGTGTCGGGGTAAAAGAAATAATCCAATTGTCAGACTGTCATATCTTATCTCTATAGAAAACCGAGAGTCTGGTTTTGGATTTCTGGAATTGGATAGTTTAAATGGCCTCATTACCAACTCTCTGTTGTAATGATGCCATATCGAATCCTTATATTCCACATACTATACAGATTAGTTCGGGTTATAAATTGAAAAAAGAAGCCGACCTAAATTCGGTGGCTGCAGGGTTGATTTTCTGACACGAAATAAGGTCATCTTTGGCAAAAGAATGTAAATATACATATAACCCAAGGGTGTAAATGAGGTACTTTCGACTCCGATCTGTAAATTTCGTAGAACTTTTTATGCCATTTAATATTGATAGAAAAATTATAATTACATTTCTTCCTTTGCTCCACATATGGTATCTGACATTCACTTCATAATGCCCCAGTCTCCGGACCGTACATAATATTTACGTGTATATCTGAAAACTCGGCAGTATGCTAATTTTTCTGTCATTTAGATATGTCAATATTTGCATTTCCATCAGTTTGCAGATAAAATCATTCCATCTTTGATGCATTCTTCGTGTCTTGGTGTGGTTTGCTTAATATGATTTATGTGATGATGGATAGCAAATTCGATCATGCACCTTGCAAGGAATATTATTTCAATTTTCAAGCGGCGTTGGGTTTCTCATTATGGTGGTATTAGCAGTGACAGTCTTCATATAGCGAATTATTTCCATAGATCAATACTCTAGTATTTTTTTTTCATACACTGCTGGGTAACAGCGGGTATATTTCAAAATCGAATATCACCTTTTCTGACGGTCTGACGCATTTCATTTAGCTTAATCAAATAAATTAATTTTATTTAAAACAACTGATTTTTTTACGCAATACACATGGCTACATGTTGAATAGAGAAACATTCGCAGTGGTCGGCTCTGGTGGTCAAGATCAAAGAGTTCAAACGTGTGTCCCGTGTCCTGTCAATACTAAAACACATCTGGAGTTCTATAAATCACACCTGTAATAAGAATAGGGGAGAGAACTGAGCGTGGCAATGACATACATATGGCAGAGGAAATGCAATAAATTCTGGGCCTAGTGTCCGGCGAATTGCTACGATATGAGGCGATAAAATAGTTCTGAGGATCCCCGGCCTTGAAGAACCGTCAAGACACTGGGTATTAGTATTGTTATTAGGCAAGAACAGTTTTCGGAACGTAAAAACAGCATCTTTTATACTTTTGCTTTTTATTACTTGATCATGCACAAAATATCTGTAGATAAAGTAATCGTTTAAATACTTCAAAAGTTTCTTTTTAGGAAAATGGGTATCATCATATTTTCAACTGTTGTAAATGGACAAGATTGTTTGAAAAATTACATAAATAAATAGGTAATTTTTCCATGTAACTGATTTTATTGGTATTTGTGTTTTACTTGACATATGTACATTGTTTTTTTTTAAATTTCAAAATATATCTTAATTTTAACAGGGACTTATATACTAAATATACTTAGTATATACGTCCCTGCTTTTAAGTTTGTGGCTCGAAATAGATATTTGAAAGTGATGTTACTATTTTTTTTTCTTAATTTCTGTTATCAAGTAATTTGTGCGTTTTACCTTTATACAATTTTGGTGATTAATAGCTTGAAGAAGTTGGTATATTTCTGAAAACTCGAAGCCAATATATAAAGCACTTTCAACGTTTTGGAAACATTTTTCGTAAATCTATATATGATTTTACATCGGGATCGGTGTTATCGTCTAGGTGGCGTTGTTAGAATTTCTCTTCCGGCCGGATGAAAGTCGACATTTTTGCTGTAATATAATTATGCAGATTGCAAAAAATACACATGATTAGTAGGTAAAAGAAGTTCAGAAGACTATGCTATATTGGTTTTTAAATGATCTGAATTGGACTGTTTATTTTCTATCTTATACAGGCTTATTTGGTGAATGATCAGAATCAAGCACCTGCTAATTAAGGAATTTTCGGCTGCTTTGATGATTGTATGCTATAGTACACTTTGATGATATATTTTATGTTTCGAACAAAGCCGGTAGCTGAAGATAGCGGAATCCTACATATGGATTATAAATATATATAGCGTGTACATTACTGTACATTTTTTGCCACAGTCGTTTGACCAGTTCCAAATAGTTCAGAAGTTAAATGGCAAATAATTAATGAAATAAAAAATGGAGAAAAAATCAATACCTTTAATATAAACACGTATTAATGCTTGTTTGAATTCTGCAGTAGTTTCATTTTTTGCGGTCATATATGTATTTGATATCGATCTTATATTAGTCGACCTACTTTCGCTTTGTAATAAATCCAGGTCATTGCAACGCTAATGTGCGTATAAAATCGTCTGTCGGTGCCTTAAATTTTCACTTGTAACAAGATTTCTTTTATTAAACTTAGGTTAGTATGTATTCTAACATACCCAAAAGCATACAGGATAAAAAATTAAATAAAAACGCAAGTGGATGCAGAATTTTATTGAGCCGTCATTTTACGAGTTCCAAATACCCAATTTGTTTTCCTCTGTTTTAGGATTGAATGAAGGGATGAATTAAAACAAATACTTCTGAAATTCATTAAATGTCTTTCTCAGTCTTAAATTATATTGTACCACAATAATGATAAGTGGAGGCGCTGTGACTGTATTCCGTCAAGATGTTTTAAACCAGTCTAAATTATTGTTACAGTGATTTTGTCTGTCATTTCCATGCAAGTCAAACTGTATATGTTAAGAAAATACCAATAACTGAGTGGTTTGCATTAAACCTGTTATTCAGTAGGTTCAATGGATGGTTTTCGGGCCAAAACTTTTTTATCTACATTCGATATGTATAGAAACAGTTATGCTATTCGGAACTCATTGGCTTATTCGCAACTGGTAAAATGGCTTCCCACGTAATTTTTTAGAATAAAATTTTATTTTAAAAAAATTAAATGCAGCAATATTGCATTAATATCAGCAGGGATATGGTGTATATCGGCCAAAGAATTGGATCTAAAAATAACACCCGGGAACATTTACAGCACTGCCAAATCTGTACCCTATTCGGAACTGGTAAAACGACTGTACATCTTGAGCATCATGGTTATCGCAAATTCAAGAATGTGTCAAAAGATGGCAAAATTATGTCTTGTTTATTTTATCTACCATTAATTGTGTGAAATCAGCAAGCATTTTTTATGGGCGCACTAAAATGTCGATATCTTCAACATGTGCGCTCCTTCGGTCATTTGCAGTTGTCAGTTATTCTTAGAAACATCAGGATGAACGAATTCAGATGTAATACATTTTTTATTTAGGATGATACATTTTTTTCAGTCTGTATAAGTGTTAATGCACTACACTAGAAGATAACATCAAATCGCTCATGCTGTGAATTTTTTCATGTACATGGTATAGACATACGAGATTTGCTATTTAGAATATGCTACAGATTTATAAAATTGTAATTAATAAAAGATATATTTATTAATTTATTCATTAGGGATATAAAATATTTGAAATATGTAAAGACATTTATCAAAAGGCATCCATACATTCTGATAAGGTCATTATGATTGTTGTTACAAGGGCTCAATTTTTATTTTGGTGATCATTTAATTTGAATAAAATTGATTTCCATTTAAGTTGTATAAACCATTTCATTTATTAAAACTATGCCTAGATATGAATTGGGTTTAAACTTCATTATTAATATTATGTTATTCCTTGGCATCTCAAAGAGTGTGTGGGTGACGGAGTTAGGTTCATTGGATATGATGAGCATGTGTGATGAACGTTGTATTCAATGGGGTTTTTAGTACAGTAAATTCTTTTTGTTAATAATTTTATGAATAATACATGTAATGATTCAGGTTATATTTAGGATTACAGATGAAAAAAAAACCAAAAGTTAATTTACAGAGCAATATGGGATGTTTTCTGCGTATGGCTTTTTGATAGAGATGTAAATAAGCTTGCAACATCATTTAATGATACCGGTAAATATTTTATACTTAAAGGTCTATTTACTGTCTGGCTCAATAAGAAATAAATTAATATGAACTTATGCTGATACTTTTAAAATACCGGTATGACTGAGTTAAAATTAGTAATTTTATAGATCATAGAGCAAGATATTAAAAAAAAAAACCCACATTTTTTCCCAGAATAATATTATTTGTTTATATGGCATGTAAAGATTTCAGTAGCAGAATTATTTATTAATCTATAATTTATTTTTCTTTCTGATTAAAAGGAAATAGGATTTTCAATTTGTCTTGAATTAAAGGAAGTAACTAAATTTGTCTAATCTTAATGGTTAAGGAAAGAGAAAACTTTTTGCTTCCTTTACAAATTACAATATGAAATAATGGTAACCCTATTCATATTTGTTACTAACATATCTGAACAGTAAACCATTATTATTAATCATTTATGAACAAGTGCGCCTTGTAATTCATAATTTTTTCTTCATTAAAAAAAAGTAATGAAAGAGAAACCCGTTTTATTATTGAAGGTTGAAAAAAAAATTGTATGGGAGGGAAAAGTGTTTATTTTATAAACATCTGTCATGATATTTTAAAAACTTTTTAGGTTGAAGCAAATTGCAGCGAGGTCTAGCTGGTAAAGTAAAACTGTGAGGTTTGTAAAATAACTTCAGACCACTAAAAAGTAGAATTCTATTATTAATGTGTTGTTTAGTAGATGGAATCATGAAATATATGAAAATTTTTATCTGAAAATATCTCCGTATCTGAAAGAATAAAAACAAAATTTGATTGAACACTGTCATTTTTGAGTTGTTCTAAGCTCTTGTATTTTACAAACAGTAAAAACTATTTTTCTGCCATTTCAAAATAAAGAGTAATTTAGTTACATCCATTTTCTATCTAAAAGCTAGGAAAAGAGGTGTTTTGTGCCTTTCATAGTTGGGTGTCAAATCTTGTTAAGACTTGGGACTTTCTACTTGGTACTGGCTTTTTGGAGTGAGATAATTAGATTCTGTCTTGAGTTATGATTCTCCTGAGTCGGTGCTATTGATTTTTATGTCTGCAGTTTCGGAGGCAGAAGAATTTATTTTCCTCTTGCTTGTTGTAAAGGTGCAAATTTGGTGCCATTTTGATGGCATTCTTCAGGGATCTTCCACAGCTCTGGGATTCGGTTTCTTTGTTTATTTGCTCTCTGCATGTAATGAAGGAAGGCTTTTGTGTTGCCTTGTCAGGAACTTAAACTGGCAAGGGACACACAGGCTTGATAAGACATGGTAGAGAGATTTGATTTTAAGTGAAATCCTAGAATGACAATTACTAATGATGTGTTAAATCCCATTTAAGAGCCAAATGCCTTTTGGTTTTTGCATGTGGAAGTGAAACTTCTAATAATTTGCAATATCAAAGGTGTTTGGTGTGGAGGTATTTCATTGTTAACACGGTGTAGGCCTGGTGATTGATATGGTAATTACTGTTGTCTTGTACACAGGTCTTGTAATTGAATTCCTTGATAAATGATATTGGTGCAAATTTAAGACATTGAGAAATTACAGGAACAGAAATAAAAATGTTTGATTTTTTTGTCATCTCATTTGTTACTTATGTTGTTAATACATGTACTGGTATTTCATTTTTTTTTTCAGTCCTGGTTGAAGGTTGCAGCATGTCTAGTGTTGTAGAGGCTGTCCTGAAGCTGAGGCTGAAACCACATAGCGTGTCACTCTGCCTCCCTCTCCTGCACCAACCTAAATATTTGATTAGAGCACACAGCCACTTCATCCTGATGAGGGCAGCCATTAGACCTTGTTCCTCATCCATTAATTCTGCCGGAGATGTCCAGAACCAAATCATGCGGCTATTACATTATTCAGGTATTATTTGATTAAGTGGCGCAGTGTTGGTCTCTCTTGACTTGATCACTGATGTCATTGGAGGACAATTAGGGGCTGAGAGTTAATCAGTGCTCTGTTATTCCTAAGTGAATCCAACTCATGTGAAACTGATCTCATTAGAGGGCCTGCTACTCAGATGGTGTGATTGTAATTTGATTTGTAGCGTGTCCCAGTGATGAATGAAATTTCACTTCTTGTACTTCTTTTAGTTTTGTGTTTAAACAATTGGGGGAATATGCTTCAAAATAAAGAATATCAGGCAGTATGAAATGTAAAAGGATACGAGTGTTAAAAGGTTAATATATGTACATAAATTAAGTACACCCTGAAGAAAGATCGTATGTAGACATGTATGATAATAGAGGTTATCTTGTCTTGTAGATTTACACAACTACTGTATTCTGTAAGATAAATGTATTGCTGACATCTATATACTCACACCTTTGATCTTCTATTTTCAGATGAGCTTGGCCACCAACTTCTGACAGAGTAATGTATGGAGATTGATTATTCCATATTTAAATGATAAAGATTCTTTCCTATACACAACAATTCCATCTTTGAAAAAAATCACAGATTGAATTATAAAAAATTTGTTATTGATAATGATTTGTTGCATCTTTTAATTAATGAGTGTGTTTTGTTTCCAGATTGTATTATTGCTGTTTGAAATGTATTAAATGTCTTGTACAAACCATATATGTGGGCTTGTTTGATTGATCCACAGTGAGAGATTAAACCTCAGTGAAGATCAGACAAACAGAGGCCTATCATTGTCTTCTATTCACGGGTGTATACTGAACCAAATGTAGCTATAATTAACATCTTTAGTGTACTTTACAATGATTTCCTGTTCTACATTTATATTCAAATTTCATGCATATATACTCTTGCAGACATAAATTCTTACTTAAAATGCTAAAGATATGATAAAAGTCACTTTTGAGTCACGATTTGAATAATTTATGTTGCGAATTATGTTAATAAAATTACAAAATCCTTCACTCTTTGCATAGTAATTATATATGCGACGTTGATACTTAGCTTTAATAGAGACTTTTCCTTTTGTCTAGGTGTTGGCCTATGTTGAACATGTTCATGGAAAATGGCACTTCAATGAAATTCGGGCAATTTTCTCCCGCCTGTATCTCCTGCAAAATGTTGCAATTGAAATCTTTATGGCAAACAGAAGTAAGTATGGTAAAATGAAAAAACAGTAAAATGTTGCATAAAGGTTAGTTGTGGGCAAATCAGATATCAGTTGTGGTAAACAATATAACATATAATGTGTTAATTCCTCCAGAAACCAAATCTACATAATAAAAAAAAGGATTTTTTATTGCGTTTCCAGCCTCTACCCAATTTATGTTTTTCTCCGACGGTAAATATTAATTTGCTGATGCTAACGGCACTAATTGTAATGCACTTTTAATAAGGATATTTCTATCAGACAACAATAAGCCTTGCGGTAATGCGCGTGATACGAGACATTAGGCGGTGGTGGAACTCCGGGAGATGTGGTTCCACGTCAACGATTCATAATACTTCTGTCGATCAAATCATAACTTATTCTTGTCTACGTCCCAGTTCTCCGAGGTTCTTTGATCTTCTGTTTACTTCAGAAATTTTAATTGCAGAGTGTATGCTAAATGTCTGGCAGTGTTTTTGGTATGTCATATGGAACAAGTAACCGATTTTATGAAAAGTCAATGTTCGCTAGAGAAAAGATGACATTAAGCGTAAATTACTTTAGTTATGGCAGTGGTATGCAAATGAAATTCAAATATGCTGCATGAATTGCAAAGGTACAAGCCTTAAAGCTAGTTGTCGCCAGAAGAGAAAATTATTTTTTTGTGAAATTATAAAAGAACGGGTTTGTTAAAGGACCTGCAAGGTTAAACAGCAGTCGGATTGCTGCACTTACAGATTCAGAACACTCTAAAAGTTCACTTTTCTTTTGTCCTTTTGACATAATTGATAAAAACATAAAACTTTGACTCATTATAGGTTTTTAAATTGAATCGTACATTGTAATTAAGGTTTTCCAAAGACGCCCTAGCGGAATTTTTTTTTTTCGATATGCCTGCATCAAAATGTTGCAAGATACTGTGATATTCAACGTTGTCACAATATGTCCATAATATCCGTGTAATAAAAATATTGCTGTAGTCTTGTACAATGAATGATATTGACGAATGAAGAGAAATACGGATGAGTTGTATGAAAAACAAATTAAAAATCAAAATATGAACAATGCAGGTTTGTCCTTACAGAAAGAAGGAAAGAATTGCCAACAATACTATGTGTTACAGGACATGTAATTTATTTTATTTCAGCTGCTGTTATGTTTGCTTTTCCTGATCATGCCACAGTCAAACGAGTTGTCAATGCACTGCCGCGAGTCGGAGTGGGAGTCAAGTATGGCTTGACGCAATCTAGGTAAAAATTTCAAGCCAACCACAGGTTTTGGCTAAAATTAAATGGTGGTTTTATCATGCTAGACAACATTTTACATTTCATTTGACAAACATGAAAAATCACTTAAGATGAAAATGTTATGTTAGATTTACAGTGTATCTACAGTAGTTAAATTTGCCCTGTGTTATTTTGATCCACTGTGAAAAATTGTATTGCCCCAATTTATATTTGTCCAAAGTCAGCTTTTAAGTATATATTGGACATGTACCTTAAACTGTTTACCGTTTTGAATTATTCTAGCTTTATTTTTGCCCTTTGATTGTGACACTTGGGATGGAATAAATAACGTATGAATTAAATGTTGGCAAAATCAAGTAATAATATACAGTAATAAATCCTATCATTAAGTCACAGGCACCTGATGTTATGTATGTTTCTCATATTAAAAAAAATACCCACTACCTTATAATTCAGCATTATTGGGTAGGGGTATATTTTTTGTTATGAGAAAAATATATATTGTCGGGTGCATTAAGTGATGAAAGAAACTCTAGCTAACAATTTTCCCTACGATTGCAGGAGAATGTCACTGGCTTCAGGAAAACAGTTGTACAGACTGTCTGGTATGACCCAGAAATGGCAGAGAAGGGAAATCTCCAACTTTGACTATCTGATGTACCTCAATACCATAGCAGGTCCTGTCTGATTGCAGCATATTACAACATCTGAATTTCTCTCTTTGATTATTTAGTACAGAGAGTAAACTTTATCCATCCATAATACAGACATTTTAGTAGCCCTTTCAAATACATGTGTGTCAAGCAGTTTTTAAAACTGCCTTATGCATTCACTGTTCAGCAGTTTTACCTACATAAGTGCTTCATTTAGAATATAACAGTGCATGTATAAAGCATGCTTCATGCCATTTCTCTTTGTATTTTTCTGATGTTGTATAAGTTTAAAGGTGAATTTCATCAAACACATGAATTTGGGAATGAATCTTTCGTCTTTGAAAATTGATAGGATAATCAATGCATACTTTCCTACCAAATTGAAAAAGCTTTGTTTGAAGCAATTTACATGTTTTAATATGGGTCCTTATATCTAAATTTGAGCACATTTGGATCAAATTCTATCACTTGTAAAATGTCCAGAATTTTAGATTTTTTGTTTGAAAGGAAGGATAAACCTTAAATCCACATTTTGAAAATTTTGTCTGTAAAAACATGTTATGTTTGCATCAGTCCTAACTACAGAACTGTAGCTCTACAGGAAATTTTGGTTGACTGACCCCAGAGCTACAGTTTCACCTACACAAAAAACTGTATATTTTTTGCACACAAAAAGTTTTGCAGGATTTTAGACTTATTAACCTATTTTAGGAATATATTCTGTGAAATTTTAATACCAAAAAAATCCTGAGACATTTTACTTTAGATGTCATTACTTTACTTGGGAAGGGTTAAATAAGTTGTGGTATCTTCCATTGCAGGTCGTACATATAATGATTTGAACCAGTACCCAGTGTATCCCTGGGTGATCGTCAACTATGACACAGATGAGTTAGACTTGAAACAACCAAGCAACTTTAGAGATCTGTCAAAAGTAAGTCAGGTTTTGTAGGCTCTATTCTTTGCCATCAAAGAGTTTTAGAGCAAATTTATGCAGTTTCCTGAAAGGTCGCAGTATTGAGAACTAACTGGTGAACTGAAAGAGAAACAAATAAAATATACATTTATTGCTGGCAACAGAAATTGATTGTTATTACAAAAACGTAAAAAATCGAATTGATTGCGAAAGGACATCAATGATAAACTATGAATTTCTGAAACATTTTGTACTGAATTTCTTTCTAGCCAATAGGTGCTTTGAACCCCACCAGAAGGGAATTTTTTCAGGAGCGTTATAACTCATGGGAGCATGATCAGATTCCGCCATTCCACTATGGCACTCACTACTCAACGGCAGCTTTTACTCTGAACTGGCTCATAAGAGTGGTAAGTCAACTCAGAACTGAACTGGTTCATAAGAGTGGTAAGTCACCTCTGAACTGGTTCATACGAGTGTTAAGTCACCTCTGAACTGGCTCATAAGAGTGGTAAGTTTATCGAAATTGGCTTATGTGATTGAAGTTGGCTTTAAACTGGCTCACAGGATTTTTAGGTTGGCTCTTAATTGGCACTTACTAGTGGTTAAACTAATTCTAAAGACCTCAGATATCATCTTTGATAGTAATTACCATAACTTTTATGCAACACTCATTGGAAGACCAATGAAAAGAGACATCCAAAAAAAAAAAGAGGAAAGAAAAACTTTTCAAATATTGTTAATAATGGTTTGTTCTTGAAATAATCAAAAGTATATTTCTTCACTTTATATTTAAAGGTATGAACCTTTGTTTTGAGTAAAGAAATATTTAGGCCTGTTGTATCTGATTTTAATTTTACTGGCCCGATGTGATTTTACTGGCCTTGAACCACTGACCTTGAGGTTTCTGTAAAGATTTGGTATACTCAATAGACCTTGTTGGGGATTAAATCTTACAGGGACCCATAATCTTTGAATTTAGGTCACCAAGATATTGATGTACTGTATGGCAGGATAAAATCGCGGACAGAAAAGATTGCAATTTTTTCCTTTTGCAGCAAATCGTGGTCGATGGAATTCGCAGAAGAAAAAATTGTTAAACACAAAATTTGAACTCAAACACATTTTACAAAATATTGAATCCAATTTTCCTCAATTTTTTTCTAATATATACGATGTATTTTAGGAGTAAATATACATGGTATATTATATAACTCAAGTTCAGAATGAAATAAAAGAAATATTTTGTTTCTTAGTTTTATTTTCGATAAAAACTGCAGTTCATATAATACCCGTTATAATTTGTTTAACAAAATACTTTTTTAAGCTCTCCCCACTTAATATAATGGAAAAATTACTTCTGTCATTTGAGTATCAATTTTTCACATGCTAGACACTTAGAGTAACTTGTATAAACACTCTGACACCCCGAATCACTTTGAAATTTACCGATAGTTCTAGCCACAGATGATTAGTCACGCCTCATGGCACATGGCTTGGGTACTTAACCTGTGCACCTGTCATCGTTGTCATGGTTGGTTATTGAAGTTATTTAGAGGTTTTTTAAGAGGAAAAATGTGCTAAATTCATTACTGAACAATTTTGCATAATCCCTGTGGTTTTTTTTAATAATATACCCAGTGTCATGTAATATTTTGATACTGCGAATGCCTTGTTAGATTTAGTCAAAACCGTAAGTAGAGTAAGAAAACAAAATAAAAGCACATCAGCTACTCGGAAGTTTATTGGTGGATTTCGCAATTTTTCCAGCTAGTAATAGTTAATTTTAGAAATTAAAATAACTTTATTGAAGCTGAATTTGTTTAACAAGAGAATCATCAATATTTGTGGAAATTAGATCGCGAGTCTTGCCAGTCAAACGGAAACATATTTTTTGTTGTTTGTTTTCATGATTAGATAAAGTACCGGTAAATATTCTTTTATTATGATACTCAATTATTTTTTCACTAAATGTTAGATTTGCGGAATTATTATTTCAGCGAATATAGCGAAAATTAACTCCGCAAGTTTATTTCCTGCTGTACAGTATGTACAATACTCTATCAAGATAGGTTTATGAGAAATTTTAATAAAATAAAGTGTACCTTCTGAAACAGAATATTAAAGAGGTACTTACTAGTTTAATTGTTTATTCTGATGTCTAATGGCTTTTGCCATGCTTCTCTGAAATGCCAAAGAATTGCAAACTTTCTTGACAGGGGTTCATACAGACACTGGAAAGTGCTTAAATTTTGACATAAACATTAAAAAATTCTTGAAGATGCATACTCAGGTAAAATTCCCAGGAAAAGGGCTTAAATTTGCATGTTAAGTGCTAGAATTCTGTTCAATGGTACTTATACTCTGATAATGTGTTACTTTATATGCAGAAAAGAGGAGGGGAAAAAAAAAGAAAAATTATGATTTTCCTAATACTTGCTTCATTGATAAATAAATTCTTTGTACATGTATAAGTCTTCTTTATTCTGTGGTAAAAAAAAAGTTGCTATTCTAAAAGCTAAAATATATTTTACTTATTTTATGAATTTATTAAATTTCTATTATGGTATATGTCCTTAATTTTACATTATCAGGAAAGCTCATGCAAAGGATTTTCTTGAAAAGTGTTTTTAAAATAGATTAAAAATTGTTGAAAATGTAATGGTGGTTGGCTGTATGAACCTTCTTTGACTCTTTTTTTTTTAATCCAAGAAATGATAGCAAACTTAAAAATCATGTAACTGTTGTTTTTCTAATATATATGATGTATTACATGATAAATAAGTTCAGTCCAAAGTTCAGGGGAAAGACAGATAGTTATGCTTAGTTTGTTAATTGTCTTATTAGCAGTTTATTGAATACTTTTTTGCAGGAACCATTTTCTTCAATGTTCTTGAACCTTCAAGGAGGAAAATTTGATCATGCCAACAGAACCTTTAGCTCTATAGCTCAGTCCTGGAAGAATTGTCAGAGAGACACATCTGATGTTAAGGTACTGTATATCTCTATAAACCATTGTAAAGTCTACATACTCTAGATTCCTTATTTTACACAAGTACTTAATTCCTCATTTCTGCTGGTTTGCATGTAAAATGGTGAATGAAGGATTTTTTTCATAGTTTCATATTGTTCACATCTTTCAGAAATATAAAGGCAATACTTTAAAATCTGTGAGTTGTGATTCTCACAATTTTATGCTGATATTAATTGCTTATGTTTGATTAGGAATCTACATTTTCAATATTTTTGATAAATTTATGTGTCAAAAAGAAAACATGCTACTACATGTATACATACAAAGGGAGAAGACTGATGATGTCCAGAAAACAGTTAACACTTTGTTATAGAAGTTGGACACCACAAGAAGAATAACTCATGGTTCTGTCTTATCTTGCAGGAGTTGATCCCAGAGTTCTACTTTCTCCCAGAAATGTTTATCAATCAAAATAGATACAAGTTTGGGAAGCAGGAAGATGGTGAAGAAGTTGGCGATGTGGAGATGCCGCCATGGGCGAAGAACCCTGATGATTTTGTCCGAATTAACAGAATGGTAAAGCATCCTTTCATTTTACAGTCTTTGCAGAAAAAAATCTTAAAGTTCAACTGGGCAAGAGCTTTACTTATTTCAATAGCCCACTACATTAGTTGCACACGAATTCAAGAAAAATAAAAGTAGTATTATTTGTAAATTTTAGGGTTTAAATCATACTGGTATTTGTACATGTGTTAACATACTAATATTTTACATAGTCTTTTCCACTAGATGTGTTTCAAAACTTTATTACTAGGGTTTAAAACTTGTATGGGTTTTTTTTCAGGCCTTAGAATCTGAATTTGTGTCTTGTCAACTTCATCATTGGATTGATCTGATATTTGGCTACAAACAAAGAGGTAGGCTTGAACTCTTCAATAGACTCATTGTTTGTCACCATAAGATAAAATAAATGTATAATTACATTTACCGGTAGTTAAATCTCAGCTTGTGTAGTTGTGAAGTAGTTGTGGTCTCTGAATAGAGTGAGGATTTATTTATTTGTTTAGGTCCAGAAGCAGTGAGGTCCACCAATGTCTTCTACTACCTGACCTATGAAGGCAGTGTGAACCTGGAGAGCATGACCGACTTAGTCATGAAGGAGGTAGGTGTAGAGAGAAGCAATAATAAATGAACGCAAGATCAGGAAATGACAAAGACATTATTTTAAGTAATTTATCATTTTTATATTAGGTATTAGAAGTCTTACAAGCATTTCTGTCGCTACATGTTGATATAAACAAAGCATTTTGAACGGTTTTACAATGTGCAATTTTTTGACTGACAGGCCATAGAGAACCAGATTAAGAGTTTTGGACAGACCCCCACCCAGCTCCTGACTGAGCCCCACCCTCCTCGTAGTTCTCTGATGCACTTGGTAAGTCTGGGGGTTAGGCCTCTTTCTGTGAGACTGACCAACTGTCATTGTTTTCTGATACATGTACTGACCACACAATTCATGATACTGTCTCTGTTAAACTGCTGCACTTGCAAAGTAAATAATGTGTGATTTGTGGGTACAAGCTTTTCATTGTCGTTATATAATCGGAAGCTGATGCTATGTTGATACCTGATTGTTGGGTTTAACTACTAATGTGCTAAATTTTCAGATGTCTGAGCGATATCAGGAGAATAAACTCAGAGGGAGAAAGGTTAACCTTATGATACCTAATGTAGTATACACATTGATAATGTTGGTGGAAGTAACACTATATATACTGTATACAGGGAAATATTTGTCCCTGTTTTATTTTCGCCCCTTTCACCCTTGTTGTCAATGGGCGAATTTAAGACTTGGTGAATTCCAATGTATTAGATTACCTCTCTTTAAACACACCTATGTCTGGGTGAATTCAAGACGGGGCAAAACCGTTTGCAAGTGAAGAAGGGCGAAAATAACCCTGTATACAGTAAATTGACCATATTTATTATTATTTTTTTGACTTTGCATTGAGATTATCTAACCTGATAGGACATAGCATTAGTGAAGGAAGTAAACATAACATTTCCAAAAAGATTTTAAATTTCTTACTACATGTCCTAAGTAAAGAGCAGCTTTCCTATTATAAATGATGTCACATTTTAATTTTATGAAAAGACATGAAAAAGAATCTAGATTTCATCTCCTCGTATAATTGTATTAAGCCTACCAGGAAACCGTTAACTAATTGAATAAATCATAGAATTTCCTTAATTTATGCCATTTTATGTTTTTAAGGAGCTACCTATTTTGTTAACTGTCCCAACTTAGCTTATATGGTCATATTATGACATAGGTAACCAATTTATACATAATAGGCTAAGATATTTAGCAAATCAAATATTACATTAATTTGATCATTAGAGATAATTTAAAATGAGATTTGCCCAAATGTGGTTTCATTAAACTCCCACGAAGGTTTCCTAACACATATTTACCTGAGGTGAGTTCAGCAGAGCGGGTGCTCGCGAGCATTCGCTAAAATTTGTGTTGCAGCTATAGGGAATTTTTGCAAGCGCTTGCAAGCACCTGCTCTGTTGAACAAGCCTCTGTATATCTTCACAAGGTGTTTTGAAATTTTGTAATCCTTACCCAAAGAAGCATGCTAGGTAGTTTTTGTAGGACATATTCAGGGTTTTGATTAAATTTTGCTAAGGGTGCCCGGTGATGGTGTGAATGATTTTCATATACATGTATACTAGACTTGCTATTGTAAATGAGGAATGTATTTTAATAGATTCATTTTATATTTGGTGTTGGAAAATACATGTATCATTGCCATGAATTATTAATGATGCAAGTACATGTACTTAACTTATCAATAATTGTAGGTTATAGCAATTTGTTTTAAATTCCTCAATATTTCCGTTATCAGTTGAATATGTTGAATAAAATTTTACTGCTTTATACACATTATAAATTACATTTATAGGCTTATAAAGGGGCATGGTCATGATTTGAGCTAAAAAATTTCAAATTCATTTTTAAAAAAAATGGTTTTCCAATTTTCATGTTTACAATGCTTAATTATTTAAGGTATTTCTAATAGTAAACCCAAAATTTGAGAGTCATTTGTGTATTTATAAATGAGATACATAGAGCACAATTCTTTATGTAGAAATTAAGCACTGTATTAAACAGCGAATCTTACTTATAACTCAAAAACTGATGTACAAATTTTGGCTGACCATTAAAATTTCCTAAGCATTGTTTAGCATTAAAAATTGTAAAATTTAATTCAAAAAAATTTTGTTCAATTTATTTGTGTCACAATGACAAGTCATGTTTGTTCCAAAATGAAAAAATTGTATGTATTTACTAAATTTGGTTGTGCAAGTGTTTTGCTAAGATATCGTTTCTGAAGAACCTAGCCACAGCTTGAATGTTTGTAAATACATGAACCAATTACATGTAAGGGTGAATAAGATGAATGATTGTCAACCAAATTGTAGATGTTTTGTTTGCAGAATATGATAAATAAATACATGTGATAGATAAAAATGGAGCCTTTACCGTATCTTACATTATTGTGCAAAATGCCACTTATCTAAAAATCACATGATGTAACACATAACAAAAACCACATGATGTAACACATAACAAAAACCACATGATGTAACACATAACAAAAACTACAACGTGGAGACTGTAAAAGCATGTACATGATTATTTTTACCATTTGGAGTCTTGACAACAGTTTATTTCCTTAACTATATTGAAATATTAATTGAAATAAAACAGCTTTTAACTATCATAAACTGAATTGCATTGCAGACTCCGATGATGTTTTCGACGGTCCAGGATGATGTGTGTATGATCATGAAGTTCCTGTCCAACTCACCGGTCATTCACATTGCCGCCAACACCCACCCTGCTGTTCCTAACCCCGCAGTCACAACCATCACCTGTAACCACAACTTTGCTGTCAACAAATGGAACACCACATACCAACGTAAGTCACCATCCTCGACCAACTTAAGTCAAGGTCATTGATTGGTCCTTGGTAAAGACATTGACCTGTGCTCTTCAGGGTAACCAGATTCTAAGATGGTTTGGCTGCTGAACTAAATTAAAGCATGTGTCTTCATCTTAATTTATATTTTCTTCTCAGTCGCATGAATTTTGTTTGCTGTGCATTGTATGTGTTTTTGCATTGAATGAACTATAACAGCTTTTCGATGAAATGCAATGTTACAGAACAAGGGCCTCCTACAAGTTTCTCTTCTGACAAACCAGACCCACAGTTAAACCTACCACTGGCTATGGACCAGTTGTTAGGTAAGGAACACAGGTGCAGTTGTGTTGATCATCCGAAATACGGAAATATCAGGCAAAAATCAGTGATCGACTTAAACATTGGATAACCAGTCTTTGTTCTATTCTTCATATTCTGTTTTTAAAAGCATGTGTGACTTTTTGAATGATTCTATTTTTTCATCAGCATTTTTTAAAAAAGTGAATTTCAAACAAGATGTTCTGCCATATACAGATGTATCTTTTGTTGTAATCTACACATTTTACCAGTATACTAGTACATGTCCTTTAAACTAAGTATCTTTAATGGTCATTATTTTGTTCAATCCAAGCTTGAATATTTTTAACCAAAAAGCAAATTTGAACACTGAAAAGGCAATGGGAGTTGACAGTAATGTTACAGTTATTATTGGGATTGTTTTTGATATCTAGTAACCAACACCGGCCTTCAGAGAAGATCCCTAGGGGACAACTTTGATGAGAGAATAAAACCTACCCACCAGAGCTTTGTCACTTCAGCAGACAACCGCTTCATCTTTGCCTGTGGATTCTGGGACAAGAGCTTCAGAATATTCAGTTCCGAGTCTGGTTAGTATATGAAAAGACCCAGAGGTCTTCTAGCAAATGTGTCAAAAACCATTATTACTGGACTAGAAACCTTTTGGTATACAAAATGATCAGATATACACTACAGTAAAACTTGGTTATAACAAATTCCTAGGGACCATTGGATTTACTTTGCTATATCCATAATTCATTATAATTGTATATAATAATTAGCATAGTGAATTCATTATTTACACGTTTCTTTCCACATGACCACAATATGTATTTAGGCATTAAATAAAAATAAATTTTTAGATACCAGGTAACATAAAATAAGTGAACTGGGACTTTGTGATAATAAATTCATTTTGACAATTTTGTCAATTGATATATCTAACTTTTAACAATTTAAAGCAATTCGCTATAAAAGATAAAAATTTTGTTATATTCGTCCCTTCAGGGTTCAAAATCAGTTCGCAATATCTGTAAACTCGTGATAACTGAGTTCATTATAACTGTAAAATGTTACAAGAATTTGTTAAGAGTTTTGCCGGGGACACCAAAAAACTTCGCTATATTTAAAATTTCGCTATATCCAAAGTTTCGCTATATCCATGTTTGTACTTGAGTTTTAGTGTACTCAGAATTGTTATTGGCTGTTTTAGTGTTACTAAATAGAGATTCAGATGTTGGTTTTTTCACTTTTTAAAGTCAGTGCATCTTCTCTTTTAATAGGGAAGATCCTTCAGGTAGTGAATGGCCACTTTGATGTGGTGACCTGCATCACACGCTCCGAGTGTAACCTGAACCAGGACTGCTACATTGTGACCGGGTCCAAGGACTGTACGGCCATGGTGTGGATGTTTACCTCCAGGAACCAGGCCATCATAGGCGACAATGGAAGTAAGTGGATGAACTACATCTTGTGGAATTTCTGGTCCATGCACTCTTTTTCTTCTGGTGTACAAGACTTCAAAAGGGTTTATAGGCTTATTTTCATGCATCTACACAATAATACGGGCAAATTTGATACTGTATGAATATTTGTTGAATGCAAACTTTCTTAGATTTTGAGTTGATCCACGAAATAAAATGCATCATTGAATTGCAACTTCTTAAAACTTATTGTATTGATATGACCACTGACCATGAATATACCTATCCTTTAAACTGTGTTTTTCACTAAATCCACGAAAATTGATGCCCATAAACATGAATGAAACCACAGTACGTGTATTTGGTAACTTCAAAACAGTGAATCAAGTATTGTGCAACTTATTTGATTTCAGTGAAATGAAATACAAAATAAATTTCAGAACCATTTAGTGAAAAAAAAAAATGGGGGGGTAAATTTGTTCACCTGTAAACTAATACCTTGTCATACACTATGATAATTTCTGACCTATTTAGAAACTTGGGGAACAGGTATAACTATTAATTATGATGTCATAACTTTATACATAACATTTCAGCTTATGTTTGTTGAGTTGCTAATTATCTGCAGATTAGGACAGAATGCAGAATGGCTTGTTCTGTAGGGTGTGTTGTATTTTTCAGGTCTAGAACACCCCACCCCCAAGGCAACACTCACTGGTCACGAGTCGGAGGTCATTTGTGTGGCTGTACTAGCTGAACTTGGACTGGTACTGAGCGGCTCCAAAGGTAATGTAACTGTTCACTATCTACCTCAAAAGGTAGTGTTGAACTGTTCACTATCATTTTTTTATACAGACAAATTTGGTAGGTTTAGTTAAAAAAAAAAATGAGCATGAAAATGACAAAGTTAAAAAATATAGCTGTGATGTTATGGTATAATATAATCAATTGTTTTGGATTTTATGAATTACTCATAGGAATTACTTTATTTTGGGGGAAAATTGTTTAAATAAATATTGTTTATATCAAAGCGATTAGCTTAGAAAATTCACTGAAAAATGTGTACCAGTAGATGAATATGATGTCTGATTGATTTTAAAACAGGAGGTGCTTGCTTGGTCCACTCTCTAAACGGAGACCTCTTGCGATCCTTGGACCCTCCAAAAGGCTGTTTGTCCCCAGAGCTAATCATTGTGTCCAGAGAGGGCTTCGTACTGGTCAAGTTTGACCAGGGTCATATATGCAATTTCAGTATCAATGGACGTCTGCTTCAGAACGTGAATCACAGAGATGTTGTACATGTAAGAACGTTACTGCTTCAAAATGTAGACTACATTGAGAATCAATCTCATACTCACTGTACCTTAAACTATTTTAGTTTTGTTGTTTAATCATTCATAAATTTATATACATTTTTTTTTTATCATTATTATTAAAAGAATCTGCGAATCAGTTTACTTTCTTTTTTACAAAAATTATGACCCTTACCTGATTGCCATTTTAATATTAATGGATGGTTGACAGTTTTAATTTAAAAATTAAGTGAATACGATACGTTTATACCGTTATCTTTCTGAGCCTTGCAATGGATATTTCATGTTACGTCACTATACTGTTATGCTATATTTTGTAGACGATGATATTGAGTCGAGACGGACAGTACATGATGCTGGGTGGAAACTCTGGGATTGTTGAAGTGTGGAGGTCACATGACCTGACCCTTCTGTATACGTATCCCCCGTGTGATAGCAGCATCAAATCGCTAGCCTTAACGCACGACCACAAGTAAGTTGTAGCATTAAATTACCATGCAAATAGCTGGCTTAGGGGGGTCAATTGTGAACTATGTTGCAGGATTAACAAATTACATGATAGCTGTTATTGAAATATAAGCAGTATTTGAGCTGAGGTCCAATAAAAAAGAGGGCTCTTACCATTGCCCAAATAATGCTTATACTTCTAAAAAGTAACCATGTATTTATGTATATCTCTTTGATTGATTCCAAATTTTCTATTATTTTTATTATACCTACCTGTTACAGGTTCTTGCTGGCGGGACTTGGCACCGGGTGTTTGCTGGTCTTCAACATCGACTTCAACAAGTGGCACCATGAGTTCCAGGAGAAATACTGACATTCCCTGCTCTAGTCTCCAACATTCCAGTGTGTGTGGGGTGTATGGGGCATGGGTGGTGCTCGCTCACAGAGGGCACAGTCACCCTTCCCCTGGGTTTAGGTCACTGTATGAACTATTGCAATGCAATATCTTGTTTGTGGATTTATTCTGTGCAATGTTGACTTCATAGCCCTGACGTAAATGTGTTTTATTATTAGGGAATCATGTAGCTGTTTATTAGAAATGTGGGGTTTTTATATTCAGTTAGGAGGGAATCTGTGATAGTTAGAGGAATATTTATTTAAGCATGAACAACATACTTCTATTTTTTCACAAGAGCGGTGAAAAAATGACACATAATTTATTAATGGAATATGCTTTCAAAGTATATGTCTACTAGTATAACATTCCAATAGACGACTGGTGTGATATTTTCCTCCTTTTTAAGGAGATCTTCAGATGCTTAATAAGTTTTAGTTCTGAACTGAAACCCATATGTACCAAAAATGTTTATTCAGCTTTTTCATATGTAAAAAAATTTTAACATTATACAAAATAATAGCTTATTTGTTGAAATTATAGCTTTTTTTCCTTCAAGTGCTCAGCCATTATTTTTCCATAGCTAAGATATATCCTGACTTAGTAGTTCTGGTGTCTGCTGGTTCGTGGTTCTATATGGGGGACACTGAGCACTATATTGGGGACACAGGCTACTATATGGGGGACACAGACTATTAAATGGGGGATACAGGCTACTACTGGCCCTGTACTCAGCGCACATACATATCATCTCATCCCTCATGGCGTGTTAGGTTGTGTATCAGTCACTAACCAATGGCTGCTTGTCTTTATTTTATGCTGGATTTGTAAGGGAAATTGTGATTTGTTGTTATAAATAGAACCATAGCCTAATAAACTATTACACTCAGACTCTATTTTGTTCATTAATCAGGAAGTAAACATGTTTATGACAGTACATCTTTTTTATTTTAAAAATGGTGTTCATAAAATACAAACTGGGTTTGTTTTAAATACACTTGCACATAGATTGCATTGAAATGTTGTATACCAGTACATGGATGCATTTTTTTTTACATCTTAAGTAAAATGCAGAAGAAATACAAATTAAAATGACAAAATAGTACATACAAATTAAATCAAGTGAAAGTATGGGGGCACAACTACAAACAAAATACAACATAGTGTGGAATTTGAATAATACTTGGCGAAATTTTTTGTTGACTTATAACATCAACAAGTTTCTAACAGGTCATTTTTTTGGGTACAGTAGTGCTACGTGAGTAATTGATACTTTAAAGAATATTCATACATTTTTATGAAAACGAATGTACATCTTCAATTATTATGTCAGCATAGGATTTAAGCACCAGTAAATTGTGTTGAGTGACCTTATATGAGAAATCTATCCCAATTCCTCAAAACAGTATGACTTCAATCCTTCAGTTGACAAAGTTATGATTGTTTTTTACTGGGTTACTAGCACTAGGCGTGATGACGTACGTGGTAATTTTAATACATGTAGGGCATGTAACACACTCTTGTTTTTGCAAACATCATGGTTGTTCAAGATACATGTTATTTGTTGGAACCAGTCACATCAGAGAAAAATTCTTCGTTTTTTGACTTCGATGATATTGCAAAAAATTCGAAACACTCGGGCTTGGACAAAATGCTGTACACAAAATGTAAGAAGGCCTCCTTTTTTATTTGATAGTAAAATCTACTCGCTGTGATCATCATCAATATAGTAGATGGGGTTGTCCTGGCTCTGTAGTGGCTCCTCCTCCCGTGGGACGAGCTGCAGGTGCTCGCTCCCCGGGGGTGAGGGTGAAGCCGATGGTTGAGACACGGTGGACTGTCTCTCCAGCGTCCCCGTTAAGCCTACCATCAGTCCGTTCTCATTAGAATTAACACGGAGCTGTATACTTTCCATCAGAGTCTCTTTCTCTGTTTCATGTGCGTCACCATTACTGTGCCCATTGGTGTTAATGTCCACCCCTTTCTCCGTGTAAGTTACGGCAGGTCGCGGTATTTTCGTTAGTGTGAAATCTTCGGCTTGATACATGTTAGCGAATTCAAATGTGCGTGTTCTTTTGCGGTGGTAATATTCGCGAATGCAGATCACCAAGCCTACGAGTATCAAAACGAGGCAGAAGGAGCCGGCGGCAATGAGGACAATGAGGTCAAGCTCCTCGAGCCCCGCGGCCCCAGGGGGCGGGGTTTTGTCCGCTGTAATCGTGGACTCTGTGTTTAACTTCACCGCTCGGTAATATTCCAACTGTCCAAATATTGTAACATTAATGTGAATACCACTTACTATTGCTTTTAGTGAAGTGCACAGTTGTTTGAAATAACTTTGTGGAATGGAGATAAATGTGAAAGTTATTCGTAAAGGTTCACAGGCAATGTTATCAGCCTTCACCGATTGAAATGGGTATTTTAATTCGTGGACAAGCTTTTCCTTTAACTGATTCCAGAAAGCCTTCAAGAGAAGTCCATCTTTTTTCACGAGTGGGACACAGTTTCCCTGAAATACCATCTCAAATGTGTGGTTCACAAGCTGCGGATCCTCGGAATGAGGTACCCTCGTTGTGTCTGTGGTGTGGACAGTGGCGTTGGTGAGATGGACACTAGAACTAAAGGTCACGGCCGATGTAAACTCTGTTGTCATTGACTTCGCGCTAGAAACCATGGAATGTTGAGATATACCACTGGTTACTGACTCGGAAACAGTGGTAGACACAGAAGTTGGTCGACTAACAGGCTGGGTACTGGACGGAGAAGTGTTGACTACAGATTCGGCGGTGTGTGTTGGTAAGATAGAAGACGCTTCACTGGAACCTGGAGAAGAAACCAGGAGACTGGATGAAATGATGGAATGTTGAGAGGCGTGGTCCATAGAGGAAAGTGAGGCCCCAGACGATTCCAGTCCAGAGGAAACAGAAGGGGGTGTGGAAGTTGCGATATCTGAAAGCTGTGTTGTAACACTCCCCTCCAGAGAGCTGCTTGTTTGGAATGAAGAATGGGGGGTGGTATAAGTTGGTAAAGAACTCGATTTTGAATCGCTTGCATTTTGAAGATTTACGGAATTGTCAACAAAAGAGCTCATTACTGGGTATGTTGAAGTTTTTAAAAGCGACGAGGTTTCCATGATTGTTAGAGTTTCTGTAGCGAATGTTTCTAACGACCAGGAAGATGATGGAGCCATTGATGACTCGACGAACCGGATCGATGGTACTGCTGAACTGTGAAAGTCGTCCAAAGTAACCAGTGTGGTGTCTGTCGAGATTATTACATCCGTTGAGGTTACGTTCGGTGGTAGCGACGAAGAGGTATATGGTATCGATGTAGAAGTCAATGGTAGCGATGAAGAGGTCAATGGTAGCGATGAAGGGGTCAATGGTAGCGATGAAGAGGTCAGTGGTAGCAACGAAGAGGTTAGCGATGTTTGTGGTAACGATGAAGAGGTTCGTTGTTGTGTTAAAGAGGTTAATGGTAGTGATGAAGAGGTAAATGGTTGAGATGCAGAGGTTAATGGTTGAGATGAAGAGGTTAGTGGTTGAGATGCAGAGGCTGTTGGTAGCGATGAAAAACTACTGATAACCGAATCCTCTGTTGCAGTTGACTGTATATTGGCGGTAATTGTCTCTGTATGAAGCAACACAGAACTCGATGTCTCTGACTGACTGGACAATTTGGTCATTTCCGTTGTAGAGATTGTTAACGAAGGGACAATGGTAATATCAGAGCTTTCGGGTTGATGTGAGGTGATACTATCGCTTTGGATGGAACTGCCTGGTGCTGTAGTTGGGTGTAGGGTCGTGCTGTGTACCGTGACAACATTAGATGATGATGATCCCGCAGACACAGAGAATTCGAACGACGACGTTGAGACCAATGATGTTTTCGGCGAGTTTTCAGACGCATAGCTCTCTGTTGAAAACACTAAACGTTCGCTGGATGATACATTGGCTGAAGTTTCCAAGACTGGATCGCTTGGTCGTGAGATGGTCTTCTCTTTTGGGGTCAAGGCTACAGTAGTAAGGTCATCTGCTATTGACGTAGATCGTGTGTTAGCGGTGGAGAAGGAATTTATCTCCTGGGTGGGAGCGGCCATTGTAGACGATGTTAGATATACTGACGACGCTAGGTCAGATGTCGTGTTGGTTTCTGAAACCGTTTCATCTCCGTTAACATTACCTGCAATCATTGAAAGAGTGGAAGTAATGATTCATCGATCTCTTTAAGTGTAGGGAGAAAAATATTTTTCAACAGAGCTATAAATATCGTTGAGGTGAAAGATTTGAGAAAACAGGATATTATTAGGGGCCCGCTGAGTCTTGAGAGTCAAGAAATAGGTTACTTCGTTTAAAAGCGTATAATTACCCAGAATAATGATGTAAATTGTTACTCTCCACCACATGGCCAAACCCATTGTCTGTACACTGCACACCTAGAAAACGAGAGAAACAGAATCGGCCTCAAATCAGCACTGAGAGAACCAGCAAAGGTTAAATGTCCCTATATCGGCACTGCGACGTTCACCTTATTAAAAAAGTCAGAAAATGGCTTCATCAGATTCATCTCCTTAATTTAGAAGAGACTGATTAGTCTTAGTGTGTATCGATCAGACCTGAGTGCCCGAGAAACAAGCGCCGCTCTCGGCCCGCGCTGGCTTTTGGTGCACTCTGTGAATCAGGATGACAGTTATTACAATACACAATGTTAACATTGATGAATTAAGTAGACTACAAGAAATTTGAATCGGAAGAAAACATCTCTTTACGTGATTAAAGCACAGCTGCATAAATTAAATTTATTAACCTACCTTTTGTAAATTTAGTTGCGTGCAATGAGGAAAACGTTGCATAATGGTTTACTTATAATTAGTTTTGAGTAAACGCTATATAGCGAAGAGCGCGTACATTAGGGCCCTTAAAACATTCCGTTTTGTGTCCCCCAAGATAGAGCGACACGGCCCCTAGATAACGTCATTGATGAGGGGATCGCATTACAGAATTTGTGTAAAATTCTGATAAACCCATTGCGGTTGTCACTTTCACAAACTCTTACCATTATTTTGCCACAAATAGTTTTTTTCTTTATTTAAAAGCTGCACCAGTCATCACTTTAAGTACTCAAGATGTCTGAAGAGTCGCGTTAACTTAGGCGGGTTGGAAATTTCTACTCGGACACACCGAGGGTATAATAGAGAGTGTTGGGGCCCGCCCACTGGTATGACACAGAGCGCTTTGTCTCTGTGGCACAATGATGAACTATTCTATTGCATAACATATATTATACATATATATAGCTAGCTAATTCTTATTTTCAAATCTCCGAGAAAGTTAACTAAAATCAAGGAGAACAGAAATTGGAATTAAATTATGACTGTCATCTAAAAATTTAAAAAGAAAAAAATTATCTAAACGCACGAGATAAAATTGTCGTAACTCACGTGGTGTAAAAAAAAAAACAGTTTTCTGAGAGATTTTAACAATAATCTCCTGCAACTGGGTGTATATATATACAAAGTATAGTATTTACCTTGAAGCACCGGACTCTGCGAGGGTGTGAGGTTGAGTGCTATCTACTCATTATGGGATAAGAGAGGAAATGTACCAGTCGCGTTAGGAAATGCACAGTTAATAATATACTCCGCTAATCACTCACCTTGCACTTTTCTGGGTCGTCAGAGGATGGGGATACAATTCCTTCTCCCTCTCCTTTACGGGGTAGTCTACATTCTAAAAAAGTTTCGTTTATTTATTTCAGCGTTAGATATTTTGAAGTGTTTTTTGGGAGTTGCCTCGACTTTTTTATTGTTACTATCAATGAAATAGGATGCTGTGTGATGTTTGATTGACGGCTGAGGGTGTGTCTTCATAGGCGCCCATTAAAGAAGGGGATGCTTGAGTACTGAGTGGACGAGTGTTGAATTACTTTATACACACTAGGCAAACAGTCATGGGAAATTACTATTTAAGTGTTATCAAAAAGTTTTTCTCAATCAAAATATACTTTTAGATATAAAAACATGTTGTAATGATGTTATTGAATGTTTATCAGAGGATTAATCTATTTCTAGTTGAAGGTTGTTAAGGAAATTGATTGTTGTGCGTAATATTTGGAAGCTTGGAAATATATGGTCATTTTCTCAGTATTGTTCCAATATGCACACACATTTATCAGTACCCCCCCCCCCCCCACCACACCCTAACCTGCGCCTGTCGCCTTCCACTTCTTCTTTTTCGCGAGTCAAGGGTGTTCAGTCCTGCTCCAAAGAAACGTTTGTGGGGAGCGGAGTGGACCAAAAAATCCTTGTTTCATTAAGATGATATATCATATGTAACCGTAAGTTGTATGTATATACGGTCTGTCAGACTCTCTGGGTCTACACATGGAACCTAGCTTTACCAGGGTAAATAGTTGGCCCATGGTCGATATTTCTATAAAAAAGGTTATTGGGAGTTTCTCCTCCCCTACTTAATCACCGTACAAAAACATCCACTCATCGCAGGTATTTCACTGAAGAGTTGGAATACAACCATAAACTTGCTCGTAGAAAATATTAATTTCAGATTCATTTTGAAATTCAACACATTGTGACATTTAGTTTCAAACAAAGCAACCACTGTATGGTTGATTTCCTTATAATTACCACATAATATTATAAAACATTGATGAAATTTTTAGATATCTGTATATCAAAATACGTAAACAATGTACAGACATATACTTTAGCCAGGGATATACTAGTATATAGAAATTATCCGTAATTATTAAAAATTTGATTGACTACAAATTATATTAAAGTACTTAAGAAATTAAAAAATTACTTGACACGAGTACTACTCAGTAATATGTCATGCATATAAAGCAATCCAACTCTTGCCTAAACATCATTTAAAAATTATTACCAAACCTTCTAACATATATATAAACCATCTTTTATAACCAATGTTTAACAAAATAACTTCTTTGACATAAGGATGACAATTCGATCTTTGCTCGGTGTAGTCGTCCTTGAAGGTCTTGACCTGACCTTGGATTGGAGCCTCTTTGCTGACATTTCCACCAGACATGACCTTGACCCCTTCCTCTCTGACGTGTGTCTCATCAACCTGGTATTCTGTGTCGTCGGATCATTGACCTTTGTCTTGGAGCTCTATTTAAAGTACATGGAAATTTCTAAACCAGAGAGTGATTTTAATCCGGATGTATTTTCAGCTGCTACCACGTGGTTAGAGGACATCCCTATGATCGGGTTGGGTGTGTATGTGGCTATGACCTTGAGGTCGCACCTGTCCCTGGTTCAATATGTCAAGGCCGTGTATGCCATATTTGAGGCGGTGATTAGACTATGGACTTTGTACTGTAGAGGAAATCGCCCAGGTGTTTGGTCACAGTGTTTGTTTTTCAGCCAACTGTTCTGCTTCTTTGCTATAATTTCGTGTTCACTGACAATTTTATCTGTCATTGTTTTGTAGTTTGTTCAAATCGAATCAGACCTAAGGGCTTTTGTTGATTTGTCGCTGCATTACTTGCACTGTATTAATTGTTTCCACATTGAATAAAATTAAAACTATCAAAATATATTTTTAGAAAATGAAACTTGCCTCAACATTCTAGAATTGTAAACGTCATTTAGTACAGATCGTGTTTTACATCATGCATCTCGTTAAAAAACTTATTTTGTACTTAAAGATATGATAGATGATTTTTTTTATATATATATCATTTTTTCCCAGTTATATATCTAGCTTTTAGGTTAGTTCTTAGAAAATGATGATTAAATCCTCTTTTTAACATTTTAAAAGATAAACATTCAATAATTATGGTCGTATATACATTGTATTTATATTGGCTTTTTTTTATAATTTTTTTTTCCATAGTTGTGTTCAGTTTTTATTTAAAAAGTATATAATAAATAATATTGAACAAATTTAACGAAATATTGTCTGCATTATTATATTTTTATCGTTCAGGTAAACTTAACAAGTACTCCCCATTTCCCCCTACCCTATATATTGGTGATATTTGATATTTATTTTGGCGAATTTATAAGCGTTCGGGAAGCGCACTGCCTCGGTTTCCAAAGATGAGCTTTAAGTCATGTCAGTACTTTGATTGTATTCTAAAATATATTTTTAAAATAGGATTTTAAAAAACCGTTCAATGCAAATGTCTATATAATAGTTGATTTTCTTTATAGGCTATCTGAGCTCTTTCTTTATTGTAAAATAAATTAATTTTGATCCAGGTGATTCTCTGCGGAGTATGTATACAACCTGAACTTCGGCGAGGACTAATCGCCGGAATGGCGACGGAATAGACGTAGTGACATGTATAAAAAGGTCGATAACTTGTGTAATATATCAGCTATCGCCATTCGGTTTTCAGTTTTTTGATCTATGGTTATAGGGCTATCGAAAAACCTAAAAATATTTTTGATAATTAAATGTTTAATGTGCAAAACCTTTGCCGGAATGAGCTATGATCGTAAAAATCAGGCGCCGGAATGAGGTAGTCATCTTCATAAAACACTTAATATCTCAAAAAGTATTTAACATTTTTTCATTCGGACACGATTTTTTTAATCATTACGACCATATCTTTGAAATATGTAAAACTTAAACCCATATGTTTTGATTTGATAGACAAAACCTTTGCCGGAATGAACATTTTTCGTTAGAAATGAATGCCGTAATTGTGCAGTCATCCCCACATAATCACCTGTATCGTTAATACCATTGAATATATTTTTATTCGGTAGAGATTTTTTTCATCCTGAGATATATACCTTTCAGAAAATATATAGTTTTATATAATAAGATAACTTTAAATGCTCAAAACCTTTGCCGGAATGAAAATTTTACACACAAAATTTACAAATTTTAATCGATTCACTCAGGTATCGCTCAGGTAAAGAAGCCATAATACAAAGAGGTGTGAACAACGCCTGTGGTAAAAACAAAGGTACAATATGAACTGGTCAGCATCTAGGTGATTTTTATGTAACTCCATTTATTTTTAGACACATTCTTTTTGAGAATAGACCAAGTATACCTTTAGCTTTTTTAATCCACGAGTGTAAATATCAAAAATGTCACGAACGTTTATTTGATTATGTCGCAGAGAAAATACCGAAACTTGTTTCTAAAAAAATCGCAATTGTTACAGATAGGGAAAAAGCGGTTTCCAATGCTATTAGTAAATTATTACCGAATAGTGTGAATTTATTCTGTTGGAATCATTTAAAGAGGGATTTTAAATTTTGGTTACAAAAAAATGGTGCTCAGGGTAACGAAATTTCAGTGTACGTACAAGGTTTAGTTAGTATTTTACAGAGTGATAAAGAAAATGTAGAGAATGTTATCAAAGATCTTACTGATAAATGGTCACAATCAGCTGTCGATTATTTTAATGTTTATCTAAAGTCTGTAATTATTGTTCTTAATGTTCTTGTGGGTTTCCAGATTGGGTAGATGAAATGGTAGGTTGTGATTTTAAATTAGGGAAAAAAGTTTGTAACGTTTGGAAACATTCAAAATATGCTGATGTAAATAATGATTGTACAGATTGGCTTTGTAATGACCATTGTTGTGAATAAATTTGAGAAATGTGTTGTTTTATTGGAATGTGTTGTTTTAATAAACTCTCTTTGTGTTTTAATTAAAGGCGTTGTTCACACCTCTTTGTATTATGGCTTCTTTACCTGAGCGATACCTGAGTGAATCGATTAAAATTTGTAAATTTTGTGTGTAAAATTTTCATTCCAGCAAAGGTTTTGAGCATTTAAAGTTACTTTATTATATAAAACTATATATTTTCTGAAAGGTATATATCTCAGGATGAAAAAAATCTTTACCGAATAAAAATATATTCAATGGTATTAACGATACAGGTGATTATGTGGGGATGACTGCACAATTACGGCATTCATTTTTAACGAAATATTTTCATTCCGGCAAAGGTTTTGTCTATCAAATCAAAACATATGGGTTTAAGTTTTACATATTTCAAAGATATGGTCGTAATGATTAAAAAATCGTGTCCGAATGAAAAAATGTTAAATACTTTTTGAGATATTAAGTGTTTTATGAAGATGACTACCTCATTCCGGCCCCTGATTTTTACGATCATAGCTCATTCCGGCAAAGGTTTTGCATATTAAACATTTAATTATCAAATATGATTTTATATATTTCGATAGCCCTATATCCATAGATGAAAAAACCGAAAACCGAATGGCGATAGCACATACACAACACAAGTTATCGACCTTTTTATACATGTCACTACGTCTATTATATCGCCATTCCGGCGAATAGACCTGCCCCTGAACTTCCGGTTGAAATTGTTGTACGGAAAAAAAAGAAAGAAATAGGCGACTGGAGAGCGAGAGTTGAATAAAAAAACAAGCTTCAAAATGATGGAATTAAATCTTACACGGGTGGACTACCTGCAGGTTATTGTCGTGAAATATAGTAGTTTCTTTTTGAAAGCTCTTAATGAAAACTTTGAAGAACTGAATGTTTTTTACCAGCCTTCATATTAGTCCGAAATATCTGACGTTTTCCTGGCTTTATTTAACGATTTTGATATTTTACATGCCAGGAAAACGTCAGAACCGGCGCCATTACGAAAAGTGGAAATTCGCCGCCTCCAACTGGAGGCGGCATTCTCGGCTCGATTTTAAATATTTACGAGTGGAATCAAATGTTTCACTCACAACTAATTAATAAAACGATGATTTTGCTGCTCACTAATATCGTTTTTATGGGTCCTTACATATCAAAAACAGGCTGTTGAACACATTCTATCGAACTGTTGAGATTTGTTTTGATTTCGTGCATTTTTGAAATCTCGCGAGAAAATAGGTCAACAACACTATTGTTTATCAGTGTGATTACCAAATTGTGCAGTAAAATTATATTTTAAGCTGTATTATTGAGTTTAAATATATATCTATTTAAAATCGACCCTAGAATGCCGCTTCCAGTTGGAGACGGTGAATTTCCAGTTTTCGTAATGGCGCCGGTTCTGACGTTTTCCTGGCATGTGAAATATCAAAATCGTTAAAAAAAGCCAGGAAAACGTCAGATATTTCGGACTACCTTCATATGTCAATGCCTCAAGTAGGCCTTGCTGTCGATATCATTTTATACCATATCAGCATGTAAACATTTTATTTTATTAGTATGTGTTTTGAAATATAGAAGCTTTAACACAGAGAGAGACAGAGAGAAAGAGAGAGAGAATTTTTTTGCTTATCTGACGCAAAATCTCTTTCTTTTTTAACGAAATATCATTGGGTGATGCATCAGTGTGCATTTAGTGTTTAATAGTGGGAAACTGCAACATCATTCATGTCTTTGCTAGCCAATGGTAGCTACAGGTAAAAAAATGTGCTAGTTTTGGACTGATTTATCTTATTTCCTAACACATTCTGTACAAATATCTCATTCCATAAATTTCCTCAACCTCGGACGTTTTACCACAGAAATCATCATTTAACTTGCCTCTGATATTCTTTTAAACACCATCACCAGCCCCGTAATGTGAAGTTGTGCAGTTTGTTTACATGTAAAAATGGTGACTCGATTTCGACGTGAATTTAACATACTTCATTTTCAGAGGTAGGTTAGCGTGTTTTGGAGAAAGTCTGAGGCAAGTAAAGAAACAATATCAGTTATTTGTGTAAATAAGGTTAATCAGTTCAAAACTAGCACAATTTTTTGTGCATCGTAAATTGCAGTTTTTTTACTATGGGAGGCACTGTAGTTCCCAGGTTGTCCATCCGAATTTTTTTAGACCGGGAGCTACAGACCTGCAGCTAAGTCAAGTGGTTGCTGATGCATATGTCACTTCAATGTTTAAATTTATGAGTTAAATTGTGGCATTTAATTTAATTTAACGGCAAACGCTTGGAGAGATATTGTCAAGAACTTTGCAGGAATTGGCACCAAACAGTAGTGCTGTTGATGGTGACACACACTTTTGAATATCATTTTGAAGTTCACATTTGATCCAACAAAAAACATTTGTATAAAATGGTAGTGAATCAGCCTGCAGTATAATAGATTGACTTTTGGGGTTTATTTCAGGTGGGTGTAACATCCAGTAAGTCCATGCGTCTCCTTCCTCCCCAGATTCCCGGCAAACCACAGAGGGTGAGGATATAGTAGTATTTATAAGTATTTAATACGTTGATGAAATGGAAAAAGTCATTGACCATTATTCACTAATTTATGAAGTATTACTTGCACCTAGTAACATCAGTGTCAATAATATATAATGATCAAAACAAAACAAAACTTGAGTTGTGTTGAAAGCTAGGTTTTAGCAGTACATGTATATGTAATACTATGTTTATAAGAACTGTTATTACAATTCCATTTTATATCTATGATGTAAACAGTAGTGTTTTATCCCTGCATTTTGTGCCTGTAACCTCGCTGTATTGTTTTTTAGATTGTTGTGGGAGATCACAATGGAGAACTTCAGTGTCTTGGAATGAAGAAGGGGGAAGCAGTGGTAGGAAATTAACACCTCCCTAAAAAAACAAAAAAAAAATTAAAGAAAAACCTGACAAGCTTATCATAATGTTAGAATGCAAAGATATGAAATTAGAAATATTTTAAACTGCCAAAATATGAGCTACTTATTCAGCCTAGAGAGAAAATTACTGATTTTTTTTCCATTTAGCCTGTTTTTAATGCCACACTTAAAAAGAAGATAACACGAGTTGAGTTAGGAGGACCAGTGGGAGGAACAAGAGAGAGAATTTTCGCAACCTCAGGGTCAGAGGTCAAAGGCTATACCAAAAAGGGAAAGAACTTTCTGAGCTTTGACACCAGTCTTGCTGAACCAATCCAGACAATGTAATTGAGCAAACCTTAGTGTTTGTTGGTTTAATTATTTTTAATGAATTTTAAGTCCTGTGTGACTGTAAATCTTAGTGTTTGTTTAATGCAAGGAAATTGTACCCTGTTCAATATAGTGACTGTAATAAATGTTCCAAGCTTACTGTTATTAATTGCGACAGATCTATAAATCCTGTGACCAAAAGCTTTGTTTTACAGGTATGTTGAAGGAGCAGATTTATTTACTTGTGGTAACTATGTATACAATCATTACCATGACTGCAAGGATGCCAACCACTTTCTGTCAGCTGACAGCATCTGTGATGTCATTTGTATTCCAACCAATAAGGTTCCAGATGTCACACCAGTTTTGGCTTGTCAAGACAGAGTTTTACGAGTCTTACAGGTAAGTCACATGACCCATCAATATTATAGGTGGTATAGAATATTTGGAATAGTTTACAACATATATGGGAAGCTCAGAAGGAGTTGTTTTGAAATGCTTTCAAAATATGACATTTTTTGTTTTATTTAATTTTTCAAAAATTTACTAGTTTATTTAAAATATTGTTTACAATTACCAGGTATAATTCAAATTATGAATATATTTCTAAGAAACTGAGGTTTGAAAAGCATCAAAGAAATAAAGAGTCTCTTTCAATAAACTGATTCATTCTGACAAATACATGGAGTGTATCTGTCATGTACTCTCTATACATATGTACTGGTGTACTTACAGGACTCTGATTTGCTATATGAGGTGGAGGTCCCTGGGCCTCCCTCAGTAATGCAGCTCTATGGAAATGATGGAGGTGAGTCAAATGTCTAGAAAAGTTAGGGCCTGTCCTGTTTCGATATGATCCGATATGGTCACAATTTGCTCATGACAGTATTAGTCATGTCATTCATAAATTTCACTTGTATGAAAGGGTCAAGACATTGTGAAAAAAGGTCAAGTAGTCATCTACAAATGAACGAAACAAAATATTTAGTTAATGTAGACTGATAATAGTATCTCATTAAATGCTGCAATGTTTCTTCAACTATTGGTTTATGGCCTTGCTATCTAGGGGATGAAGGGGATGAGATTTTGTACGGGACATCTGATGGAAGAGTGGGGCTTGTTCAGATTGGAAGGTAAGCAATAAATGGCTGATTACGGTAATTGATTGGTAGATTGAAATATAACTGTTCAAAATCTAGTAATAAAAACTGTTTTTTAAAAGAGGACACCAGTTAATTGAAGAAGTTACATGTACATGTATTTGTATTTTTTCCAGATTGGCCCCATCACATCGCTGGGAATTGCCAAATGAAAAACGAAACGGAGGTAAGAAATACAGCTGAGAAATTTCATCATCGGATTGTTCATAAAAACAAAGGATATAAGGATATATTTATGTTCTGTAATTTGCAGGAGTATTGGCCCTTGATAGTTATGACATCACTGCTGACGGTGTCCTTGACCTGATTGTCGGACGAGACGACGGTCTTGTGGAGATCTACAGCTATGACGAATCAGATGAGCCTATATTTAGATTTAAACAGGTAAGCTCTCATTCTTCTCAGTTCATGTAATAAACCATGCAACTATGGTCTCTTACTTGTTCATTCAAATGTAGAGAAAATCCAACTCTTGCTTATTTTACAGCAATTAAGTGAGAGTGTTACTTCGGTACAAGGAGGTGTAATAGCTACACAAGGATTTGACGAGATTATTTGTTCTACATATGCAGGTTAGAATGTTTTTACAATTTATTCGAACTTATTCCTGTATTTAAAGACAAAACAGTTCAATTGAATGTGCATGTATGCAATAGAAAAATTTAATGTCATACAACAATAAAATACAAAGATATATCACATATTCTCAAAAGAAAAAATGCATCCTCTTACTGGGTAGGTTTTTGAGTCATTATTTTGATATTTCTTCTTCTGAATGAAAAATTCACCTGCATGAACTCCCATGCATGTGAATTATGATTTTCTTATTTCTTTTTAAAGTACAGATGTAAAATTTTATCATTTTATCAATTTTACAAAAAGAAAGACCTTTGAATTGCTAACTCCCTTCGGCCATTTTACTGACTGTTGCTGGATGATTTTAGGCTGGATCAGTGCTCTGACATCTGAGCCCAATATCAAAGAAAGCGGGCCAGATGTCTATCATCTCTCAGACCAGGGGCGCGAAAAAATTATTGGTCTTAGGTAACAAGGGTCTCACGGCTTGATTGGCTTTTTTTGCACAGTTTGCAGCATTTCTCCTGACAACACAATGCTCTAGACTGCCAGCGGTTTCCTTTTATATTGTGTTTCTTCAGATTTTTTTTTCAGCTAGGCAACAATTATAGAGTCAGAATAATTATTTTTAATTTTTATTTGTAAATTTTAAGCAATTTCTTTTGCTTGATATACCGGTAGTATACCAAACACTCTAGAGCAAAATGGGTGAATTTCCTCTATATTTCCGTGGAGTACTTATTAACATCATTTTCTTATCATGGTATCCCATGATTTTTTTCTTGGCACACCTTATACTTACCCTCCTGCATTTACATGTACCTCAGTATGATGATGTCTTGACACTCACAATCGTTTCACATGATGCTCTAATTTTACTGGAATATTTCCAACAGCATTAAATCGGTGCATGCCAGGAAGTTTATGGGTTAATAGTTTTACTGAAAATTAAAATTTCAAACAAATATCAGAAAATGAGAGGTTGATTTTGGAAGGAAAATCAAATGTTACAAGGGTTTATGATTATTGGCATTTTGGAGACTACGTCTGCCATTGTTACACCTTCCTGGCATGCTTCTGTTTCTAATACAATTATCTGTCTGCTGTAACACTGGGTTGATGTGCACAGGTTGGGTACTAGGGTTGACTTCCGAGCAAATGTCCAAAGGCTTGAGCTCAACTCCCATAGTTCCAGACACAGCGGCCACAGCCAAAATCAACTCACTCAAGTATGTATATATGGAGAAACACTATACATGAATTCTCTGTTGATGTAAGTATGTGACCTCAAAGATTTACCATAGTCACTGTTGGGTCTGAACTTGTGTATTACCATGCTATTGTTAGAGTTGTTTATGTCTAGTTTTTGTACCAAATTGATAAATTTTTTATTACAGTCATCGGAATACAATGGATCATTTTTAAAACTATCATTTATATGAAGATTTTCAAAAAATCTGATATCGTAAGCATGCGCATTGATTTCCATGTCAAGGACTTTTTAAATCCACAATTTATGTCTTGTGATTCATTCACACAATTTGAAGGCTATTTGTAAGTACCTGTGACTAGAACTACACTAAATTTTTATCTGTTTTCAGCATATCAATTACGATTTATGATTGGCTTCTCTTATATGCTTGAGTGGATATAGATTTAGATATTTGCACAATGATAATTTATCCATCAAAGTATTCATTTGATTTGATTCATTTGATATTCATCTTGGATATTATCCCTGAACACATTTGAGTTTTCTGTGATTTTGTTCATCTAGAGGGGAGCTAGAGGAGTTACAGCAGAAGGTGGTTACGGAGAGAGAGAAGTACCAGCAAACGGCCACCAGTAAAACTGCAATATCAGCAGTACCTCACTTTGACATCAATGACAAATTTGTTCTAAATCGCGAGGATGCCAGCTATACCTTGAGTCTAGAGTTACAGCTACCTATTGACAATGTCCTTCTACAGGTAAAAATGTCCCCATAAAGGTAACAATGTCCTTCTACCGGTAAAAATGTCCCCATAAAGGTTACAATGTCCTTCACATTGTCCCCACAGCTAAAAATATCCCCCTACAGATAAAAATGTCTTCCTTTAGGTAAAAATATCCTCATACAAGTGAAAATGTTCTTCCTACAGGTTAAAAATGTCTTTTATGAGGTATCAAATGTCCATCTACATGTAAAAATCTCTTTCTTTATGTATCAATGTCTAAAGCCCTTCTACAGATAAGCAAATTATTTCCAAGCTTACCAGTATATACATGTTAATACATTCATGTACTGGTAACCGTAAATCTTGTTGAACACTTCGCAATAAATTTGAAATGAACAAAATTTTTACTTTTAAAAAGGATCAAGATTTGCTCTGTTATCTTTATTTGAAGTATCAAGCAATATTTTGTTTCTTGGTTTTTAAGATTATATTAGACTGTTTACTGTCAGTGTTGAAAAAATACAGTAATATGATGGCAACAATTCCAAGATTACCACAGTTTCCATCTTATTGTTACAGAGTGATGTCCCCATAGATCTCCTGGATGTGGAGAAAAACTCAGCAGTGGTCAGTTACAGTGCCTGTAACCCCGAGGTCAGTACTTACCACAGATCATGAGTTGCACACAGAGTTACCTCTCTTTTGATGTTTAAACATATAAACCACACCGCAAGCATCCTTTTCATTAATGTCCAAAAGTCTATATGATTAAAACACAACTGAAGCAGTTGTTAAAGAAAAAGGAAGAAAATACAGATTGATTTTTTTTGTTGGTATTATCGATGTTTGTTCTAATTTTTGTAGGAGGGTAACTTTCTTTTGGCCACCTACCGCTGCCAAGCCAACACAACTCGTTTAGAGCTAAAAATCCGCTCCATTGAGGGCCAGTATGGTACACTCCAAGCATACGTCACCCCTAGGGTCCAACCAAAAACCTGTCGAGTTAAGCAGTACCAGATCAAGCCATTGTCTCTACATCAAAGGACCCATGTGTTTGATGATGCAAGGTATGTTTTAAATAAAGTGATGTGACATTGATTTTACCTGTTGGGAATAACAAGATTCCATCATGAACTCAAATTTGCTATGGTATTTTTTCAGTGATTTTGTACAAAATCACCAAGAAATTTTCCTCAAAAATTACTTTCTAAACTCTATTACTGATAGCAAGAAATAGAGAAACAAGATTTTCAATTTCATGAGTGGTCAATATTTTACTTTGTGTGAAAATGATTTGGTAGGTATCCATTCTGTTACCAAAAATAGTGTGTAAACTATATACTAATATCAAGTTGATTGTAATCGTCAAAACCATGACCATTGAACCTCAACAAACAATGATGTTTCCTCAACATAGTGACTAAACTCTGAGGTAGAGACATTGTTTGAGTGTTTACTGTGTTACAGGCCTTTGAACACCATCAAGTTATCGGGGCCATTCAGTCTGGCAGAGGTCCACTCCTGGGTCTGTTTCTGTCTCCCTGAGCTCCCCGAGAGGACACCTCCGGGGGACTGTATCACGTTCCATTTCGTATCCACATTCTTGGACACTCAACTCGAGTGTGTTTACAGGTGAGTGAGAACAATAGAGAATTTTCCCGAACTTTATAATAACTTTGATTCAGTAGCTTTTTTTTTTTTTAAATCTAGGTAATTCATTATTAAATGGTTGCATTGATAGATAAAATCTTGTGGTTTTTTTCATCACTAACTTCAGGATTGATAAAATCAATGTAAAATGCAAGGGTTTTTACTAAATATGCATATTTTACTCTTATGTTCATCATAATATTAAATGCAACCTCATTTGTTGTTTTTTCTGCAAGTAAATGCGTAAAATTGATCCCAAAATTTTTAATACTCTGAGCTGTCATCTACAGTGATGAGTGATATACAATTGTTGTTTTACAATCATTTTCATTTTATGAATCAAAATTAGATGACTTGAATTCACTTCACAACTGCTTAAGTTTTTAAACCAATCAGGGGCTTGTCAGAAAATTCAACTTTTCTTATGTAAATAAAGATAGAAAATGAGGAATTCCTTTTGCAGCGAATTGCTTTTAAATTTTTCAGGGAAACCCATGGCCAGTCTTGCATTTCTTATTTGCTCTCTTCAATTATGGGAAATACTTCATTATGAAAGGAAAAAATGTTCTGGATAAGATGCTATTTCAGGAGTTCAAATTAATAATTTCAATGACACATACCTTAGCGAAGTTTTGCTTGTAGTTTTTTGGTGGAAAATAAAGTCTTTTGGGGGAGTTTAATTGATATGAATAAATAATTATAAAAAAGTAATCATCAACTATCAAAGCCATTATTTTTACTGAAAGTAAAAAAGGTAATTTTTGGAAAAATAGGAGGCAGTAGTGAGCTCAAAACAAACAAAACAAAAAAAAAAATTACCATAAATGTAGAATTTTTAGTAATGGTATGGAGTCAAAAGGTGCTTGATAAATGTTGTGGTACATGCACATGTCTGCTTAAAATTTTTCTACAATTTTATTGTGTTTTAAAGTTTTTATTTGTCTGTGATTGACATGATTTATGTGGACTTTTGTCAGGACTGGATTTGAGAGGTTTGTATGGTATTCCTGCACAGCGTGTTTGTCATGCACTCTGGTTGTTTGGTTCCACTAGATGTTATCTTGACCCTGAATTTGACCTTTGTCACTATGCCATTCACCTTTGAACTCAAGTTTGATCCAATTTCCTGTTATATTTTGTGAATCTATTGCAAGTTATTTTCCTCAATAAGCCAATGGCATTCAATCTGCCACAGACTTGTTGGTTCTCAGCCTCACAGCTTTGTACCCTGGTAACTGATGCTACACTGTCGTTCTTTCAACCTGTATATATTATTAATTTAGCGAATTATTGTGTAAACTTCTACTGAAGATGTAAATGATCAAAATATTCTTCAGTCATTAGCCTGAGTATTAATGGCTTCACATGTACATGTATATTCAATTAACATGTAGATAAGTAATGAAACCTCATAAGGTTGATTGACTTTTTATATACATGCATGTACTACATAAACTTGTGTCTTGCAAGATAAATGTATTCATGCCATGCCCACAATATATTTGGTATATCATGATCAAAACTAGATAAAATATGTTTCATAACCTGCATATATTACCGTATTCACCTAAGTAAATATATCTACATATACCCAACTGCTTGTCTGCTATTTTAATATCTCAGAGACTATATATACTTGGTGGCCTGAAAAGGACTCAATCTAAAATGAGGCAAAAAACATGCATGTAGATGATCAGGGAGAGCCTTGCTTACTTCAAATATAAATTGGATTGTGGCAACAATTATAGCGTGTTAGGTGTACAATGTATATGCAATGATATCTGCATATCTGTCTTTATGCTTGTTATATTGTATGGGTATGAAATAAAGGCATGCATTGCTGCTTTACAGGATTTATTTCAGTCAAATTTAGTGAACAGATATATATCTTATTATAATTATGTTGATAATGTTGTATTTTAGTTGTAAAGTAAATCTGTATGTATTTTTTCCTCAGCTAGGACATGTATTGTATAAAATTCTAATCTTTGTCAGGTTAAAACCATGCAATGACATATATTAATTTCAAGGTTTAATTATCATTCTATTTACCATATTTGGGCTTATATTCACATAGAATAATGTAAAGCTAATCTGATTGGTATTTATATATATTGATGTTGTCAATTTTGCTTTCAACAGTGGTAGTAATGCCAAGGTCACCAAGAAAGGTGAAGCTATATTTAGATCTGACAACATCTCAACGATCTCCATTTTGAAGGATGTCTTGACAAAGGAAGCAACAAAGAAAAAGATCAGTCTCAATATTACTTACGGTAGATTTCTATATTTTGATTTTGATTAGATCTGAAGAATTAAAAATGTTGAATTTTTTGCATTTGCAAATCTCAATGTGATATTTACTTATACACTTAACAAAACTTCTAAGTGTTCACCCTGATAAATAGAATACCAGGTAATTTAAAAGCTATGGAATAAAATACTGTAATGTGAAATTTTCAACATTACGTAACTGATATTTTTCTCATCAATAGCAAAGATAAAATTAGACAATACTGATATGATATCAATTACCGGTGAGGAAATGTCAAAACATTAAATTGGTGTTTTTCTGTGCGTGCTTAATATGATTGGCAACTGTTTGTGATTGATATTAGTCTTTAGTGATAGCTTCAAAAGAAAAACACTTAACATGGCAAAAATGATCATTGAGAAAACGACCAGAACTGTAGGAATATTAGTGTCTGCATTGTTCCGTAACCACAGATTGTACTCAATTTAAATTTGCTGTTTATTTTGTCCTGGACATTGTTTTAAATATTTAGCAATCCGAAGGAAATATTATTTTAATATAATTTCTCTCTTCTATAAGTGTAACGTCATTTCCATCGGCAACCTAAAACAATCCAAAAGCTCTGAGCGAAATTCAACTTAACCGAAAGTGTTTGTAATATTTAGCAAAGGTCAAGGTCTTGGGTTGCAACCAGAGGTCAAGTTCAATGCATTATTCTTAACTAGCTGAAAGTTAAGTGGAAATCAGTTAACCTGACGGCAAGACAAAAAATTTGTTTATTTCATATACATGTAGTAAACACATTTTACTGGGTGAACAATTAGAACTTTGGTTCAGTGTATATGTGTATTTTGAATGTCATTTTGACATGTGCCACCATTTCATTTGCAGAAATAAATGATGACTCGATCCCATACACCTTGAACCTTATACATCCAAAGTTGGAATACCAACTCCTCCTAGCCAAAAAAGTTCAGCTCATTGATGCTCTCAAGGTAGCTTGTTGATTTCTAGAAGAGAAAATGTTTTCCCCAGCTACAACACTTTTATTGGAATATTGATTATAAATCACATTCCATTTATCCAATGTACAGCAATTACAGTCAAGAATATTATGGGATTTTATGATTTTATACAACAGGAGCTCCAGGTTCACGAGAATGACACAACTTTTATGTCGCCCGAATATCGGCAAATTCTGGAAGATGCTGAGGAACTACAGGCGGAGTTCAAAAGACAGCCATGCCACCTTGAGAGACTCTACGGTATACTATTACATAAATGCGTCAAAATCATTTGCACTATATTATACATGTATGCATACCTAATTGTTTCCAAAACAGCTAGCAACAGCAACTTTTTCCAGAGGCCTAGCTAAAGGAACTCTTAAAGGGGGGCAATAATCTTGGAATTGTCTGAATAGTCAGTAAATAGGCATCTTATTATTTTGAAGAAGACTGTAGTTGTCAGCAATGCAGAGTTTGTTGTCGGTAAACAAGTTCAAGCTATCAGACTGAAAATGTAATGTAGCAATTTGGATAACACATGAAAAGTTTTTCATAGAAATTTTACATGGAAATGAAAAATACACAGGGGTATGCAAATCATAAATATGCTCCATATTAACAATGAAGTTACCAGAATCTCTTTCTATTACAGGAATGATCACAGACTTGTACATAGATAAGTTCAAGTTCAAAGGTCAAAATGTCAAAGGTCGTGTCCCTGCGTTATTGGAGGTCTTGGATAACTATGATTTACAAACACTTGTGAAATTCTTTGAGTCTGGTGGAGAAAACCGGCCATCTTAAAGATTCAGTGTGTGAAAAATCTCTGTTCAATGTCAATGTAGTGCTGTCTTCTTTGGAAGTGATGAAGAACTGAGCTGTCCTACTATCCGTCCATTGAAATGTTTTATCTTTAATGAAATGTGTTGGTCTGTGATAAATCTTATGGATATACATGTTACATGTACATTTGTGTGTATATTGTATACTAAATGTCATTCATCATTGATATGATCGTCGTTGTGATTATTAAGAATCAACATCTATGAAAGTGGTAAATGTATTGAAAATGAATTCAAACCAACATTTTTATCTATCAAGATAATAAAAAATACTTATATGTACGATACGTTTGAATCATTTCATGAATCATTCAAATGAACTCTTGAAATCATTAGTCTATGCTAGCTGATCAATAACACTTACCCTATCTCAGAGTATAACAACAAAGATATCCATTGAGGTCAAGTATTTAATTAAAAAAAAAAATGAATTAATTAATGTACACATATAAAAATATACTCTATATAAAATATATCATTTCAAAATGTTCATTCCTGTTGCTCAATGTTCTCTTGGAGTGACAATTTGAGGTGTTTCAAATGCCTCGGAACTTGAGGTGTTGCTGCATGTCTGAGGTGTTCAGCCTCAAAACTTGAGGTACTGCTGGAGATATTGTTCTTTGATGTTGATTCCAGTGAAGGTCTCCACAGCAAGATGTCCAATACCCAGAAGGAACATTCCTAACATAGCCATGATGCAATTCACTCCAAGCTTAAATCCCGGAATTCTGAGGACAAACAAACACAATCCCTGATACAATTACAATGTAACTGAAGTACATGTAGTTGAAGTGGACAAGAGTTCTTATTAACTTTTCATATTAATTAATGAATTAACACATTAATATTAAATATGAATTCAAGAACATAGACTTTAACATGAATCATTTACATACCAAAAATTATTTTCTAAATATCTTGACACCACTAATTGGTTAAGTTCAAGGAAATTAATGCTATAAAAATCCAATTTGTTGCTTTAGAACAGAATAGATTTAAAATGACTTGTGCTGACAGCTTACCTATCTTTGACGCTGACAATGTAGCCATTGAAGTATTTATTTCTGGCATATATATACACAACCCCAGCAATAGCAGCAGGAACTGAATAAACAAATTAGAGTAAACAAATTTATAGCCCATTACATCGTTTAATACAAGGAATCAGTGTTTTGTTTCTCAGTGTCAAACCATACCTTGATGGAAAAACAGTCCACTCATCCACATAGATGTTGAAAAGATGGGAAAGAATTCAAGGGTATTCATCCTACAAAACAAGAAGCCCATGAACCACATTGTTCACCTGTGCAATATTTTTTAAAGCAAATATTTTAATCTCTTTCTGATTTTTTATAGAAACCTCTGAACTCAGGGAAGGTAGAGAGGAAGATGGGGGGGGGGGGGGGGGGGGGGGGGGGGGGGGGGGGGGGAGGTTATAAACACAAATATCCATAGTTGGTTTTTTTTGCATAATGATATCATAAATTGTACATAAAATTGGAATGCTTACACAGTAAAGTCACAAAATTGTTGCATTTGTTTTTATAAAGATTTTTCTCTATATATTTCTATGTTGAAATTTGAACCCCTCCTTGGGCCCCATATTTCATCCAGCACAAGGGGAGGGGTGTCATGGTTTGAATATTAAAAATCTAAATTGAAGCTTTGTTTTACATCCTTGCATTTCTTATGCAGTGATATTCTTTAGCAGAAGATTATTTCATAATGACTTATTTTCACAGTTTCTTATAACACCCCCTCCCATTAGTTTGGCATTTTATTTCAAAATTTTAGATAAAAACCCCCTATGGATGCTTATGCGTCATGTTTGTGGAACTGGCTTAGTGGCTCTGAAGAGGGAAGTTAAGAGTAAGAATTGCACAAAGAAACTGATAGACCGTCATGAATGTTTGATTCAGATGAGCTAAAAAGAATTATCCAATAAATACCACTTCTAAAGTGTCTCTTATCACTCACCTGAGCTCTGTAGTAGCGTATCGAATTCTTCATTTGCCACTGATGGCTGGATAGTTCACCTTAAACTTTCCCCGGGCAGCACCAACTCTTCTGGCAAATTTAGCTAAAGTAAAGCAATTCTGAATGTATGTTATTACATATCACATATTTGGGGCGGGGCTGTACTGCTCAGTGGTTGAATCTTTACGCTAGTTGATAGTGTTTCAGCAAGTATGAAAATATTTTTCCAAACTTAAATTGTAACTGTTATATGAATAAACACGGTCTCAACCGACAGTAAGAATCTTATTGTTATTAAACAGTACTGGGCCGCCATACTTGGATCGAGTTGGGGGTCAGAAATTGGTACTGTGAATTTTGCGATAGACAGTTTTAACACACTGAAATAATATCCCAGATAGGGTGCAACAGATACATGAATCAAAAAGAAGAGGTGTATTTTTAAATTTATTGAAGGTCGCAAAAGTGAGTCACAGCTAGAACCGAAAATGTTGATCAATTTTACAGCATATTTTCTGACAGCGACAGAAAATAGATGTTTACATGTATATATAGGTCTACATATTTAATTTTACCTCATATATTTTTTATTGTCGTATCACTTTCTGTAATTTGAATTTTTGGCCATATATGGAATAATTAACCCCGTAACTTGCAGTCATACTTTTAAATAAATAAAATTTATACCCACCGTGTACTGCAGATAACTTACGTATACATTATTTAACCAATATTTGTCAGCTGACTGTTCTAAATCAAAAGAGTTTCGGAGTCTTTCGCACAGTATTTATATATACATGTAGTATAATTATGTATTCACTTACCAAGCTGCCAAGCATGCATTACACTCACACCCCCCAAAAGAGCAACGTCTCTCAGTTCCACCGGCATGATTTTTTTTTTTACATTAAATAATGTAAGGCGGCCTATAAATGCGAGACACAGTAAAATTTAATACAATGAAATATGGTCTCATATTTCATTCAACTATGCACGAAAACACATGTCAGATAATTATTTATGAAAATTAAAACAAAATATTCGATTTATATTTCTTAATGATCAGAATATTTCAAAGATTTAAAATAAAAGGGTATTTAATTAAGAAAGACCTGACGTTAAATCTACAAACCCAACTTTGCATGCACCCCCCCCCCCCCCCTCCCCAAATAAGGAGCAGCCTATCTAAAAAAAATTCTATGATTTACATGACTTCACGAAACATATATATAGTAAGACTCACTAGAACACGTAGTATGTGATATCAATGTATTTTTATCCCCCCCCCCCCTCAGTTTTTTTTTTTCCTCAGTGGTTGTCCTAGCCTCCCATTAATACGTGTAGTTGCAACCTTTAAATTAGAATATTTTTTTTGGTAGTTTTAATTCATGATGAGAGAGAGAGAGAGAGAAGAGAGAGAGAGAGAGAGAGAGAGAGAGAATATTTACATATAAGAAAAAAAACCCTAAAAAGCATAGAAACGAAGTCAAAACTCAGAAGCAACAACTTTAACTAGACTGTAATTTTTTAAAAATGAAATATGATTGTTATGAATTTAACAGTATATGATTGATTCAATTCATGTTGCGTTCAAACTTATCGGACACTGTAACAAGAGCTCTCTCTCCAACGATCTATACATGTACGTCAATAAAGTGAAACAGTGAGAATGTTGTTTGATCAAAGCATATTGCTAGTTACTTGTTTTTCTTCAATATTACATTATAATAATATTATTTGAAACGCTCAAGTTATCATGTTTCTTCATCATGAACTTAATTTGATATAACCTGTGAATTTCCTTCGTGTCCCCTTCTGATCCCTAGGGAGCATGGTATTTGTCACCAGATTCACACTGAGGTGTGATCAGTTAACATATTTGGTCTCAGTAGTTCAGTGATGCTGGCACAGTTAGAGTCTCGGTTGATACTTGACTTATCACCATTCCATCTGTTACATTTGGCACCCATATACAATTAAAATGCAGTGTTATTCCACGGGAACACGCTTCACAGCATTCTTAACTTGTAGAATTCTACTCGATCTTAAATTCAAGGACAAATTTCTGCTAAATAGGGTGAAGGGGTATGTAGTATGCGCGTGTGACTGTCAGTCAACATATCGAGTCTCAGAAGCTCAGTGCGCTGGTCATAGATGAATGATACCCCCCCCCCCCCCCGGAAAATTTATTAAATTTACATAGCAGAATTCTCGAAAAAAAGGCCTTGGAGCCCCCCCCCCCCCCCCCCCCCCCACCCCCCCCCCCCCCCCCCCACACACACACAACCCGGAAAAAAAGATTATCACTCGGACCCCCCCCCCCCCCCCCCGGGGACAATTTCTGAATCCGCACATAAAGTTATGGTGTTCCGATGGGGCCACTTCGACCTTCGCACTTTCGCCTTTAGGGCGAAGATGCGAGAGTGCGAGGTTGCGAAGGCGAAAGTGCGAAGGTGAGAAGGCGAAGGAGCGAAAGTGCGAAGATGCGACGGCGAAGCGCGACGATGCGAAGGCAAAAGTGCGAAGATGCGAAGGCGAAGGAGCGATACTACTATCGCTCCCTCGCCTTCGCAACTTCACACTCTCGCCTTCGCACCTTCGTACTTTCGCCTTCGCCTTTTTAAGATTGAGGTGCTCTCTATCGTTTAAAGATAATTTTAGCTGTATAAAATGATATCTGCGACAGAAGAGGAACTAGTGAGAGTTTTATTTTCAACAGCCTGCGCAGATCCATATTTTTTTTCTAGGGGAGGGGTCCGAGGGATTATTGTATTTGATGTGGGAGGGGGAGTGTCTGAAGCATATTTTTGGTAATTTTACCTCGTGGAATTGATATTAAATTTTCCAGGGGGTAGGGGTGGGTCCTGACCCCCTCTCCTCCTTTACTGTTAGAAATAAATAATATTGAATTTACCGAGACCCGGGGGGGGGGGGGGGCGAACCCTTCTCATCCTTTAGATCCATGCGTGAACAAGGAAAGTCGCATAATAAAATTCAAATGTTACTGTGGATTATATAATGAATAGGCATAGCCAGCACTGGTAAACATATATGGCACATAACAAAGTAAAAATTAACAAACATTTATAGTAAGCTCGATGGCCTAGCGCATGCGTATCAATAACATCCGAGAGCGTTCGGCAAATCTCGGGGAGAGCACGTTACCTACATCAATTTATATGTAATAGCCGAGATTTGCTGAATGCAATTAAAGAAGGCGAAGGCGAAAGTGCGAAGTTTCTATGTAATCAACCGAAACTTGTTAAATGCAATCAAAAAAGGCGAAAGTTGGAAGTTGCGAAGGCGAAAGTGCGAAGTTGCGATGGCGAGAGTGCGAAGTTGCAAAGGCGAGGGAGCGATAGTAGTATCGCTCCTTCGCGTTCGCATCATCGCACTTTCGCCTTCGCATCTTCGTGCTTCGCCGTCGCATCTTCGCACTTTCGCTCCTTCGCCTTCGCACTTTCGCCTTCGCAACTCCGCACTCTCGCATCTTCGCCCTATAGGCGAAAGTGCGAAGGTCGATGTGGCCCCATCGGAACACTATATAAAGTCTAAATATTTTAGATCCGATATGTTGACTGACAGTCACACATGCGTACTGTATATACACCCCCCCCCCCCCACCCCCCCCCCCATCAGAAAATTTGTCCTGATCGAGTAGAATTCTGTGAAGTATGAAAATTCTAATTATCGGTAATAGCTTGATTTTGATTTGATTTCACAGTTTGTAGCATCCATTTCATAAATATCCCACAATTGTGGCATCTCTTTAGAATTATTGTATGAAAGGCGTCTGAATTTAATCGGGTTCGAGATTTAAATAATTATGTAAAAGGAAAGACAACAACTTCGGTCTTGGCAACTATAAACATTATTTCGCAAGTGCTTTCAGTTTAATTTCAATGACTTATGACTGTGCAGGTGTGTTTAAGAACTTGTTGAAAGGTGCATAGATGGAAACTGTTTATATAGTGTCAACCTACAGTATGATGTGAATAAACGATTTGAAAGGTTTAACGGTCAGCGGGTAAGTATTATTTAAAATGACAATGATTATCAGATTATGTTTGATACATATGACCGTAAGAGCAGGTTTTTTTTCCTGGAGTCAGCTTCTATTACCACATGGATTTTTTTTTTTTTTTTTGCCATTCAATTATATTAACATTTATTTTGTTTTAGTGATCAGGTGGTGCATGCATCTATTGTCAACGATCAACATGGCTGTATATTAAATAAAAATTTTAGTACAATACAATTCAGTGAGCATCAATTCTCAATATTTCAATACAATATGTTGTTCACTTTTTATTAAACTACCAAACAAATCAACAGGTGAAGCATCAAAATCATTTTTTTTTTATTAGAATGGTTGACAAACATCAAAATTGAACCCTTAGAGCTGGCATATATATATATATATATTAATAACTTTTGTTACGGCATTAAAATAACTTGAACTTAACTTTTAATTATCTCATGATCAATAAATGTAACAGAGACACTTTTTGCCTCTTTGAACCTGGGTCCTCTGGCATGACAGTCCAGCACTCTACCGATCGAGCTAAAGGGTTCACCCACTAGCCAGAGCTAGTAGGAATGCCATATACCTGACTCTACCACATAAACATGAATTTAAAAAATGACTTAGTAAGTCTTATCTTTTTCCAGTTTACAAAAGGTGGTCCCATATGTCACTAGGATGTGCTAGCTGTCCTTTAGACACTAAAATTAATTTGAAAGCTCTTCAGAATTATTGGTTGAATTAATACATAAAAACTGATTAAACAGACAAGACAAAAAATAGGAGTTTTAAAGAATATTAGCATGATCAGAGGATGGATAAAACTTCATCAAAAGCATATTAATAGTTATGGTTGTAATTTACTGGTAACAAAAGGTCTTAATATTGGTATATAAATTTCAGTATATTGGCACCACTGCCTTAAATAAAGGACACAGTGCTTCAATCTTGTTTAGAAGATGGAGTAGGATTTCTATTGATACTGGTTCTGTAGATGCTTCTGTTGATGATACCTTGCTCTTTCATTGCACATGGTTTCTAGTCTCATGTTCTGCAACTTTCAATTGTTATAGATTTAACCAAGTAACTTGGTATGATTGTTCATGTGTTATAGATGCCTGGGTTTATGACTGGAACTGACTAACTATCAGCCTGGGTACTTTTACTTGTAGATCAGTGGTGAGGCACCTGATATTTGCAGGACTCACTGGTTATATTGATTTCAGCCTCAGTTATTTCTATTCATTAATTCCATTTTAATTAATCTCTGAAGTTTTTGAAATTTGATTTCAAATATGAAAAATTGACAACCAGGTCATATAAGTGTGCAAGGCAATTTAAAAAAGTTTGTATATTTTGAATCTAGAATATGAGATGGGAGACCAAAGGCATATATTATTAGTATTCTTTTGATCAATACATATAATAATGGAATACAAATAGCATATATAGTGAGAGTAAGAGTCTCTTATTAATTCAGCTATTAATAATGTATCTTTCATTACATAATATATTATGATTTAATTGATTTTATGTCTGAGCTGCTTAGATATGTAATGTTAAATTGGAAATCTGAACCACATATTGGACAGAGGATAATGCATGCATTTTGTTTTGCATTTTGTCTCATGAAAAAACTAATAATACTATAGCACACAAATAATAACTAAGTCTTGTTGTTTATCTCTTAATTTTTTGTCAGTATATTTTAATATTAAGGTGGAAACCCAGTCTAGATTAAATGACACATCAAAGCCCCAAGTAAGTTGGTAGATTGGATAGCCATGCATGTTGTGGGCCCATAATCCCATGTCAGCTCCAACATTCTCGCTGGTTGATATATATCCAAAAATCAATATCTTTATTTGCAGAGTTCATTTCCTCTTGTATTTATATTGTGGTGTTGAATACACAGTTAATGGACATTAACTTTGTCATTTAATGGTATATTTGTTTAGTTTTAGCAAAGTATGCTGACTGAGATGCTGATTTTTAGCTCATATAAAACTTTTGGCTCACCTAGCTATAACTAGTATAAATATTAAGCTTTACTGACTATGTCTTTTATCTAGATCTGCTCTCATAACTACTTCAAGTAAAATAATGTTTGAATGATCCATCGAATGAAAGAGTTTGCAACATTAATAGATAAAAATTAATAAAGTCTGCAAATTTATGACAATAACCAAATTTCAAATGTATTACAATAAAGAAATTTGATACAGTATACCAGCTAGTATTTGTTTGTTTTATTAATATGTTAATGTTTAAAAATTCAACATGTTCAATATATGCATATTTAGATCATGCTACTATAGTAAAAAAAATTGTTTTTAAAAACAACTTGTTTACCGCTGAATGTTGTTAAATCAGCAATATGTGTACTATCCAAAGCATGTATCGAGGACCTCTTGTTGTGTTTCTCTTACTGATAATGATGTGATAAATGGCACGATAAATAGAACAGTGTACTTCACTAGCACAAAAAAAAATAACTTGGTGATGCATGGAATTAGAACTAAGATAAATATACAGGTAAAGACAACTTCAAGAAATAGTTTGATTTTATGGTAACTGCACATAATTTCTTTGAAATCAATAAAGTAAGTGGGGAATTGGTGCTAACTAGGCTTAAATTTGAATCATTGAAATGCATAAATGGATGCATGGGGGAGGGGGGGGGGGGGGGGGGGGGGGTCCGGACACTCCCTGGAAAATTCAACCTTATTAAATTTACAAAGTAAATATAGGCCTTGGATATTAGACCCCCCTTCCTTTCTGGAAAAAATTAACATTATATTAGTGTGACATAATGTAAAGAGTTGGCATAAGAGTTATCAAGAGTTCAAGGATAGAGATTTTTTAATTTCATGTAAATACCTTGTGCTATAGTTTCAACTATTGATCAGGGATTAGTCAACTAATAACTTGATTTAAGTGATCCAGTAGTACATGTAGTACAAACTTTTTATATAGATACATTTATAATGAATTTCAGTTTAAACAAATCAAAATCTCTCATTTCTTAAGTACTTCACTATAACCAAGTTTTTACTGTAATGATCAAAACAAATTATGTTTGTTGATCGTGATTTCAGATGATAGAGAATCATGAAGAAATCAAACGGGGGGTCCATGACCCTGGTCAGTATGTCAGCTGAAAACAGCCAGGACGAATCCGACGGAGAACCTTCATTCAGTACCTTTACGACTGTCGCTTCCACTGTCAAGTTCCGCAACTTAAGACATCGTCATCTTAAACGAAATCCCCAGGTCAAAGCCTTTGAACGGCGGTACACAGAATTAGGGCCTGCCCTGATTCCGGAACAGAAGCGGATAGACTATGTGCTGGTTCACAGAAATAAGTTCTCGCACGATTATAAAGATGACGAGAGTAAGAGGGAGGAAATGAGTCAGAAAGAGGCCAAGAGAAAAAGGTTTGAATCTGCTCTGAGGAAGGAGGGATTTGACGTTCAGAGGGAAGTCATTGGTGATAATGTGTTCGTCAAATTGCACTGTCCTTTCAAACGCCTGTGTGCAGAGGCCGAAATGGTAAAAATGGAAATGCCATTACATGGGGTAAGAGATTAAGTTCCATACTAAATTAGACCATATAAACCTGTCCTTTTAAAAAAGTCTTCAATCAATAGAATGTTTTCTTTTTTAAAGTTGTATTTATACAACTGATTAATTGCATGATTAAAAAGCTCTGTACAATTCATTAATGTTAACATCTTTCATATCTATTTGTGTTTGTTTCAGTGTATTAATTACCCTGATGAGCGTCAGAACAGGTTCTGGAAATTTATTGAGAAATACTTTGAAACAGACAACGAAAGTAAGCCATTGTTGTTAAAAATGATCCAAGTCTGTTGTAAAAGCACAAAATAAAGCAAAATAATGATTATTTGAAAAGATTTGAAAGTAATCTGTTTGATTGCGTATATCATGGGGTGGGACAGTAGGACCTTAATTAAGATACAAAACATCATTTGAAACATTTAATTGTATTTTTATCAATACATGTATTTCAATTTAATGATAAAATTCAAAAATTTTAACAAGATTACAATTTTTTGACAATAATCAGCATAAAAAAATTGGATACGCTGATGTTCATGTGTCCACCATTTAATTCACATAAACCAGCTTGATTCGATTCGTTAAGTCAATAAGATTAGTGGTAATACCGTATAGCTGGTTTTTTTGGCGGGGATATAATTTTGGCCTAGCTATTTTGGTGATTTCGGAAAATTCACAAAATTAAAATCACTAAATTTAAGTACTTTCTATGTAGATTTTATTGACAAACATGTAATTTTTGGAGATTATTTTTTCATATTAATATATTTTTTTAAGTCTGCATGTGGACATGATAAAAAGGGACAATTGTTACATGCACACTGTTAAAGATACAAATATACATTTACTCAAAATCAATACAAAACTAATGTAAATAAATAAAAAGCTTAACATTACTATAAATTAGAGGTTAATTGTTTAAACACCATATCACTTTTCCCTGTTCAGGTATGCAATTAGCCCCAGTGACAGGGGTGCTAGCTTGTGTTGTTTTAGGTGACATAATCCATTATCGACTCAGGTGCAAATAATTGTCTGATTAACGGTTTCTTCACTAACAATGAAATAAATATTGATTGTTAATAAGATAATATACTTTTTTCATGCATATAATAAGTACTATTTAGTTATTTCTGTTGAAAATATTGAAGCCAGGGTTGGAAATCAAATTTTACCACCTTGTAATGGTGACATAGGATTTTTGCTAAAGAACTTCTCAGCTATTAAAAATATACCGACAGCAGCAAAATTATATCCGCCAAAATTAATGGTATACCTTGTAGGCCCCAATCCACCAAATTTGTGTCCCACTAAAAAAACCTGCTATACGGTACACTTTCTGCCTGTCATTTGTGTATCATTCTGTAAAGGTATTACAATGCATGTATCTAAAAGAGTACGATTGCAAGAAATGTTGGATTGTATGATGTAAAGGCTACAACAATGCATCAAAGTATGATAGCAAGAAATATTGCGTAAGTATCTATATATGTTATACCAGCCCTAGTATATGGGTTTGAATGTAAAGCTATTCATTAAAGAGCAAGTAAGGGATAATTTATTCAATTTTAGTGGACTTTGTGAGTGCTCCCTTCATGATGGACAGAATTAACTTGTACGAGGGATATGAAGACCCCACTCATTTCTTTAGACCAGCTATCCGATCTATGCTGGTGAGTCTCTGAAACTCTTGTAGCAAAATCTATATCCTTTGCATTGTAATTTCTTTTTTTTTAAATGCAAATAATGCTCGGAAGACTTATCAATCATTCATTTTTTGTGAAACATAACAATTGTTAAAGAGAAAGATTGGAAGATACATATACTTTAAACAAGTATAAACTAAAGATACCCATATTAATCAGGTAACACTACTGTATATATATACTATTGTAACAGTTACTTGATTTAAAGGGTCATATCACGTCGAGTTGCCAGGCGCGGATCATCAGATCACATGAGACGCAAAGTGTCGAGTTTGATCTGATGATCTGCACCTGGTAACAAGATGTGATCCGGCTTTTTGGATCAAGTTACTGTTACAATGATAAATTTATTATATACCCTTGTCCATTTAAACGTTTTTATTTCAGAACTATCTTTTTAAAATCAATTGTATGATGTTTACTTATATAATAAAGCTATTTTAGACATGCTAAAATACAGACTTTATTTAATGTGTACTACGTCATCAGTTTCAGAGAGTGTTGATATGGAATCGGAAACCCACAGTGTGGTACGTGATCCGGAAAATCGGATCACACTCTGTAAAATTGACAGTATTAAGTGAGGAAAATTGATGGGTATATAATAAACAGGGTTATTTTTGCCCGCTAATTTTTGCCCTTCTACGCTTGCAAACAGTTTCGCCTGTCTTGAATTCTTCCAGACACAGTTGTGTTTAAAGAAAGATAATTTGAGACATTGGAATTTGCCCAGTCCGCTGACAATGAGGGTGAAAGGGGGGAATATAAAAAGGGGCGAATATTTCCCTGTATACAGTATGATGGAAGAAATGGTCAAAAAGTTGATAGGTCATTAGGATGATGCAACTATACAGAAATGTACATGTACTTTTATGTATCTTTTAAGATGATATTTTGATATGTTATATAGGTAAACCACATGCTGCTAAATATTGACATAAGGAGTAAAGATGAGAAGAAGGATAAAGGCAGTGTTAAGAGAGCTAAAGGTGAGTGGTTGGTGGCCAGGGTTAACTGACTGTCCATCTACACAGGTATAAGATAGACTTATTGATTGCTTTCAGAGCCACAGGTAGGATAATGTATCTTTGCTTTGTAATATTCCATGCGAAATTGATGAGCGTAATTGTTGCAGTATGAAACCTATGATGTGAATCCAGGGTACCTGAATGTAGAAATGTTTGGATTAAATTGTTATACATTTATTACTTCCCATGAAAATTTAACATACCAATATATTGAAAAAGATGAAGAAAGGAAAATTACGTATCAAAGATAGCCTGGAAAGATAACCTGGGATATTTTTTGCTTTTAACAGGTTGGGAGCAATCGCTCAAATGGGATATAATAGCCCAAATGGGATACAATAGCCAAAATGGGATATAAATTTAGAGTGAAAAAAATATTGTAAAATTTTTGATTTGGTAATTTTTGATATATTACCGCATTAATATATATCAAATGCAACAACCTTTTGTTAACAAGTTTTCCTATAAGTCTATAGTTTGTAAGATTGATTCCCAAGAAGTTTTGGATATACTGAGGGATCAATTTCCGTAATAGTTCAGTTACAGAAAAAATTGTTTACCAAAAGTTGTTGCATTTCATCTATTCTAATGCGGATTTACCATATTTTTATCAAAATAAAAAAATTCTATTTTTTTTCACTTCAAATTTATATCCCATTTGGGATGTTATATCCCAAATGGACTATTATATCCCATTTGGGCAATTGGTACTAACCTGTTTAAGGCACATGGGTATAGTGGTATGTATCTGTGATTGCTTGGTCTAGCTGTAAGAAATGATTTGAAGCTGAACATTTGTCCATCCAGATCATGCATGGATCTAGAAGGGGAAAGAGTTGGGGGGATTGAAACAGTAAATCTGTCCTCTACATGTGTTAAAGAAGCTAAAATTAGAACAATCAATTTAAAACTTTTATCTCTGGCCCAATGAGTATCTCACAATATGATAAAAATATGTGGTTCTGCACATTTTTAACATGCAGAGCTCTTGTTTTTAATTAAAAAAAATATCCTTTATATAAAAAAAAGAGTGGGACATTTTAATTTTGTGAAGTGCTTTATTTTGAAATAACAATTAAATTACCACTGTACAGAACAATTTAGTGCAAACACAGATATAATAGAATATTATTGCAGATAAAGTGAAGTTATGTGTAGTCCTGGGTAAGAGTCTTATAATAGCAAATCCTTGTAAAAATTGGTTATAACAATTTTTTTAGAAACAATGTTAACCTTTTTTAGAATATTGAAAATGGATTCAAATATTGACAATTGAAATAGAAATCTTTGTATTATGTATCTTAAATGTGATCTTCTTAATGTCTCTATTATATGATCTCAGAATGCCATATTCCTCTTTGAGTGCATGTTACAGGAATTAGAAAAACCTATACAATATGACGCCTGATCATTCAATCTTTGTTTCTCTTTTTAGAAACAAAAGAGGAGTCAAGTATCTGTAGTTGCCTTCCTTGTCTAGACTCTAAGGACAAGGACAATTCTGGGGACACTAAGATAAGTAAGTATACTGGGAAAGCTACAATCCTCTGTCATGCTGCTGAGTTTCTAATGCTAATAGTCATGCTGCTGAGTTTCTAATGCTAATTGTCATGCTGCTGAGTTTCTAATGATAATTGTCATGCTGCTGAGTTTCTAATGTTAATTGTCATGCTGCTGAGTTTCTAATGTTAATTGCCATGCTGCTGAGTTTCTAATGATAATTGTCAAGCATTTCTAATGATGGTGACATTTTCAAGAAGCTGAGATTATCATGAACCTTTGATTGTCATGATGCTGATATCGTTGTGATAATTGTCATGATGCTGATATCATTGTGATAATTGTCATGATGCTGATATCATTGTGATAATTGTCATGATGCTGATATCATTGTGATAATTGTCGTGATGCTGATATCGTTGTGATAATTGTCATGATGCTGACATTGTTGTGATAATTGTCATGATGCTGACATTGTTGTGATAATTGTCATGATGCTGACATTGTTGTGATAATTGTCATGATGCTGACATTGTTTTGTCAGCTGCTCAGTCTTATCTAGTTTTTGGGTACATGAATAGGACAACTTTCAGTTGAATTGAAGAGGTCTGACTTTTAAAATTTAGGAATACATGTATTAGTTGAGAGTATTAGACATCAAACATATGTTGAATGGTTGACATCCTTTTATTTGTATTTTGAATAGAATGTTGTCTGACATCATAGAGTATGCAACTTAAACTAAACAAGACATGTATAGCATCTTAATTTTAATGATTTGAATATAACACATTGTGTGGCAAACATGGGACATGTGTGAAATTCAAAGTTTGAAAATTTGCTTAATTTTGTTTTTGGACTTTAATAAAACAGTGCTATGATGCTGTAATCCAACATTTTGGGATTTGAATAGGACAAGTCTGACATCTAACAATGAAGAATTTAAATGGGACATATCCATTCTCACATCCAACATTTAGGATTTCAAATGAGACATTTACCACAACTGACATCCAACATTAAGAGATCTGAATGGGGCATTTATTGATATCCAACTTTAAGAGATCTGAATGGAACATTTATTGATATCCAACTTTAAGGGATCTGAATGGGGCATTTATTGATATCCAACTTTAAGGGATCTTTAAATCGCCAACCCACAACAAGGAATTCAGAAGTGAACTCAGAGGTATAAATTTCAAAGGCAAAACACATTGTTCATGTACATTCATGTACATTTATTGATATCCAACTTTAAGCGATCTGAATGGGACATTTATTGATATCCAACTTTAAGGGATCTGAATGGGACATTTATTGATATCCAAATTTAAGGGATATGAATGGGGCATTTATTGATATCCAACATTGAGAGATCTGAATGGGACATTTATTGATATCCAACTTTAAGAGATCTGAATAAGGGCATTTATTGATATCCAAATTTAAGGGATCTGAATGGGGCATTTATTGATATCCAACTTTAAGAGATCTGAATGGGGCATTTATTGATATCCAACATTCAGAGATCTGAATGGGACATTTATTGATATCCAACTTTAAGAGATCTGAATGTGACATTTATTGATATCCAACTTTAAGGGATCTGAATGGGACATTTATTGATATCCAACAATAAGGGATCTGAATGGGGCATTTATTGATATCCAACATTAAGAGATCTGAATGGGACATTTATTGATATCCAACTTTAAGAGATCTGAATTGGGTATTTATTGATATCCAACTTTAAGGGATCTGAATGGGGCATTTAGTGATATCCAACTTTAAGGGATCTGAATGGGACATATATTGATATCCAACTTTAAAGGATTTTAATGAATATGTCTGACAATGAACATATAGGGATTTCATAAAGACATGGCTGACATCCTTGATGCATTTAGGAACTTAAATTTAACTTTAATAGACATGTTTGACATCCAGTATCTAGGGATCCAATTATATGCATCCCTGCTGGAAGGAATGCTGCATTTATAGAGTCATCATAGTGTATCTTGATTTTAACTCTTGCAAGGCTCACTTGAAATATAGCACAAAAAAACTAAAATATACTACAATTCAATTTTTAAAAATAACATCTGTTTTAAATTGAAAGGCATTTTGGTAAATCGATCAATGTAACTACATAGTTATCTACATTTAGAGATGCTAAGGGAGATTAAACTGGGAGGAATTTTAACATGATCAATTTTCATGATTTTAGAATAATTGAGGGAGCTACAGTTACACTGTCTCAAATATTGGATGCTATGAAAATATAACTAATTAGTGGTATGCATATCATTTGTTTAAAAAATTATGTAGATATTGACATTTCATTCAACAAGGATAGAACTACAGTTATGTCCCTTTTCCTTTTAACTTTATTCAATAAACATGATAGATGATATTCATTGAAGTTAAACAATTGCAACTGTAATATAAAACTTTTGTTGATAATAAAACTGAGAAAGTGTCAAAGTATCATTTGATCCATTTATCAGGACCAAATTGCTAGGCCAGATTACCTGCATGTATCTTGTGTGAGAAATATTTCTGACATTCCAAAGTGCTTTGAGTCCAGAATATTTTCCATCACATAACATTATAAATGGTTTGTTAATTAAAGTGATAAAGACTGAATTACCCTCCTTTTTTAGCTCAATTGAGCTGAAAGCTCAAGTGAGCATCTCTGATCACTTTTTGTGCGGCATCCAACTGACTGTCCGTCCGTCTGTAAACTTTTTACATTTTTTGACTTCTTCTCCAGAACCACTAGGCCAATTTCAACCAAACTTGGCAAAAAGCATCATTGAGTGAAGGAGATTCAAGTTTGTTAAAATGAAGGACCATGCCCTCTTTCAAGGGGAGATAATTACCGGTAGAAACAATTTTAGAACCTTCACCTCAAAAACCATTTGGCCAGAAAAACTGAAACTTATGTGGAAGCATCCTCAAGTGGTGTAGATTCAGCTTTGTTCAAATCATGATCTCAATAGGTACCGGTAAGTTGGGGCAAAAATGGGAGGTCAAATTTTTACATTGGAAAATGTAGACAAAATTCTTTCAAAATCTTTTTCTCAAAAACCAATCTGCCAATAAAGCTGTAAATTTAGAAAAAAGCAACCTCATATAGTGTAGATTCAAGTTTGTCAATGAAAAAATGACAATAACAAACCGTCAACCATCTCAAAAATCCATAAAACAAAATACAAATTCAAAGCAGAGCAACACGTACCTCCAAAATGATAGAGGTAGGATCAGGTGCCTAGGAGGAGTGAGCATCCTCTGCTGACCGGTCACACCCGCCGTGTGCTCTTTGTCGTAATTGGGGGAAAAAAAAAACCGGAAAAGTCTGTAGACAATTAGGTGATAAATAATTGTCTAACAATTAGTATGAAAAACGTCTGTCAGCATGCGACCCAGTGGATGATTGTATTTGCTGACAAGGTCGTTATATCGACCATAGAACTTACGAAAAGATGACTTTAAACGAGCCTGTTGATAGTCCTGTTTTATCAACTTGTTTGTCAGTAGCTTGCCTCGCCTTAGAAACTGTTCATACGAAGAGCATGCCCTTGCGTATCGAATTAACTGAGAGACAAAAACACCATATGCAGGTGTTGAATATCAGAATCTTCATGGGTAGGGTGGGGCCACAATGCAGGGATTTGGGGGGGGGGGGGGGGGGAGGGGGGTCAAGTTTTTACGTAGGTATATTAAGAGAACAAAAATTAAAATCTTCGAAAAGCATTTGCCTAGAAACTTTTAAAGCTTTTACTTTAATGAAAGCAACCTCAGATAGTGTTGATTCAAGCTTGTCAAAATCTTGATCCTTAGGGGTAGTGTTAGGCCACATTAAGGTATCCAATTTTACATAGGAAATTTTCAATCTTAGTTGTTATGATATATGTAATTACTTATATGCAAGTATGTCGACATATTGTTGATTCTTAATTGTTTGATAAAGACTGTGGCCCCTGAACAATTCTTGGGCCCCACTAGGAGCTGATGTTCAAAGTTTGTATGACGAAGGTTTATATGTTTAAGATCTTCTTGAGTACTGGAATGCTCAATATGTGATATGATATCATCCTGTTACAAAAGGGGCTTAATATTTAACATGAGAATATCCTGAGAAAAATTTGAATATCTTTTTATACAGGGTCTATTCTACTACATTGTCCAGATATTTTGTATATGACTCCATAAAGCTGATTTTATTTTGCTATTGTTGCATAGGTGAGCGATGTGGCCCATGGGCCTCTTGTTTGTTTTAAACCATTTTGATAAGTAGTTGGTTCATGATAAAAGTCATTGGTGTGCTCAAGTATATGTATACTGTAAGGCAGAAATATTCATTAGGGTTACCAGTAATTAATTTGATTTTACTGTTAATTTTAATGTCTAACTACAATTTTAAATCAAATCTTCAAACAATTTTTTATGGTAATTTGTTAGATATGGTCATTTTTTAAAAAATTAAATCCTATACAGAATTATTAAGATTACAAAAAAGCAAGTTCCATACAGTTTTGAATTACCTGCTATTACTGCTATTACCATTGTGAATCTTAATGGATCATAAGGTCGATCAAAGCAAGTCAGTTTTAAGTTCAGTGTAATGTGATATTTTTGCATTAGATGACACAAAGAAGGATTCAAAACTAGGTAAGTACTGTTCTGTGATCTGTATTAACTTTTCTATTGGTCTAAATGGTTCTATTTTCATTAAACTAAAATATACAGTAGCTATTGTAAGTAGTACTTAGATCATTGTGATAAAGGCATATTTCTTATAAAAACGGCACTTTTATAGTAAATTAGGCAGTTGAATGGCACTGGATATTTCCAATCCAATTTTCATTTTTCCTATCATTAATTTGTTTCTTTTATAATAACTTACAAAAATCATATACCGTATTATTTAAATATTATAAGCTCCTTCTGTGGTTGCTCTATAGCGATTAATCTGTCCATCTGTCCTTCTCTTTGTCCATCTGGCTGTCCATTGTCTTTTGTTTGGAGGATTTGTTCTCCCCTTTTGACCTAATCTTGTTTATAAATACTTTATCCATAGAATGTCTTTGGGTAAAATCCTTATCTGGATCATATATTCTCTTCTTTTGGTCCACTCTGGCTCATACTTCACCTACAGAGTTCATTTTGGTAAAGGATGTGGAGTGACCTTGGACAAAGTTTCTAAAATAAAACCTTAAAAAAAATCCTTGCCCAGGTCTTATGTTCTCTCTCCCAGTCCTATATGGCTCATACTTCACTTAAAGATGCTTGTGGACAAAGGTGTGCAGTGACCTTGAACCAAGTTTCTAGACCATAGCAGATCTCTTCCAGTTTTGAGCCTTAATCTCTCTATCCTTGGCCCAATTTTGCTTTGATTTGACCAAATGATTGCCTTTGGTAAGAGGTTTACAGTGACCTTGAATTATATTTGTATGTCAAATACGAAGGTCAAAGCAGACCTCTGTGAAAAATCCTTGTCAGAATCCTAGTTTTTCTCCCCTCTGCCCTCTCTGCTGTATACTATGCCCATATAGTGCATTTTGGATGAATGATGTTCAGTGATCTTGAATTAAATTTCTAAGCTAGAGTTTTAGGTCAAAGCAAAGTCTCTTAAATGCTTTGTTAAACGTGGACCATTTGAGATGGTCACCATTTCAATGAAGTCTTACTAGTTTGTGTTGTTTGTTAATGTTCAACTCTTCTTAAGGTGGTATGGGACACCTGTCGATATTAATGTGGATAAAAGTACATTATAATCAAAATACTTTCATAATATGGAAGTGTCTCATACCACCTTAAATGGCTGTAGATGAGTTTTTGTATTTACTGCATTCTTCTGTTAAAAAAACTTTGATTCTTGTAAATAAATTAAATTAGGGTATGTGGGATATTTATATTTTATTACAGCTACCAGTAAAGTGTGTCTTTTTTACATGACACAGGGATTTTATGTTTACATGTATTACTACAATAGCATGTTATAAACTTGTTGACCTAATTAAAAAGGCAACCAAGAATTACTTACTGTATTTGGATCATACATCTCACAGGGATTAAGTCATCAAGTTTTATACGATATAATATGGTTTGGGGCAGAAAGGGCGTTACAGCCAGAATTAAATTATATAGTTTTAAAATATGACTTTGAGATTAAAACAAATAATGAGACATGTAAGCATTAAAACATCAAACTAAACATAAGGATCTGTAATTATTTAAAAAATTAGGGGAGTCAGTCATGGATTAGTGAACTGTAGTATAATTAGCTGTGCTCCTCATAAAATAAATTCTGTCGGTAGATGATGATAATGATGATGATGAGTTTGATGATATTGAGCCCTTTGGTAAGTATCAGTTAGAGGAATTTTTTGTGGGTTTTGCTTTATAACCAAACAATCATGTTTATTGTGCTGTTGCTTTTATTTGTTTTGAGTTCATTGTATCTTTTCATTGTAATCTGGTTTAGATTTTTATAGGCAATATTACCTTTGAGACATCGGCAGTCTTCTTTTACCTATTAACTTTAATTATAAATATATTTAAAACTGTATATTAAATATTCTACATTTCAATGTCTGAGTTTCTAATAATGGTTATTGCTAATTTAGCTTTTAATATGATTATAGTATTAATTTGTGCCATTTTCCAATAATGTTTTTATTTGTCTATGTTATCTCTAATTAACAATAAAAACAGATAATTTCACATACATGTACATATAGTTTTTAGGATTATAATCATGCTTCTATTAAACTATGAAGTTTGAGTTGGATTATGCAATGCTACAAACTAACCAGTATTGGGTTAGGCATGTTTTAATGTACATAGCAATACAAAATATCACAGCACTTCTGATTGACTGTGGTCTTTTGAATATCCTGTGAGTGGTTATAAATATTGTAGAATTCTTTCTCTTCTGTACAAACAACAGCTTTATGGGAGAAATGAATACCAGCAGAGTCTGCTTTCTGTAGATGACTTTGCTGGCAACGGATGCAATGACAAAGTAGAAGTTTTTACAGGGGATTTTGAATATTTAAATTTTCCAGTGTCTTTTTCTGTGATAATACTACGAATCAATTTTGTACTATACAGTCCAATAAATTCAGATGACGTATTGTTGGAGCGCAAGCAGGGTTTGCATAACCAATATTCTTAGACTAACATTTACCCTGGTAATCGTACAATTGCTGAAAATTATATATATATAAGTAATAAGAAATCATTCTTTGAATATTATGAGGTGATAATTTTGGTCGGGGCGTGATCAAATCCCTTTGGGCTTTATTGGATTTGATCATGCCCCAACCGAAATTATCACCTCATAATACTCAAAGAATGATTCCTTATTCCTTAATTAAAAAAAAAAATCCCTTTTATTTTATCAGTCTAATATAAGTTGATAATACTTGTTATTGATGTTGTTCAACTCCTATGTTATTAATTGTAGGTCAGTCAATGGTGTATTTTTTTTACTGATTGTTGACACGTTGATTTTTACAGTTATTGGTAAAGAAGAAGCAGTTGATGAAAAAATCTACATTCCTGGAAAAATTCACAGTAAGTAAACAGATGTTGTATATACAAATGTGAAAGTTTAGCTGACAAAGAAAATGACTTAAAATTAGAATCACAAGCTTTCATTCACATAACACTTAACAACAAATATTTTAGAACAGCTCCTAGAACCAAAAAATAAATTTCTAATTGTCTAAATATTCAAAGTTTTGGGCTATTGTCTTTTAGCAATATGCACATTCTAATACTGCATTCATTCATAGGCATTTATAAAATTTGCAAGCCATCTGTCATCTGATTTTTTTTCTATATTGTTCTTAATGTTTTCCTCATTCTGACTGAAACTTTTCGTCCAGCATTCATTTGTCTCTCAGTGAGCTTCCTACGTTTTTTAACTTCTTCTCCAGAACCATAGGGCCAATTTCAATCAGACTTTGCGCAAAGCATCCTTTGGTAAAGATTTTAAATTTTTTTTATAAATAAAAAGTCATGATTTGTTGCAAAGGAAGAGATAATACAGAAAGAATGAAATTTAGGAGATGGTGTTTTACAAATCATCTTTTAAAAAACCAGATGGCTTGAAATATCAAAACTCCCAGATATATGGTGAAGTTTAAATCATGACCCCTGGGGGCCAAGAAGATGCCTTAATTAACAGGGATTTAAATTACATCTTAGAAATAAATATACAACAACTCTGAAACCTCTTGGTTAGATAGATGATCATTGTGAGGGGTTGGGTTGGTGGTGGTAGGGTTTTATAGTCCATATGTAGGTCTCTACATCTTTGATGTGTTAAATTAGTGAAATTATTATGAAAGGAAGCTATTAAGAAATGTTTCAGATTTATTCATACTATAACAGAGTGGACTCATGGTTGTATGGAGTTGCAATTTTACATAGAAATTATTCAGCTCGCCTAGTGTTGTAGGCCCATCAGTCTTACATCAGAGTTATTAACAAACCTAAAATTCTTAACAAAAATATCCACTTATGTTTACATTAATTCACCCTTGTACCGTACTTGCTTTTATTCTTGCAAATATTGATGATTAGAGTGACAATCAAATCAATAGCTCATACATGTATTAAGAATGCTTCTTGAAAAATTAGAGAATGTTCTTTTTTTTTTTTTTATTGTGATATACATGTATAGGATATTAATTTGGCTACTTTATAAATTAAGTCATAAAGAGTTTTCGTTTAATCTCTCCTTTCCAGTGTATTAATTGTTTATAACAATTTACAGTTTACAATAAATATATGACATGTGTATATTTATCAATATTTACATTTGCAAATATGCTTTGTTATATGAACCTAAAATTAACAAAAATGTTCAATTCTTTTTTATAATGTCACAATGATATTGCAGGCGCTTATCGTTTGACGGTTGCAATATTGTAAACGTAAAAACATTGTTTTATTAATGATTTTGAACAATTTGCCTTTCTCAACTTAAATATAACTAATAAACAGCAATGTTAGAAAGTTCACCAGGATATGAACTTGGTTGATCACGTGACCAACCAAGTTCATATCCCGGTGAACTTTTAAAATTGTTGTTTTTATCTTAAATATTTTTAGTTATGTATATTTATAAATTCACTTTAGAATTTTCAGGAAGAAAGCGAAAATTATACACTGGTACATGTTACAAACTTTTTTTTTTTTCTGTTATCTGTTTGATCAGTTTTTATTGTTGAATTTTATTGATAAACATTATGCATGCATTTCAATTAGTAAAACCATTTATGATTATTAAATTAGTCTATTAGGTTCAAGCAGATTTGCACCAGAACTCGAGAAAAAGTTGGCTTTGATCTATACATATGGAATTAATTTCTTGTGATCATGCATTGGTGCAGTAGATGTAGACAGCAATATAGTTTAATGAATAATTCAGCATTGGCATTAATTATTGGATATTATACATATTATTCATTAATTAATTCGTGAATTGATTTTCCTGAATTGTAATGGAGAACATTTTATTAAAAGTGTTAATGATGAAATGCTATAAGAAAAAATAATCAAATTTATTTTACATGACCTGAATACTTGCTTACCAAAAGTTTAATCATATTAAATGTGAACCTCGGTGACAACATGTAGGCAAAGGAAGATGTATTTAGATGGCTCCTGGGTGAACACCAGGCAAACATTGCATGTCCTCCCCACCCCTTCCCCCAGAGATGCTCCTTTTACTTTAACATTTACATTACAATCCTATTTTGCAGGCTTACCATATTTGCTGATGAAGGGCGTATACTCGGATTCATTCATCCTCCACGAGGAGTCCGAGTGCAAAGAGGATCAGTCTATCCTCAAGGACAAATATTTCAGTGAGGCTAATGTGGATTTGGAGGAGAACCATCCCAAAGGAGAGTTAGAGACAGACCCCCGGAAAAGACTCAATGATACGTGGACTGTCTTCTATAAGTTCCAGCCACTGTGGAAGATCCGGAACTATTTTGGAGAGATGATTGCCCTGTACTTTGCGTGGGTAGGAGAAATGACAACCAGCTTATGGATCCCAATGTTGCTAGGATTTGCAATCTTTTTGTATGGTTTGAAAGTGAGGTAACAATCATTTAATCAGCTCACCAGTTGTATACCTTACAAACTAATAATCTATACTTATAAATTAAGACTTTTTGCCCATAAACTGAAAAATGCCTGCATCAGAGAAACTGCCTACACCTTTGGTATTTCAACAAGTGTTATATGAAGTCCGTAAGCTATAGTTGAATTTTACCCGATAAGTAATTATTCTACAATAAATTAAAAACCTACTTTCATTTTCGATAAACAAGCTCGAAATAGCAAAAATGAGAGTAAGTTGGTGGACACGCTTCGGCGGATCCAAGTCAGTGGGAGTTAGCAGTTTCCCATTTTGGCTTATTTGAAAAATCACAAAATACCAGAGACATAATTAACAGAGGTTGGCAACTCCGCCATTAGCGTAATTCAATTTCAATTTTAAAGAATAGGTTAAAAAAGCAATTAAGAAAAAAATCGGACACGGTGTACATGAAAATGAAAAAAAATATATTGTTTAACAGTTTAGCATTGTGCCATTAATGTGTAAAGTGTTATTTCCCGTGCTTGCGGGGGATGTCATCTAGTTCTGAATAATTTAATTTTCTTCTCTTTCAGTGTTGAAGCAAATGAATCCAAGTTTAATATTCCTTCCAATATAACAGACTCAGAAAGGTTTGTTCCTTTGAAATATACAAAATTTGAATATACTCATGCATACTTCACACAGAACTCTACCTCATTTTCAGTACACCTCCTACTTGCTGTTTTTAATTGTGCCCCACTATGAATGTTTCCTGTAACCTGTTTGTCTGCCTTTCTGTCCATCTTTCTGTCCACTTGTTCAGAGCATATTTTCTTTCCCCTTGACCAAATCGAGCCTGTACTTCACATACAGAATGCAGTTTAATAAAGTATACATACAGGTACATTGAATCAAGTTTGCAGGTCAGAGGTAAAGGTCATGGGAGATTTCTTTGAAATCCATTTTGGTATCATATTTTCCCTCTCTTTGGCCCAGTCTTGCTCAGATTTTAAGATAGGACTATCTGTATATACATGTATAGCTAATGGATGTGCAGTGACCTTGCATCAAGTTAATACCATAGGTCAAAAGTTAAGTTTATAGCAGACCTTTGTTAAAATACTTATCAGGACCAATTATCTCTCTATTTGGCCCAGTTTGGCTCAGACCTTACCAAAAGAACCCCAAAGTGATAAAAAATCATACTTTGCATATGTTAAAGGTTTTGCTAATTTATTGCAGTTCGTATCTTTAGTCATTATTAGTAGTTTATATTTACATGAATGGATAATCATTTGAAATCACGGCACAAAACACCTCAAATGATGTTACATGCAGCCTTTAGGGTCTACCGATAATTAAAATCTGATCAATCTCTTTAATCCGAATAGGTTAACTTTTATTATCTGTTTAACTTATCTTAATTTCTTTGTTTTGTAAGACCACATTTTAATGCAAGAATGTGTAATTTAACGAAGGTTTTTTGCATTTCAGGTTAAAATATGAAGTTGAAGCTCTACTGACTACCTTTCGAAGTTCATTTGACAATGATGTCACCCCATATTTTGCTCTGATCATCTGCATATGGGGTAATTCAAACAATAAGATTGTTTGAACATATATTATATCAAGGGTTTTCCTTATAAACAAAGAAAATAAACATTTGTATATATACATGTACTGTAAACCAACTTTTCATAATACATGTAGTTTTATTCTGCAATCTATCAGTGATAAACATTTTTGGAATTCGTATCGATAATTTGAGTGACAGCTAGTCTTCAACAAACGTAAAAGGTCTGGTTGCCAGGGAGACATTCTTGAAGAAAAGTTGTAATGGATCTTGTGAAATATTTTTTCATGCAAATATAAGTTGGTTTACATTTGTACATTATGTACCTTATACCCTTAAATTTGTGTTTGACGAATAAAAATGTTTTTTTTTGTACCTTGAAAAGGAACCTTGTTTTTGGAGCGATGGAAAAGGAAGAATGCTCAACTGGCCTATGAATGGGATGTGGACAACTTTGAACATAATGAACCTGATCGACCCCAGTTTTATGGGTTAAAGGTCAAAAAGGACCCTGTTACTCAGGAACCCAATTGGTTTTATCCATTCAAAAAACAGATCCTCAAGTTCACCATTTCAGTTTCCACACTTTTGTTTATGGTAATTAAATGTCAAAGTGGTTTGATATTAGAGAGTTATGATAGAAATGTGTTTTAAATATGCATGAGGAATGATTTAACTCAACCTTTGTGTTCATAAAAAATTTGTTGAGAGTACAATTGAAAAATTGCAGCTTTTGTCTAACCAGTTTCTTTGATTATGATTGTATATACTTATGGATTGTAAATTGAATGTTTGTTTTATATACAATGTTTCACTTACAATGTTGTACTTACAAATGGTTTAAAAAATATGCTCTCATTTTAAATACGCCTTTTCCTTTCGAATTTAGCATTGAATGGCGTGGTTTATTTTCAGATGATGATAGTCCTGGTGAGTGTGGTGGGGGTTATCGTGTACCGTCTGTTCACCACTATCGAGTACTGTCCGGGTATGACCGCCATCCAGTGTTTGGTCACCTCCACCCTCGTGTCTGCCGTTCTCAATGCAGTCTCCATCCTCATCCTGGGAAAGGTCAGAAAAGTCAACAAATTCAATTTATCAGATGTTTTAACTGATTCGCTGCAACTTATTTTTGTGAACGAAATCTTATCTGAAAAATAATAAACCATAGTTATTTAAGGAGTGGTTCACGGCAAGAATTATTTGCGACAACAAGGTTCTCATGAACCTTGCAAAAAATTAAGGTTGGTTTACAGTTCAGTGTATATGTATTTAAGAAGATCTGCCAAATATCATAAACAGTTAATTTAATAGGGATGAAATGTCATCAATACATCATATATTATAAATCTCATTGATATTATGTAACAAATTATGAAGATATTCAGATTGATGTATTATTACAAATCCATCAGATATTTTGATCAATTTTGTCTTGTGACGAATGAATCAGTTACAAGGTTCATCATCTCATTGATGTATGCATTTATATGGTATGATTCATCAGATATGCTCAATAATATCAGATATTTTAAATAGGATTTAAGTTAATTCATTATGTATAAATGTTTTCATTCAAATAAAGATCATATAAATATGGTATCGAAAGCTTTTAACAGGTGTTTTGTTAAAAATGAATGATAAATATTTAACATCTACTTTTCAGGTTTATGAAATACTTGCGTTCAAACTAACAGAGTGGGGTGAGTATTTGGTTTAAGAAATGAGATCTGCTCTTTATATATTGATTTTGTTTTCTGAAGTTTACAGAGGTCCATATAAATGTGAATGGCTCTTCTTTTGTAGAGAACCACAGGACACAGACCCTATATGATGATGCCCTGGTCACCAAAATGTTTGCTTTCCAGTTTGTCAACAGTTACGCTTCCTGTTTCTACATTGCATTCTTCAGAGGGGTGAGTACATGTGTTGTTTTCATGTACATGTAGTTCTTTCATTCTTTTCTTTGCTGTAAAATTCAAGAGGAAAGTTCATCCAATATTTTACAAGTGAATCTATTAACTACATGTATTCCCGGGCATACAGTCAAATTGGCATCCTGACTTCTTTATATATGTGACTATAAAATTTCCTAACTAAAATTTCTCAGTATTAGATTACTTGCGTTTTGCAATTCCCTATCCAACCTGATATGCTGCCTTTCAAAAGCAGATCCTGAATTTATCAATTTTCTGCTCTAGCTGCTACTCATTACAAATGTTTGGAATTTTGACCAATTAATTTCTATACCCATTCTCTGCATAAATCAATCATAGTTATTATATGATGCAGTTTTTCATAATTACTCCAAAGTTTGTTAGTGTTTGGTGTTGCTATTGCAGCGTTTTGATATATTTGGTTACACTGATGAATGCGTGGGGGATTCTGGAACATGCATGTCCCAGCTGTCTTTCCAAGTTCTTATTCTGATGATCATCAGACCATTCCCTAGAATTGCCAAAGATCTCATCATTCCGTAAGTGTATTAAATCAAGTATTTTTTTCACCCACAGAATTAAATGTGTTACAGTAAAACAGAGTTTGAGCAAACCTGTTTACAATGAATTCATGCTTACAGTGAAGTAATTTTCATTCTCCTAACTTTACCATAAGAATGTATTAAGACTGATTGAATGTAACAAAGAACACTTATAAAAAATCAAAATGGCTCATCCTGGTGCTTTGTTATAACTGTGTTTGACTGTACGTGAAATTTAATTTGTTTCAAGTTGGTACTTAGGATTTAATATAGGTATAAATATACACTTACAGACTTATAAGGAAACTATGGAGAAGTCGACCCAATTGGTGTTGTCGTATAAATGCCTGTCCTTGTGATTGCTGTAATAAAATCAATCGCATCAGCACAGAAGAAGCGAAAGATATGTATGAAGCAAACAAGAGACTGTTGTCCAACTTCTTAGAGCGGGAACGATTGAAACCACCACTAGGTGACTTCACGCTGAATGAGTACACAGAAAAAGTCATCCAGTATGGGTTTCTTATGGTAAGGATACAACTAAACAATCTTTTGTCATGATTATTTTCTGGCTTTATCATAGCCATCCAATCTGTACTGTTATACAGAGAGGTATAGTAAATGCATTAAAAATGTTTTACACAAAACCTCTCATGTGAAAGTATTAAATTAATGCTATTATCATGAGCGAAAAATAATGAATTAATATGCTCAAAGCATATATATTTTACTTTTCATTGAGCTATGACTGTACAATTGATATGCAGCTGTACAAATCTAGAAAAGAATGCACGCAGACTCCAAAAAGAAAAGAAAAGGAAACATACTGTTTACTAATTACTCTCCCTAAGTTTAGCATTAGACATCTTGCTAAATGCTGTTAATTTTTCAGCAGTTTGCGACCTCCTTCCCTTTGGCCCCTCTGATTATTTCTAAATGCCGTCCATTTTTCAGCTGTTAGCGGCCTCCTTCCCTTTGGCCCCACTGATTATTTCTAAATATCGTCCATTTTTCAGCTGTTTGCAGCCTCCTTTCTTTTGGCCCCTCTGATTATTTCTAAATGTCGTCCTTTTTTCAGCTAGTTGTGGCCTCCTTCCCTTTGGCCCCTCTGATTATTTCTAAATGTTGTCCATTTTTCAGCTGTTTGCGGCCTCCTTCCCTTTGGCCCCACTGATGGCAATCCTGCTGAATCTGATTGATATAAGGATTGATGCCAAGAGAATGCTGTGGAGCAATAGATGCCCCATTGCTTATATTCGACAGGACATAGGTTTGTCTTTTTAACTTTAAAGCAGCATGGTCACGATTTTGGTCAAATTTTATTTTTCTAATCGTAATGTTTACAGTGCTTTAGTAATGCATTTCTAATGATCAACCAAAATTTGAGGGTCAGTCGTATAGAGTTATAAGCAAGATACAGAGGTCACAATTCTTTGTTATATAAACAAGGCTCGTGCCATGATTTTCTTTACATTGGCACAATATACTGGTGAAAGTTCTTTTTCAAGCTAATTTTTTCTATCTGCTAATTTGTTTTGAATATAGATAAATAGCTCCTAGTGTTTGTCACATTCATTTTGGGTTTAAACCTGGAATTTTCTTTTCAACATTCAAAATGTAAACAAAAACTTGACCTGAGTTTTGTTTACATAACAAAGAATCTGAGCTCTGTATTTTCCCTAAAACTTGATGACTGACACTCAAATTTTGGTCGACTATTAGAAATGCCTCACTGAAGCATTGCAAACATTAAAAACGGAAAAATAAATGATGACCAAAATCGTCACCATGCCTCTTTAAATACTATGCCACAATATTGAAATCTTTCTATCATGACCAATTGTCAAATGAAATTGGTACATTGAATTTCTTTGTGTGTAAAGGAATAAAACCCTATTTTTTTAACAATGTTTAAAAAGAATTGCAATAGCCTTAAATAGAGTCCTTTGCAATCAAAACAAGGTATTTGGAATGTAGTAAATGTAATCAAATATGTAACATCTTCCCTTTTAATATAACGCCATGTACATAGGTGAAGGAAATTTCATGTACCAATATGACCAGTAAATTTTAATGTTTTCTACATTAATTTTATACATAACAACATGGTACTTCCCAGGAAAGTGGTTTGGGATTCTGAACTTTGTGAACACTGTGGGGGTGATCTCCAATGGATTCCTGATTGGTTTTACATCTTCATGGGCCTCGTCCTTTGACACTTCATCCAAACTCTGGATTGTTCTGGGATTTGAGGTATTTCTCATACATGTATATATTTCTCAACAATCTTTTGTAATAGTCCTGTTATCTGAGGAAATATTTGATAGTGTAAGTGATGCTAGTAAAGCCAATATAAAATTTTATACATGAACAGATGTTTATTAACGATCTTCGATCCTCAGCAATGTTCGATAACTCTAAAATATCCGGAATTATTTTATTCGTACTATAAATCTACCTTTTATATAGACAAATTTAAAAAGTCTTGTAGTGTTAATATTACACTCAACTATTCATCGAACTGCTTGGCTTAGTGGTTCGACGGAGACCTATACTACATAAAGGTTAAAGGGTTCGAGCCACCGATGCACCAGTACAACCTTTTTTTTCTAATTTGATCTCAACTTGCATTCCACTATATATTCCATTATATTTGTGATGATTGTGACAGAGTACATATTAAGTAAATATTTTCATTGTGATTTTAATATTTACCTTGATATGATAAAGGTTTTGCATAGAGTGTAAGATTCTATGGGTGTAAGATAATGTTATTTCTTGTATTTCAATGTTATATATTGCATTGCCCTGTTTTTCAGAAATGTATTTTGATAGTGTACACACATGTAATGCTTTTGACATGTTCCCCTTATTTACCGATTGTATTTTACAGCAAAATGTCTTGATTTGTAGCATAATTACTTACTGCGTCAGTTAAACATGATTCTTTGATTGTATTTCAACCTTCCAGGTCTTTTATTCTTGTTGGCAAGCTCTATTTTAAAAGCTTTTTATGATTTTTCCAAGCCTGTATTTTTCGTTTTTATATACCGCCATTAGAGTATTGGAATTTCGGAATATCACGCCCGATGCAAATTATAACTTTTGTGCACTACGTTTTATTGCGATTGCTACATAAAATATTGTATCGTTGTATGAATTTCTATAATTTTATTTGTCTTATATTGTGTAAATTACTGAATGTAATTGTTGAATTATGTTTTATGCATTAGTCAATGTTATTGCCGGTGACTGCCGGTGACTGCCGGTGACTGCCGGTGATTCCGGTGATCTGCCGTTGATCCCTAGGGAAGCGCGTGAGTTACCGGGGGGGGACTCTGTATAGCTATATAGAGGGGAGATCACCCGATCCGGTGGACTCGGGGTTTTACTATTGAGGTTAGAGGGTGTTTTTTTGTTACATTGATTATTCTAGGTAGAATTTAGGGGATTTTGAATATTTTATTCATTGTTTCATCGTGATAATACGGGTTAATCTCGTTTACACGAAAATTATTATATTTTAGGGAGTTTGTATTGGATTAATTTCGATACAGACGACATAGTTCATTTTATTTACGGTTAGACTAAGGGTTAATCTCTGAAATCTTACCGACTAAATAATTATAGTAAACGTTAATAGTTCTTGGAAATTTTATTATTCTAAATAACTGAATTATCGATATTTGAAAATATCTTAGGGATAATTTAACGTTATCGTCAGATTTGTTACAGTAAATAATTGGCAAAGTTTTACGTGAACAGTTAAGTGAGATATAGTCTGGTAATTCTAGATTATTTCTCTGTTCTTAGCAATATTTATTTGTACACTAATCGGGTCATTCTCGTTTAGTTTGCCCCCCCCCCCCCTTTGTTGAATTAACGTACACACGAAGGTTGTGCTTTAGTCTCACTATTTGATTTGGGTAATTCCCGATTATCAGTGAGTTTAATTGTAGGTGTACTTGTTATTATTGATCAGTTATACGTCTTGTTATTTTATTGTTGAATAAATTAACGTAAACTTTAAATAAGTCTTATATTTAATAACCCTCCGTAATTTCCTATATACGAGTCCAAACACAGGTTATTCTTGTGTTCAAATAATAGGGTCAATATTTACGAGAAATTCGTAATTTGATTGAAATAAATTCATGGGTTATTCTCGTGCAGGATTGCGTATATACTTGTGCAATAGCGAGCACTCAGGTCCGTTACATATCCATCGTGGCCAAAATTGCAATAACTTCGTAAAATGCATGGATACCATCAAAAAATTTCTTTCTATTTTATTTCATTTATAAAATTTGAAGGATAAATAACATTTTTATGATGAAAAATATACTTAAGGGCTGAGGATCGGAGAACCTTAAGCTGGTTTGATAAGGTAGTGGGTGGATGGTATATTAACTTAGCTTGTTATGATATTATATCCTTGGTATATTCCTTGCTTTTGTAGCATATTGTGTTTTCTCTGAAGTTTCTCATTGCTTACCTAATTCCTGATGTTCCTAGAGATGTTCAACTTTCAATACGACGAGTAAGTAAAAAAGTTCTAATGTAATAAATTGATCCAAGTGCCTAGGTATTATTAGTAAAATTCTGATTTTAAGAATTTCTTGATGCCTTGTTGGACAAAACTACTGTATGGTATATTCATATATCTTAGAGTATCATTTTAAATGAACTTGCCATTTAAGAATTAAAATGAATTTTTGCTATGAAAAGATAAATGATGTACTGCGTTAAAAATAACTAAAGGACATATATTCTTTTTGCAAATAAAACTTGATTACGCCATACATTTAAACTCCCAGTTTCCATATTCCCCAGAATCTAGTGTTATCATAATTACCGGTAATACTTTAAGCAATTTTTAAATACAAGCATTTATTTTACTGATTGTTTCAGTTTCAAGAAAATGTACATCTAGTTCATATACAATATACTACAGTATTCTGATATGTTTATATAAAATATCTATTACTAATCAAACAGGAGAAATATCAAGTTGCAAAAATCTTAGAGGATGCCAAATACAGTGAACCTGTCAACTACGGGGAATTGGTTCCCAAACACAAGAAAAAGAGGTAGACTCCATTTAGATTTGGATTTGGCTGACTATATCTTTCTTGGTTTTCATGTTTAACAGTGTTAAGATTAATCTTTATATCCAGTTTTTTAATTGGTCGTTTAATGTGTGACATTACAGTTGTACATCTGAAGAAGGGTAACAAATCTGTAAAAATGTGCATCTGAATTAGATTTTGCATGAATCCCCACGTTTCTTCTGTTTTCTGAACACACATTCTGTTTTTGAAAATTGCATGAAAAAAGTCTTTAAAACTCTACATACAATGACTGTATAAAAAAAATATATGTAAAAACTATAAGGAAGGAAAAAACTTCATTAATACACATACTGCCAGTAATTTTTAGGAAAATTTAAATTTCATATACTAGTATTGCAAAATTAAATTTAAGATTACCTTGAACAATGTAGCTGATATATATATAGATATTTGAAATTGTGAATATTTCTAAATATTTTTTTATACTGTGAAAAAAAATTATTAAACACCCATGTTGTCTGTATTTTGAATACTGGTAATGTCATTACATCAAATGCTTTCAATTGTTCCTAATACAATTATTGTATGGCATGTATTGCTTTTATATTTGGATTCACTGGATATTATTAGCATGTAATAGATGGACTGGATGGGGGAGTTAGGGGTAAAGTTGTTCAGCGTTGCCTTTTATGTCTGTCTTGTACTCACACGGCTGCTTTTGTGTTGCTAATGCTTCACTCATCACCCTTTTCACAGAAAGCACCGATCATCCAATTATGACACCTTTGTCCAGTTAGATGAAAGTGTTGGGAAACCTAAAGAGGATATAAAGAATACTGCAATACCGGAGGAAAATGTGTTCAAAGAGACAGACTCTGCCCCACAGGAAACATCCGATTTCAATCGACCATCATCGTACGTATATACAGAAACAATAATCATACTTGTTGTTTTTCCCTCCAATATTTATCCGTGTGAAAAAAAACCCCGTCTTTTAAATTAATTCCTATACCTCTTTTGGAGATGCCTTTGATTCAGCCTTTTAAAATAAAACAAGTTTTATAGTCTTTAACAAAATGCTTTGAGAAAGACAATTTTAAGGAACATTTATCTTAAGTAATTTGTCTTAAGTTGAAACAAGTTGAAAACAGAATCAAAAGCAGATCACCTTAAACCAATCCTTGAACTTTGACCTTTTATTACAGACTATATAGACTAATAGGATATGCCCCTCATCTGGCTACTGGTAAATCAAAACGAGGCCAATAAAACAATGAATGGATCTATAACAATATCAAAAATGCAAATGGGTGAAATTTGATGCACAGAATAAATCACTAGTGAGACCTCACATCTGATTAATACACACTCTCTCTGTTCTGATACCACAGAAAATGAATTAATAATCATAGGGTACAGAATATATACTCTAAGTTGTAAAACTGTGTGGGTATTCCAAAGGTCCGTTGGTATTTTATTTACTAATCAGTAATTAGCTTGTTCTTTAACACCCCATCTAACACTATATATTAGAATTCTAATTGAAATTTCAGTGCAAGAAATAATGGAAAAAAAGGGTTTAGTGAAAGATGGATAATGAATGAGGAAATCAAATTTGCAGGGGTGTTATTCAAGTTTAGAGGTACATGTATTAGGGTATAAATAGAGTCACCTACTATACTTGGGAAGTGTTGCAACCCTAGCATGAAGGGTCTTTTATTTATTCACCCTCAGAAAGACTGGAAATCACCATTCCCTTCCCCTAGAGGGCGCCTATATATATCTATATCTATATATATATATATATATATAAATACTTATAATTCAAATATAAGATCAAATTTAGGTATGCAGCTGATTAGAATCAAGTCTATATTCCCAGCTGATATGAATCTTACCATTTCAGCTTTCGATCATTTCAAATTCTCTTGCATGGTTTGTAAACTATCTGCATGTCTTCTGTGTCAGGGTGGAATCTGAGAAGGAGCAATGGTATGTTGTTAAGAGAGACATAAGCACCCCAAAAATCGCCAGGTAGGCCCGCTCTCACTGCATGCTTTACTGTGTGTTATACTGCTGTCTGCTTGTTAAGACCGTGTTGGTTCTGTCTATGTTACTTCAGTGTTAGCTGTGCATGTACTGAAGATTTTATTTTAACTTGTAAAAGGTTATAAACATCTGTGTACAACAGTTTGACTTGCCTGAAAAAATAATCATTTTAAGTGATATCTTTAAAATGGCATCTTGAACTGTAAATTGTTGCCAAAAAGGTCAATTATCTAATTCAAATTTTTCCATTTCTCTCAATATGTTAGCAGTTTGAGTTTAAGCTCAAGTGAGCTTTTCTTATCACCTGAAGTTTGGCATCAATCATTCAGAGGAGAAAAGAGTCTATAAAAGTCTGCAAGAGTCTATAAAAATCTCAACAAGAACCACTGCACCAAATATGCATGCATATACATCAACCAGAAAACTCTCAAAATAGTTATATATCTGGAATTGTTCAAAATTTGACTCAGGGAACAATATGTTACTACATGTATAAAGAAATAATCTTGTATATTCAAATCGGTTCACTGTAACTATTACCCAAATTTGGCAACAAGAGGGGTGCAAGGTTTTTCATATGTGAATATAATGTGGAAAATCTGGAATTATGATTGCATGGGCTTAAAACTAATTAACAGCTATGAATGATTTCTTCTTTTATTCTGATTAAAATTTGATTGAATTATAAAACTCAAGAGCTATAGTTTTAAAGAAATAAATACATGTATAGATATGGATACAAAAATTCATTTGAGAATTGTTACACAGATGAGCCATGTGGCCCATGACACTATTGCATGTTTTACAACAGTTTAAGTTATAATTCATCTTTTATTAGATATTAATTATCATTTGTTTAAATTCTGTATCATACTGCAATCTGATTTAAAATCATCTGTTTTGAAACACTACGCTGCATAACAGAGTAGGTGAATGTAATCAGATTGCCATATCTCCTACGCTTTCCCAGTATATCCTAGAGGAACCTGCAACCTTGATTTATTTAGTTGGCATAATGTTTACTCATATGTCATTAATTGTTCCAGTCCAATGAGTCTGCTTTATATGTGATGGTGCAACAGAACATTGCATGATGGTGCAACAAAACATTGTATTATGGTGCAAAAGAGCATTGTATGAGGGTGCAAAAGTGTACTGTTTTATGGTGCAATATAGCATTGTATGTTAGTGTAATAGATAATTGTATGATGATGCAAAAGAGCACATTATATTGGGGTTTAATTAGGTATATTGTATGATGCAACAAAGCAATGAATGGTGGTGAAACAGATGGTGAAACAGAGCATTATATAATGGTTAATTGGAGCATAGTGTTACAAAACATTGCTTTTGCAACAGAGCATTATGTAATGGTGATACAGAGCATTATTTGATTTTGCAACAGCACCCCTTAAGTTGTGTTGGTTTGGCAGATTGCTGTGTAAAGGAGTAATGGCACATTGTTTGAAATTGTGTTTCTTTGTGAAATAGTGATGGCTGGATTTGTTGCATTCTTTTTTTTGTTTTTTGAATTTATGCAAATGGCCCTTCTGGACACCAATTTCTCCCCCCCAAAAAATCATTTCTTAATTTTTCTCTTTCAATGTTAATTGTGAGTTACAAAGCCATTTTGAGGTATTGTGTTGTACCTCATGTGAGAAGCATGCATGTAATGAATAGAAGTCATTTTATGAATGTACGCTAAATAAATGGTATATCAAGCATATAATTTACTGTAGTTTGACTCATAGATGCTATCAACAGGTTTAAAAGGATTATAGATGCATAATTGTAAGAATGAAAATTAATTCAAAATAGATATTTAAGTGAGAAAATCCTTTTATTATACATGCTAACTAGCTAATCAAATTTCTTTTATTGATACATGTTTTATCTCCACAATGCTTTGTTACAAACATTGGTAACAGAAAAATCAGTACTAGTATTATTTTTTTTTATTTTACAGTGCTAGAACAGGAGGGGACCTAAGTATATCTGGGGTGGATCCCAAGTTAAAGAATGGTAATGTATTTCAAAACTGTTTAACATAATGTAAATATATATTGGTACATAATATATTGGTTAATGTAACATCGACCATTAATAAATTTCAGAATGAATATTTACTTATCTAAATTCTTGCAAAGTGAATAAAGTGGCACACAAATAGTCCTGTGTTTTATGCACATTACAGGTGAGACAGCAGATTCGATTGTGTAAAGAGAAGGGAACAATTGAACCAAGGAAGCTGTGCAAGCTCTAACTGGATATCAACCTCTTACTTACTGTAAAAGGATGCTTCTAGACTGTTACTAGATTTAGACAAGAGATTGGAGATTGATAAGGACAAGTAGAAAACTACAATCACAGAATTCTATGGATCTCTTTGTGTGTTTAGCAGCTAGCTATCTCATAAAGCAATGGGCATTTGTAGTTATGACCAGCAACAAGTGCTTGTTATAGAACTTATACCCTGTAATATAAGAAATCCTCATTGGTAGCCATTAATTGTATTCCACAAGGTGTCCTGTTAGGGTAAGATGAAAATTCTCTTTATCATCTGTAAGCTGTGGCAGTATACAGCACTAAGTTGAGGCTGCCTGTCTGTCTGTCTGTCTGTCTGTCTGTGTAAAAATGTTTCTAGGCTTCTAATCTCATACGCTGGGTTAAGATGATTTGTTTTGGAGAATAGCTCACTATAGCAAGGTAACAGTAACCTCTGCTACAAGATCTCACTATGATTGAATCTTAGTATTGAGGATAAATCCAATATAGAAATGGGAAATGAATACAAATTACTAATTTATACAAAGAGATTGCTACTACAAATGTACCAGTGTTTTTTAAACATCCTTTTTTAAAACAAGCTTTTTAAATTGATTTAAGTATACATGTAGTTTAAATTATATAATAGTGCTACCCAGTATACAGTTTCATTTATACCATATTGTAATCCTGAACACTTAATTGCATGCAGGCAAGATGAAATACTGTATACATGCAGTTTGTTTTCCATCCTAACTTATTAATTTTGGTTATTCTAATTTGCCCACCCCAAATCGAATGGATTAAAAGTGGGCCAACTTCATCCCTACAGTGCTGTAGTGGGTATATATAAAGTTAACTTGGTGCAAATTCAACCCAGTTAATCTAGTAAAATATGGGATATTTTTCAGTTCTCACTGTGTTATTTTGATTAGAACTCTGCAAATGATAGTGTAGAGGCAACTGCTAACTGTGATACATATAGATATTTTCTGTGGTTTCATCAATATTTGTTGAAACCCAGTTTTTGTAGATGTTGTAGTCAAGTCAATGTTCATCAATATAAGACATCTGTCATCATATTTCAATGACTATACCTTATATATTTTGTCCACTATTTTAAAGCTGAACACCGCTTGTAAATAGGCACCGTCACACAGGAATATACAAAATACCTACAAATATTAATGAATCTAGTACAGTATACATCTCTCATTTTGCTCATAGTACCAAAGAACAGATTATAACACAAACTTAGTCTCTCTCTTACCAAAGCTAGAACTCGTCCATTAGAGACATTACTCTCGTATTATCTTCATGAAATGGCATCTTCTTCACTCATTTGACTTTTATCTTGCAATGCAATTCATTGGCATAATAAAAATACTCGGAATGTTTCATGAAATGTAAGAATTCCATTCCCTTTTTTGTGTCTATATCTATTATCAGAAAATTGGGGGTACATATTTCATTTTTTTTTTCATTTATATTAAAAAAATCTCTTTGAACTCAGGTCAACATCTTTATTGGTTGGTTGTTAATGTGCCTTGATTTTAATCATTTTACCAAATAAAAAAGGTTTTTTTGGATTTATAATGTCATTAACAAATGGTGACTGTATATACAGATAGTCATGATACTTGATAAATAAAGACCTTTACTTTCTTGAATTTGTATAAAATGAGTATTTCTTAAATCATAACCATTTTGCTTATTAAAAAAAGGAAAAATAAAACCGAAGTATCTTTATATTAAATAAGGTAGGTATGGTTTATATAAAGAGTACAGTACTCGCAGACAGACAACATTAAGGATCAATTTTTAAATGATCCTTTGTTGCATTGTAATAGAAATTACTGAGTGATTTTTTCAAGTAAAATGAAAAAAACTTGAAAAAACTTTAATTGTCATAGAATATATGGCAAGATAAGTGCCAAACAAACAGATAATAATATTTTATCATTTTGATTTCTGGCTTTTTTTCTGACTGTACATGTATACATACATAGGTATGCGTAAACATCTTTAAGCTTTCATAATACTTTCAATTTCTGTACATTTGATTAAATGATATTTTCACTCTGTTGGTGTACAACAATTACCTCATTTTATGGTGTGTTGTGTTCCCGTCCATTTCTTGCTCCTTTTTTTCAGTCATTTTAGTTTAGTGGACTCGTAGCCATTGGTGATTTTTTTTCCTTTTACGTTATTCTTTATGTTACATTGTATGCTGTGTTTTTTGTTTACGGTTCCCTCCATTCAGTCCTAGACTCCCTACAACCATGATTTATACAAGTTTTTTCCTGGGTTTTTAAGGTTGTTGCAAATGTTGTTTTAGTTTTATAAAAATTAAGATGTATATTTCATGTATTTTCTTGTGTATAGATGCTCAAGAATTGTTCAAATATTTGAATTTCATGTCCAAATATAGATTATTGCATATGGTAAATCTTTTCTACTTTATTACTTTGAACCAAAGTGATTGTCAGCTTTGATAAACTAATTAGTAGAATGCAGTGAACACAAATTTATACTACCGGTAGACTAGTTTACACCTTTTTCTGATTACTACTATAGATAGAGCATGCAGGTACGATAAGCACCTTTTTATTTAACACTCAAAAACAGGCCACCTGCAGAAACAGTCAATTTTAGGAGCTTGTATTAAACATGTTGCAAGCCATTTTATGTATAGTCAAGCAACATGACAAATGTTCATTAATGTATAGTCCAAAAAAGTTGTTTCATGCATTGCTGTAAATTTGAGTTTTTACTATGATAAATTTTTAAAGAAAACATATTCCAACTTATTTTTTCTACATTGGTAGTATATATTGTCTTCTGTAAGCTGATATTGTAAAAGATGTTATAATTACTTTTTACACTTGTTAATGATCTTTGTAATAAACAGTAGAAATGTGATGGTTTTTTAGTTTATAACCCCATTTGTAAAGTTTACACTATTTTCTCACAATGAAATTATGATCACCATGGAGAGATGTTTACTTTAAAAACCTATTTATTCTCTGTGATGGCAAAAGGATTGCCCCATCAATATCAACTGATAGCATCATGTTCAAGTGGGACAATAAACTTGTTATTGTCCATATAGTCACATCTTCGCTAGCCAAGGGTTTTTGGTCCACTCCGCTCTCCATTTATGGGGACCGGAGTGGACCGGAAACCCTTGGCTAGCGAAGATGATAGTCAGTAAATAGATGTTTTATTATACCAAAGAAAACTTTATTTGTTGGCAGTGCAGTTTTTTGTTGGTAAACAAGTAAGATCAAAATTAATTTTGATACACCAGAAGAGTTCCGAGATTGAAAGCAATGGAAATTGAATACTGCTGTTGAATAGTTTCAGTGACTTCACCATGGACAAAATTGCACAGAAACTATTTCACAGTAAACATTGTCTACATAAAATTGCAAGTTAATTTGCCATAGTTTTATATAGAAAAAATTCACGGAGGTATAATGTTTAATAGTCTTTTTTCTTTTATTGTATGTTGACACTGAAATACAATTATGGGTCAAAAACAGAAGGCCGTAATACAGAGAATCGTTTTATTAGATATATATTGAACAGCTATAAAGTGATGCAATCATTTCATTCTCATTCTCAAAATTAACAATAAAATAATAAATAATCTTATGATAAATATACATCTTAAAAAGAATAATTAAATTTAAAACATTTAAAATTGCCATGGAATTGCTGCGAACTTAAAAATGAAGTACATCTATTGAAAATAATATAAGGAAACAAAGTATGAAAGTCCTTCCAAACTGTTGACCTTTTTCATTTGCGAATTGTACATATTCATATGATTTGAATTCATTAGAAGTTAGAAGGGTTACCTGGGCTAAAATATATATAAAGGTACTTCCAACTACACTTGACTAGGTGTACACTAGTGAGGGGTCTACAAGCAAGGATCAATTCTGACAATATTCTGAGTATTCTCGATAGGTCTAAGCTTGTTAACCTACAATTCTACAAAAATAAATCAATTTTTATAATAAATCTGTTTAAAATATATATCTAAAAAAAAATTGGACAATATTCTATTAAAAATGAATTCTTAGTTTATGTATGGTACTAAACTGTTGCCATATACTAGTATACAATTATTATCATTTAGAAATATAATCTAATAATCCTCAAATTAAAATTTGTACTACAAAAATACAACCTAAAACTTTAAATACACTTTATATAAAGGATACTTAAAAAATTGAAAAAGCACAAAGTAAAATGCATTTTTTCTAAGGTAAGACAATCAAAGTTTGAATTCTAAGACCATGCAGGGTCTATTTTGCTAAATCTTCCTTTGGTCCATATGATTGATCGAGTATAAACATAAATGCATATAAATTATGCTATAAAAAACAAGTCTGTTATTGTAGACAATTCATGAAATGTACATAATATCACAAACAATGTACATACAAGCACCACTAATCAGAATATCTAAATATAAATAGGGTGATGAGACAGCTTACAACAAATATCTTAGAAAACCTACATGTATATAACATCACCACATTCCATGTAATATAAACATTGGGATTTGCAAAAACAAATTTTAAATTTAATTTTTCCAAAAACTAATCAAGATAAGACATCATTGAGATGGTGCCAAACTCGAACTGTCCCCTTTTAGTAAACTATAGAATCACATGTAAATAAGAAAGAGACTTGTAAAGAAATGTACCTTGACCTTAACAGAACCATAAGGAATGCTAATATTAACCCAACAAGATAACTTCAAAGATTGGCCATGACCTTGACCTCCGAAACATATAGGTTCAAGGTCACTGCACAAGTTTATCCTTAGGCACTCTATGATTACAAACTTGTTTTAGATTGAGTTAAGTGTTTACGTTAGTCATGATTGATATAATTGTGTTTTTCTGCAGGATTTGTAAATGAACTTTGACACTGCAATCGTTATTGTGGTTTTCAGAATAGAAGAAGTTATATAGATAATATTCTGAGAGAGAGAGAGAGAGAGAGAGAGAGAGAGAGTGAGAGAGAGAGGGGGTAATCTTAGTACCCATTACTCTTAAAACAATGACACCTTTATCCATCAACAGTAAAAATTTACCCCTTTTCTTTTTTTTTACCCATGGCCTAACTAATATTTCAAACTACTCATATTATTGACTACTAGTAATTATCTACATAGGAAATGGAAGCATATACCAGGTACTTTGGTATAAAAACATTGTTTAAAAAACATAGTTGATTATGATATACATGTATTATGGTATATTATATCAATGATATTCACGAAACAAGGAAAAGTATTTTTAAAATGTTTTACAAACAGAAAACTGCTTGATAATAATTCAAGAAATATAAGTTTGACAATCAAAATATACAATATGATATCACTTTGCACCAAACTCAAATAATTGTTTAAAAAAATCAATTCAAACAGCTGAAAACCCAACCTGGACGGATCATAAAAATATAAATATAGCACAATTGAGTCTATGAATTCCTTAGTTTTAAATTAAAATTATTTTAAAAAAAACATAGAAAAATGCTTTCATAAAATGTATAAAAATTAAACCAAAAATAATATTATAAATAAAACATATAAATATGTCACAGAACACGTGTATAGAAAAATGGAAGTTTTGCAAATTAAGTCAGCTATTGAGAAAAAGATTAGCCTGAAGTTATCCATTTGATATTGGTGTTTTAGATGAATTTCATTTACACATCTATTTCCGATCTAAAAAAAGAAAAAAGAACTTACATTAACATATCATAAAACATCAGACTTTGAGTTTTTGAATGGTATTTTAATTAGATCAACATGGAGGTCTAGTGGTTAGGTTGGTCACTCCTTGTACTAGAGGATATCAGTTCAATACCCAACCACAACAATTATTATTTTTTTTAATAAGGAAAAAAGTGCTGATTTACCTACCAAAGTTAAGGAACTTATTTTGGTGTTTATTAGTTATCAACAAGAACACCTCAAGGTCACTCACCTGTCCCTGAGGACGGCCTTTGCTGAGCTGCCAATCGGGAAATTCTCGTCGTATACCCTGCTCTCTCTGTAGTCTGGAATATCTTCCACTGAGGAAAGAGAAAAGGAGAGATTTATGATCACTGCAAACTCAGAGCCAAAAAAAAAAATAATTGAGAACTCATTCAAACTTGACCATTCTAATCATTTACCTGAATTGCGCCGAGTTCTTTTCTTCTTTCTCTTTTTTAGTTTCCTCACAGGGGAGGTAATGATGTACTCCTGGGGTCTAATATAAAATGAACAGAACCATTAATAATTTACTCCTGGGGTCTAACATAAAATGAGCAGAACCATTAATAATTTACTCCTGGGGTCTAACATAAAATGAACAGAACCATTAATAATGTACTCTTGGCGTCTAACGTAAAATGAAAAGAACCATTAATAATTTACTCCTGGGATCTAATGTAAAATGAAAAGAACCATTAATAATGTACTCCTGGGGTCTAACGTAAAATGAAAAGAACCATTATATCTTATCATAATCATCATCATTATCTCTCATAGTTCAAAAGATCTGTTCACTATGTTTCTCTCTTTTTCTATCGTAGTTGTTATTCCCATACACATTTCTAAACTTCAAACTTAAGGATGAGAGTTTTTGTACAGTTCACAGTTATTTCAGTTTTCAGTACAGGTGAAACCTTATACCTGAGATTGAGCATCTCTTTAGCAATGCAGTAAACAAAGAAAAGAAATATGGCTGCATTTGTTGAATAATAAAACTTTAATGATAATAAATTCTATTCCTTTAGTATGGATGTGTCCTTACTCGTATTCCCTATCGTAGGCTGCGTTGTCGTATCCTCCATCCTGGTACTCGTAGTATGTCACTTCCCTGGGTCTATCCAGAATAATGTCTGTAGCTGTAGTTGCAGAGGGGGTTTTCCTAAAACATAGAATAGCAGGTAAATATGATACTTATTCTACAATCTACAAATTATTTAGTGACATTGTTTAGATATAAGCTTGCAAGTTTGTTAATCCTAATGTTAGACTTCTATTTAAGTGATCTCTCTACAGTGCATAAAACTGATCTTTCCGCTATTGTTAAACTTACTTGTTAGTTACCTCTTTTCAAAACCTTGATTTGACATCCCCTGTACAGTTGAACTTACTGGCAGATATAACGGACCTCTTATAACCAACTTTTCTTTTACTGTTAGCTTTACTTTTAAGTGACATCTCTATATTACTTACAAGGGACCTTTCCTACAATATCTATAACTACCCGGTAACATCTCCTCTACATTTAGACTTACTTACAAGTGACCTCTCTATGTACAGTACCTATAACTGACTGCTTCTCTCTGTTTGACTTACATGTAAGTGACCCGTCGGTGAGGATCCTGTCTAGGTACCCCGCCCAAGTCCTGGTCCACGTATCTGTAATCTCTGTGATGCTCCTCTTCCAGTGTTCTACAGCATTGGAAATCAAACATCGAAGAAGCGATTAAGATATATATCTCACAGTTAACAAGTATGTCCTTATATAGTTTATTCCCTAACAAGCATACATGAACGCACCATTTCAAATGACTATATATTTACAATACACAAAGCATATGTGGAGTTACCTTTGGAACTTGTCTATTGCTTCCCCCATTTTGTATTTTTTCTGTAAATATAAAAGATTAATGTTTTGTTATTTCAATAATGCATGCATTGCATTTCAGTGGGGGATAAATTGTGACTGACATAAGGGGTATTGTTTGATTTTCTTAGACAATTTTTGGCATTCCATTTTCTGAACTGTGTGCAAATAGTGTGAAAAACTTTATTCCAAAAGAACATCACAGAAAGTCAATCAAAAGGTGGTGAAGACTCTTTATTATTAATGCAGTCTAAAATGATTGCACAACAAATAAAATAAACATGAAAATTCAATTATATAAGCTTTCTCAGGTCATGAGTGGAGGTGGTTCTATTGGAATGAAATCAGAACAGGTCATGCAGCAGTTTCTTTAAAGCTTAAAGCTCTAGTTACCATGGCTGCAGGCATTTTTGCCTTCCTAGGATGGCATTTGAAATTGGTTAAGAAATCATATTTTAAAAAGATTAATAGTTAATACAATGAACACTAAAATACAACATACTGTACATATGGGGAAAATGTATAAAAAAAAAAAACCAAACCAAAACCCAACAAAATCTCCCCCACCTGTTAAATTTATCAAAACACTGCAGTATAAATAAATACATTCTCTATTGCAGTACAAATAATATATCAAGAAAAAAATGTTGGGTCTGCTTTAAGCAGCTTATGACAGATCAAATGTCACCTTAAATTTTCCCAATCAATCAAATGTTATAAGCATTAGAAAATTAGAGTTAACATTGGCCATTCCTCAGGACTGGATTAATAACTTTTAACTGAATCAAAGTAGGTTATGTTAGAAAAATAATGCGAAGTAGTCTAATGGTGTTACTACATTTTGTATAACAATGCATTATAATCATTAATGACTTCGGTTCAGGAAAACTCCTTTAAAGGAAATATGTCAGTATGATTAAAGTTTGGCTCAGGATCATCAAAGCTTAGCTCAGTATAATTAAAGCTTAGCTCAGTTTCATTAATCATTAAAGTTTGACTTTCCTGAGAATTATAGAATAAGCATTGTCATCAGCCTTTCTCCATTTACAATATCCCAGTGCTGTTTTAATAATTTGAATTTATAGTAACAGAATACCAGAAAACTCTATCAATTGGAAACACAAAGCTGTGCTCTGGCAGGATGCTTTAACAAATATAATTATGCTGTAAGGATCAAGGTCGGGGGGGGGGGGGGGGGGCTAAGGGTTTGGTGGTGTTGAAATTTTTCTTTACAAATGAGTGACTGGCATCATACAAAATTAATATTTTTTTTTTTTAACTTTAAATCATTACTAATTTCCAAATCAAGCCCTTTAAGCTCATATAGCATAATCAATTCCATTTAAGCATTAAATAATCTATACGCTCAATAAAGAGAAGATCCTTTGATTCATCCATTCATAAAAAAATAAAAGATATATTCAGTGCTATAGGGGAGAGATCAAAAGATAAATTTCCAAGTGAGTGGGGGTATAAAGTACAGGAAGTTTATGTCATTGGACATCAATAATATAACATTAAAAATTGTGCACATGTACATTAGACTTTACATAATTGGTTTTCTTTAAATGAATAAACAAAAGAAACACATGTTATATTGCAATTATATCGGGTACTTCTAATAGTACCTAATAATAAACCTGACATTCAGCATATCAATATACATGAAGTATTGAAGGAAGGGGTCATTATGAAAACTTTAAAAATTTAGTTTTTTGTCTGATGTTGAACTTTTGATCTCACCCCTCAGGCTACATGATGTATAGGCCACTCCATTCAACATGAACTCAGTGTTACACATAGCCTTCAAAAAAACTCACCAAACACCATTTAGCAAAAGTAGTTTTATAGGATGTTGGAAAGTTAGTCCAAACTAAGACACATGATTAAATACGGTAGAAGACAGGATTACATGTATGTTAGCAACACAAATTCAGATATAGATACTGAGGGACAGTATGAACAAATTTAAGTGTAAAAAAAATATTAACATCTCTACTCTGTAGACGCATTTTCTGAAATACAACAAAAGACATGTCTGAGGACAAGGCTAACAAACATATACACTTTAATGCATACTTTCTTTTAAATGCTGGTAAAGAGGACAAGGTTTAACAAACATATACACTTTAATGCATACTTTCTTTTAAATGCTGGTAAAGAGGACAAGGCTTAACAAACATATACACTTTAATGCATACTTTCTTTTAAATGCTGGTAAACTTGTATCAATTGGAAAGATTATAGAATAGATAAATTAACAGGGTAAACATTTTAAACTAGATAAAACCTTGAAGGATCAGAAAGAGGTACAGTTAGGTCAAGCCACACCAAACCTACAAAGTCAAGTACATCTGTATAGGGAGGGAAGCTATAGGGGAAAAAGAGTACCTTGCGTTTCTTTAGGGCAACATCTGCTGGTGTATCAGGAACGATATAGGCAAATATAAACATAATGATCAGGGCGATGTGCTGCAAAAAAGCATACACAATGATTATTAGGATATTCTGCTAAAGATGCTGTAACAGAAAAATAAAATGCAACCTCTACAGCCAAAAGAAGATTAACATTTTTTACAAATCATAATATTACTGATTTGGTGGTACATGTACATTGCAAAGAAAGTGTTGTTACCTCAAATCCGATGACAATCCAGACTTGTTCCGTTGGGTTGAATGTATTTCCCCAACTGGAGGTAAAGGCCACCAGGAAAGCGTTGGACACCACACCACAGAAGTTCATAAATGTAAGGATGGTATACCAGGTGCCTACAACCCAGAATTTAAACCATTTTATGCAAGTATTATTGCCACTTTAATAAGCACATGGAATTTTTATTGATCAGTATACAGTATTTCCAATTTGTTGTCTTTGAAGAATTTACTTGGGCAAAAAGTTACGTAGCCTTTGTTGAAAATAATCTGGGTAAACTGAATATGTTCACCTGTGTGCCATATACATGAAAATTTCTTGAAGTCAAAAAACATTTTTCATATTAAGTGTATAGAAGGTCCTTGATCCTGCATTTAAATACACGCAGGTACATGTATAATTGGTATTAAACGCATTATCTGTACCTATGTCTTGGGCCATGTGTGCTATGGGTCGTTTATAAATCCAGAGCAGACGCCAGGCATCGATCCTGATGTCCAATGCGGTGGTAACGAGTGCCATTAAAGGAGCCAACGGGAAAGAGGCAGCAAAAAGCTGAAATCACAATTTAGCAACAAATAAAGAGATGATCAAAGACCTTGTAATCAAAGTTATTAAAACTTGTGATTACAAAGTTACTAAATATAATAATGGCAAAGTAAAATCCTACAGCAGCTGCTACATACTCTGTTTATATTAATATACATTATCAAAAGTAGATCAGATCATTCTTTGTGAGGAACTCCCATGGTTACCATAAGGAAGCCGAAGATGATGACTTTCTCTGTGTATTCACTCAGAGTGAAGTCTCCCAGGTTCTCCTTCTTGACATGTTTCTCCAGGAATGTTTCCTCCCTCTTGCTCTTCTCTGGCTTCTTTCCTCCAAAACAGCACCAAGATGGACGGTGCCTCCATTTTTTCTTCAAAAAACTGCATAACAAAGAAATGACTTCATGACACACATAAAAAGGTCATTCAAATTATTTGGAAATAGGAAGAAAGAGCTTTGGCACCTTAAAACAACTTGAAAGAACTTACGGTAGTATGGCATCTGTACATAACTTTGGGAGAGGCTTGGAGATCATCAATATGAGAACTTGGAAGGAAAGCTGAGACATACAAGTTCCCTCACATTGGTCCCGGTATTCAGGTCCATAGCCAACTATCCCGTTATCATCAAAACGCTAAAATACATAGTCACATGTTAGACCAGATACTTACCTGGGACAAATCAAATTAAAATTGAAAAATTGAAATTATGTTAATGTTTTATAAAGCAAAATTTACTTGATTTTACATGTACTAGGAAAACCTACCCCTCGGAAAAACGCGATGTAGAAACATGAAGAGTAGTTGTTCACGAATTGGAAGGCAAAAAGTTTAATGATCAACGAATCGTCATATTTAGTCTGAGTCCTGTGGTTTTCTGTAAGTAAAATGTAATGTATTAAAATATTCTGTTCATCGGGCTTCCATGAGATTTCTCTTCTCACTCGTGTTCTTTTTCATTTATTTTCTACTTACCCCAATCAGTTAACTTGACAGCCAAAAAGTCATAAAACTAAAATAAAATAGAGGTTGAATACAGAATAATATAATAGAGGTCTGGGACAATTGATTAATGACATATAAAAAAGATACAGAGAAATTATCAATCAGCAAGATCATGAACAGTTTACCAAATTCTTAGAGAAGTAGTATAACAAAAATATAAAAAAAAAATAAGTATCAATGTTAACTTATAAAAATATATTTAGCTATATAATGTTCCATCTTCACAATAAGAGCTGTTGTGTTTATGATATATTTTCAGACAATACCAGATGTTGGAGAGAATTTTTTGACAGCCATTAAACAATCCCTCCTGTTTAAGAGGGCTTGATGGTCATAGCCATTTTTATATTGTATTGGTCCTCTTAATAAGAAGAGATGTATATAAAAATATAGGGCATATCCAAATTTAAAAGGTAAAATATGTGCCATTGGATTTTTTCTTAATCAAACAATAATTTATACCTGAACAAATCATATCTTAAAATTTTTTTAGGTAGATCTGATGGTTAGTTTGTTGACCATCCAGCCTCCTTAATTAGGAAATTTACAGTAATACAGTAACATGTTCAAAGATTTTACAAACCCTTCCCAGCACAAAGATGGAGAATGCGTTGAGAATGGAGGGAACCACGGTGGCGGTTATTAGACACAGCTCGGGGCTGGCTGAGCTGCAGTAGTCAACTTGCACAAGGACGCGGTAGATGATGACCGCCGTCACGCTCGCCATCACCACCAGTACCATGAACAGGAGGGTGATCACAGAGGTCAGGTACTTCATAAACTGGTACCTCATCGGATACTTCAGGATCTGGAAGCCATCTACAGGGTCCTAAAGTTACAGTGAAAATACAGGGTCATGTAATTCAACACGAGAGAAAAAAGATCAAGGTGGTTCCTTATCATACAGTGCTTTATTTGAGCATCTATAAAAATTTTCTGTATAAGGACGAAGCTAATGCCATTACCAAGAGGTAAAGCTGACATTTGTAAAATCTAGTCACAACTGCTATGCTGTGTAAATATCATCACCAAAATCAAATTTTCAACAACAATTTTTTTGTGAATTAGAGGTATTAAAAAAGTTTAGGGAATGTAAATGAAATGAGGTTTAGAGTACATAAAAAAAAAAGAGTGTTTTCTTCTCCTTACGATTTCTGTTGTGGTGCCATAGAACTCTGGTCTGTCGGGTTCATTGACCTCATAATCCGTCACATCCCACAGAAAAGCCCACCTGCTCTCTGTTCTCTTCCAAAACTCCAAAAATATTGTGCCTGAAACATTTTACGTAACTGTTATGCATTTTGAAGGATTATGCTTTGGCCTTCAAGTTTGAAGGTCATAGCACATTGTTTTCTCATAAGCATTCTTTGAGTGACATACATGTATATGGGAATCAAAACTAAGGGAAGAGATGAAACGCTCTCTATCATCAATTTGCTGAGATAGGCTAGACCAGGAGTTTTGACCTAGGTACTAGCTCCTTCAAGGTCGCCGTATATCCTTTATCAATAAGCATTCTTTGGATGGAGCACAGTATTATATTAGTATTGGAAATATTTTCTTGATTTTTTTACATGGAGATCTGCGACAACCTTGACAAAAGTTGCTTAAAGGTCACTACACACCTCTTTCCAAATATAATCTGTGAATAAAGTTTGAGCCAAATTGGGTAAAGGGGAGAAAAAAATACAGTTCAGAAATGGATTAGTTCTGACAAGGATTTTACACAGATATCCACTATGACATTGACCTTAGACCAATAAACTTGGTTCCAGGTCATTGCACGCCTTATATTTAAAAGCACTGTTGGTGATGTATAAGCCAGATTGGGTCAAGGGGGAAAATATGCTCTGAAAAACTGATATCAGTAGACGGATGGAAGAATGGCCAGACAGATCACTATGGGGCCCCCGCAAGGCAGCTAGGGCCTGATAAAAAAGATTTTCTTATAGTATGTAACCTTACCCCAAATACAGATGACCATGGCAAAATATGGAGTCACATCATTATCAAAGGACTGCTTAATGGTGTCCAATAGACTGAAATTAAAGCATTACATTTTTTTTAGTATCAAAGAGATCATTTTGAAAACAATTTGAAAGATGATAACTGATTTACAATATATAATTACATTTAATTTCAAATTTTATTTAATTATGACAGTCATTTTTCATTGTTAAAATGAGCCTCATAGTGTAAATCTATTATTATTATTATAGTGTTACTTTTTAAGAAACCTAAGTCTGTTTCTCTTACCTTGTAGCATTCAGGTTATTTTCTTCATACTGAATTCTAGTTTTGATGCTGAAATAGTCAAAGCAAGACAATATTCATGAATTGATTTATTTCTATCAACAGAAATAGGGAATTATTGACCTGCTATAGAAACAATACATAATGACAAATGATAAACCTGTGGTAATTTTGCCCTATATTTAATGTGTAGGTGTACCTTTTGAAAAGTCCATAAATAAAGATGGCCAATCCAAACAACATAGGGAGCCAGAGAGATGTTATCAAATGTCCGGACCAAGCAAAGTACAGGGCAATCTTCTCCCCAAAGTAGTTTCTTATCCTCCATAATGGCTGAAACTGGTAAAGAGAGTCAGCCTAACATCAGTGCACTGATTAATAAACCAATTGAAAGGGTAGAATAAAACAGGAGAATGATGTTCATCTTATTCACTCCTTAAATTCCCTCAATACTCCTGTTCCATAAAAGAAAAATGTTGATTCAAACTTCTTAAAATTTTTCTTGCATATCTATTATAAATTTCTTCCCTTGACAAAATATAGACAGGAGTTGAATATTCTGACCCCTCAGGTGCCGACCTTGAACAGTTTGGTCCAGGACCGGTTGAGGAGTGCCCGGGGGTCAAGGGCCTTTTGCTCCAGTTCTTTGGGGTCCTCCTCTTCCTCATCTGCTGAGTCTTCATCATTGATTTTGCCAACATCTGATGCTTCATGTAGCACTACAGACTCCTTGTAGACTTTCTTCATGATTAAAAATGGAAGATCTAATCAAAAGATAACAAGAATATTTTAGTAACTCTCAATAAAATCTTTAATTAATTTATAAAAATTTTTGTAAAAAACCTGCAAACAAACAATATTTCGAAAGAAATGCATTTCAAAAAATAAGATGGGGAATTATAGTAATTTTAAGGACAGACATATGCACGACCTTAATTAAGAATTCAGAAAAACCTGTCTAAAATGATTAGCTTTGGTGCAGATTTGATCATGCCTGTGTTAATAAAATCACATGGTGATGAATTTGAACAAAATTAAAATTTCCTTTTTTAGCAGATTTATTTTAAATTGACAAGATTAAAGTTGATACAAGTATGATGAAAAATTGAAATTTGGACAATCAGTTCTTACTGATTTTCTGAAGTTCCTGATCATTTTCAGCGTTCCTCAACTCCTGCAAGGTTTTAGCATGGCCACAGGAACAGCAGTTGTCTGAAAAATAAAGAAGAAGGTACAGTTTCTTTCAATATTTGCCCTGAATTCAAAAGTTGTTTAAATCTCATGAAAGTAGACATATACTATCTTGAACATGTGTTTATAAAATACCAAGTTCTACACTTTATCATGTTTTCAAAAAAATATTATCATTTCAACATTTTGTCATATTTCAAAATTGTAGTCAAAAATGATGAAAAATGCCACATTTTCTCATAGTTTTTTGAAGATCGAGAAAAACATGTCTGCAGCTGTCACCCACAACGAAATTAATATATTTTCTGTGATATCTCATTATAAATTTATAATGTGAGTTTCATCGCGGGTGAAGGCTGCAGACATGCCGGTAGTTTTCTATTAAAAAAAAAAAACCAAAAAATTGGTGTCTTCTGCTCAGTTTTAAGAAAATTACAGGAAAATGCACTGTTTATGATGTTACAATAACCCTTGTGAAAGTCTAATCAGATAACTTTTTATAGATTCTTAATTTATGAGTATTCTTGTGTAAATAAATATTACATTTCAATTTTTTGTGATATTGTTAAAAATCACTTTAAAAGAGGGCATGATATGATGGTGAAAAATACCTGTGCAGTATTTGGGAATTTTTTTACTGTTAGTTATGAATTCAAAGTGAAATACTTGTAATCTATGTGAATTTTTTAAGCACCATAACTAATATATATTTTAAAAATAATTTGCAAAAAATTTCAAGAACATCAGGCCACTCAAATAAATCTGTGTATATTGAATGCTGTGGGTTAATTAAAATACAGTCATACTTCGTTATCTCGAACTAGATGGGACTGTTTTAAAAACTTTGAGATATCGGAGTTTTCAAGATATTGAAAGTAAAATACTTAAAAAATAAGTGGTTGGGACTAACAAATCACTTCAACATATCCATTATATTCAAGATATCAGTGTTCAAGTTATTGAAGTTCAACTGTAAATGCATTTCATTCACATAACTACCAAGGTTATGCAAGCACACAAGGTGAATGAAAAACAAGATGCATTTGTGAAACAAAGTTTGCCTGTGATAAATCCAGTAAAAAGTGAATTGGATCTGTGGGTGACCTGCTGCATGCAATAATTACTACATTGACCAACACTGACTTTTCTGCTGCAATTCTGGAAGACAATAAGTCTCATATTGACCTAGACAGGTACAAACAGACCAAAACCATTAACTTCTTTATTGTATGTGTCATAAAAAGGGACTATAAATCTATGACTGGTTGAAAAATTATCTTTTGAGACATTGTGCAAACAATTTTTGCCTAGCAACGGATTACCAGTAACTGATGACCAAAATACACAATGCTATTACCGGTATACATGTTTACATCCATGTCAATTCAGAGGGCTAGCACTGACAAAACATATTATCTTTAATCTTATTAGCTTGAACATGTATTAAGACAACTTCAGCCCTTACTATCCTCCTCCAATGAATCAAACACACTATAGTCTTTCAGGTCCTTTGAGATGTCCATATTGATCAGGATTTTGTGCACCTGTTAAATTGAAAGACTAAAGTTATACTCATATAAATATAGTAAAATTATTATGCAGTGCATTGATGACCTTTTGTAAAGATGTCATTAGAAGCTTTGAACAGGTATGATTATAAATGAAGATTTAACCAACTTATTCTATAAACAGGTATAATATACATATATAACCCATATTTTACAAGTTTTATACAGATCGATGTATTTGATGATTTTTACATTAAGCCTTACATACAATCATGTTTAATGTCTAACAAATTTTACAAGCTATAAACTGTCCGATGTCTGAATAAATTTTATGATCATGATCAGAAATCCACAGTTGATTTCTCTACATTCCTCTCTTCATCAAGGGGATGGAAGGAGGAATAAAGCAATATCAATTTTTGGGTTTAATCAGATGATGAGGTGTGATGTACATGTACAAGTTCTCAATCTACTGTACAGCTTTGATTACTGTAAGCTGACCAGAAATGAGCGGGTGGCGGGGCGGAAGAACTGGGTGGGGTTGTTGTAGTTTTTGTACAAAATCACTCTGTCCATATCAAACAGGCAAGTGTAGTCATCCTCTAAAAAACAGGAAAATATAATTATTGGTAGTGGTTTTCACATGGATCATCTTTGATTTACATGTATATGATTGGATATACTTTGTACTAGTAATATGCATCAAATAAGCTGTAAGTTTTGAATTTCTGAAGTTTTACGTTGACTTGGTCTATGTAACTAGAGAATTTAAATAATTTTTAAGGAAAATTTTTGATGACGTCACAAACATATACCTGGTAATTATTCAGAAACATTCATTTTGAACATATATTTTAATTATTACCTGTTTCATCATTAAAGAAGTGGTTATTGACAAAACTGCTCAGCCATGTACAGCAGCCTGCAGTATTATTAGGTTTTTCATCTGGTGGCTACAATAACAATGGAAACATATGAATATTTCAATGTGAATTAGTGTTAGTTTCAACCAATTCCTTATACTAATTACCAGTAATGTAACTGTGCAAGAATTTGCATGTAAATTTGAGTCTTAAATGAGAAATAAACATGAAATGCATTTTAAAGACTTCTCCAAGGTATTTGCAATGAGTACGTAAATATAGGATCTCTCATGATTTGCGATGGTATATGATTTTTATCCAACTTGTTGTGTGTTTTCTATCCCCGAGCCTTGGCGAGGGGATAGAAAACACACAACGAGTTGTATAAAAATCATATACCATCGCAATTCATGAGAGATTCTTTTTATCACATGTTTTACCACGTATTTTGTTAAACCTCAATCTTTCTATAAAAATTATAATTGTGAACCGCACAACACATAATACTACAAGACGTCAACAACTTTACGCACGGAAAAAAGTTCCTTAAAGATAAATAAACAAACTTTTCATTTTCGAGCATATTTTTATCAATTCATGGAAGAAAAAATTAACACAGCATTAAATGCTTCAAATTTACAACTTTACACTTTTCAACTGAATTGTTTTGTTACTTTTTCATTCTACGTCAATCATCCACCTGAAGCTACAAGTAATGTTTAATTATGATGTCATGTGGCGTAAGAACACACAGTGGAATATCAAAAATTTATCCCATGAGTGATACCCACCGCATATTGAGATAAACATGTGATAAATATAATATACATGTATATTTGTCTTTGGTCGGGTGTCATACATTTATTTAAGGAATAAGGAATCACTCTTTGAGTATTATGAGGTGATAATTTCGGTCGGGGCGTGATCAAATCCAATAAAGCCCAAAGGGCTTTCATGGATAGATTTGATCACGGCCCGACCAAAATTATCACCTCATAATATTCAAAGATTCCTTATTACTTATATTTATATAATTTTCAGCAGTTGTATGATTAAATATTATAATATTAATTATGCAAACCTGCATGCGCCCCTAACATTTAATATGTCTTGAATTTATTGGGCTGTATAGTACAAAATCGATTCATAGTGTTATCACAGACAGAGACACTGGAAAATGTAGATATTAGCTATTAGCATCATTAAAGCTGCATGCAAATAATGCAGACTTTAAACTGCTTGATTCTAGGCTTTAAGCATAATTGCATGTGAGGAACTCTGAGTATTGATCAAAACCATCAACTGATGATAAACTGAAGGAGTTTGGACTAAAAAAATTTCAGATAAATACCCGGTATTTAAACTAAATGATCCCATTTTTTATGTAGCGTTCAACTTCCCACATTTAAATCTTAAACTCTTATAGCTAAGGTTATTGCACTTTGAAAAAGAAACTTATTGGATTGTTTCAGAAACTTAACATATTCAATTTGGTATATATTCATGGATGGATAAAATTAGGAGTTTTAAAGAGTCAAGGACTTTAAAATTTCAGAGTGTTTATAAAAGAGAGAGCCCTCTTTTCACATTTCTGATGTACCTAATCAACAATGTCCATTAACTATATTACAACAAAATCATTCATTTGCATGTTTATTTCACACTAATACTAAATTACCATTGACCTTAATTATATGTCATTCAAAAAGATGAAGATGAACTTTTTGGCTCAATTAAAATTTCATTCAAAGCACTTCTTGAATCAGCAATGTGATTTTCTTTACAAACTGCAGATAAATGTAGTACAACAGCTCATGAAGTACATGCTCATATAAGCATAAAAAATGAAAGTAAAAAAAAATCTATATGTAAATATCAGATACCCCCAGTACTGTATGTATCATGCAATTATCTTTTTTGTTGAATATTCTTTACCTCATTTAGGGGTATTTCCAGATTGACAAATTGAGCCATTTCACAGAGACTTCTAAATGGACAATGGAGGATCTTGTAGTCCAAATCTCCAATTGTTTCTTTCTTAATCACAAAGTTATATCTCCTCTTGAGCTTGTCCTCAAAGCATTTCCGGATCTCCCTGGAGGCTAGATCACTCTTGTCATCTCTTTGGTGGATCAGAACCATGTCAATTCTCTGTTTCTCAGGCTTATAGTCAGGGCTCATCTGAGCCTCCTTCATGGCTTGGTCAAATATTCGAAAATCTGGCATCTCATCATGGTTTCCAGTTACTTTAGTTTTATTCTTTTTCATTTTGATTTTCTTTGAGTAGTCTTCCATGTCCACTGAAGGTTTGACTTTTCCCTTCTTTGATTCCATGTCTGAATGTTTTTAAAGTCTTGTTTATCTGCATTTAGATATTAATGTAATAGAATTTAGAATCATATCAAAACAACATACATGACGTACCTTTGAAGTATACATCACTATAGTCTGTCCCAAGATATTTATGCAGCACATTTGGAAGATTTTTAATAAAAATACACATACCTTTGAAAGAAGCGCAATTGAAATCGATGAAAAGGGAAATATCCAAGATATCCTCATGGACACATTATCATTTTTCACTCGAAAAAAATCACTGGACAAAAACAGATTTCTTACAGAGTTTTATAATGGGAGATGTTTACATTTTTTCTCCATTCGGATGTCACTTGGAATACCTTCCATAATTTTTCAACGTTATCCTCCGGGTATTTTCATCTCTTTTGTAATGCAAAACCCCCGTAGACTTTTTATTTTTAGCAGTGTATTGAAACCTGACAAGCTAGATGGGGCGTTTCAAAGTGGAAATCTTGGGATTTTTTCATACTATTGAATGAACATCGATTGAACCCAGAGGTATTTATAAATATAGAATAATTTAAGAAAAAGTGCGGCATAAATATCTTTGGACAGACTATACATAACATTTGCACAAACTCACAGTCACAAAAATATAATTCATTTATATATAAATTTGACATTAAAATATGCATGAAACAAAGTATAAGAATTTAACATCTTTTCTACAAACTCAGTCGGAAAAGTTGTATTTTGGTTAACACTGCATTTGTCTATCGAATTCCTACAAATACTAACGTATATAATGTTCTATCGTTAAAATGACAGATGTCCTACCGACCCGGTTTAACGTAGCCTGGTCACGGTAAGATTATTCTTTCTCATACTAACGTGCCTCACTCTCAACTTAGTAAACATGAGATAAATTAAGCAACTGAAAATTAATCTATAGCCTACTTTTCTCTGATCGATAAGTTGCATGCAGGAAGATACATGGAAAAATTAGACTATGCCAAAAAAATGAATAAGGCCAGATATTTGTACTTACTATGCAATGGAGATGCGTCTTTCTCATTGCATTCGCATCAATTGATGCCCAAGTTTCGAGCGTTGTTTACCAGTTGCCACGATGAAAGGGACATAACTCGGCCGGAAGTAGCAGCTACCCGGAAGTAAAGTATCCGTAGCCTAAACGGTTCCGGGTGGTTTCGTTCCGAATATTGAATATATGGACGTTTCGCACCGATTGATTTTTTTCAACAACCTGTTTTGATCTGGGGCAATTCGAGCCTAATTTCAAATGATTCTCATTTGTGAATGTTTTTTTACAATACAACGTTAAGTACCGGGTATAATTTTCCGCCAGAACATTTTTTGGAATGTGTTTTTATCAGATGTTCTCCACCCTCAGCCAGTTTTTGCGTCCTACAGTATTTCAATCGAGAGCTATTATTAAAAAAAATAGTGAAGACAAATTTATTTTAGTTTTAAATAACATCTATTTAATATTTAACGTTTAACGTTGATTTATAAATTTTGTTGATAACTTTATTATCTTTTTTATTATTAGGCATTATCATATCTTTGACAAACCTTCAAACAAGTATTTACTATATCATGTAAAAATATTCAAAGTTAATAAGGAGGTAGAGCATCCTCCTGGTTTTTTTTTAATCGACTCTTGTGTTCCAAAAGAAATTCGTTAATTATCATTTTTTCCTGAAATAAATACAAGTTCAAGCATGAGAAATCTTTAAAACCTTGATACTGATTTTTTAATGAAATATACTAATCATATATATATATATATATATATATATATATATATATATATATATATATATATATATATATATATATATATATATATATAATAAAAGAGGAGGGAATTGAATTCTCTTAATTTGAACTATATACACTCGCGTGCCAAAAGTATGTCAATTTTTTTCTTTTTCCATATATATTTCATTGACAACAAGACTCATTTTAAAACGGTTTTCTGTTGTTATTTTTTGTCAGATTTTTGAAGAAATTTCTTTTGATTAAAGTAGATTCAATTTGCATTTTTTGACATACATTGAAACAGTTTTTTGACAACTCATATGTAAAATTTGATATTTCAAACACAACACCAAGATATTTTTAAGAGCTCTACTATATATCTATTGCAATATGCAAGCCAAAAAATCTTCCTTTGGATTGTGAATATCAAATCTCACAAACTGAAGGTTGGAAAAATATTTAAATATGATGCAAAAAAATGCTAAAGAAATTCTGAATCTATCAATCCAAGTCTTTTAAAAATTGGTCCATGGGTTACTTTTTATGATTCTTTGAAAAATGATGGTTTTCAATGAAATATATAGTGAAAAGAAAAAAATTTACATACTTTTGGCACCTGAGTGTAGTTAGAAAAGTTTATACTTTTAAAATATTTTGTAAATTGAATATGTTTCAAATTCTTAGCTGTATAAATTCTTTGAAATAAAAACGCCAAACTAGACGTGACGAGGCGATATCACATAATTTATGTATTGTGATTATGCAAATGTTTATACCTGCACCTCATTTTCTATAATACAGCGCTCATGAGAAGCGCGATGCATTGTTTGATATTCCTTTCATAGGATCAACCCTTGTAGTTTAACATTATTGTGAAATGATATATATAATTTACTCCCTATATATACATTATATCTACATATTTGTATACTAGTATATAGACATAGTTTTATACGATTCTATTTCATTAAAAGATTTTTTTTTTATGTTTGGATGCGCGTGTAGATATTTAGATATCATTACTGTGGGGATATATATGATGAAAATATCAATTTTTTAACTATCTTTTTTTTATATTCTGTTATAGGAAAGACAAGGTTAAGTGATTTGGACCAGCAACTTTACAATTTGTGATTCAGAGCCAAGTTTAAAAACGTTTCGCGTTTATTGGCGAAAAGTTAGTTTTTTAGCTACGAAAATGATCTCAAAAGGTTTTTGTAGATGAATGACCTCTATAATTAAAACAAATCGATAAATTCAACATTTATTGCAAGATTTTAGTAATAATGAACATCCAACAGCAGTACATATAAACGCAAGGCCCTCTGCTATGTATAAGACTGAATATGTTTTAATTAATTATTGCATTTCATTTTTCAATACGTCAATTTATATACACGGTGGAAATGGACTGATAACATTGTGCATGCTATTTTTAATGTATCTTTGTTTGATATCAATGTGACTGATTATTGACAATGATATACAGTGTACATGTATATGTATACACAATGAATTTGTACATGCACACATGTCACTATAATTATAAATAAATTACTTACTTAATTAATATTTAACGTAAGTGGTATTGTATAAACTATTGATTCCAACCTTTAGACAGCTATACAGTATGGCATACAGTTGTATCACTAAATAGATACATGTATATGAAAATCTCAACTTCTCATCTTCATAGGATAGGGCTTAGAAACAATAATGTTGCGGAGATTAAGCAATTTGTACGTAACTAAACACTGGAAAATATTTAAATTTTCGTCGGATATATATATGCATGCAAAATACGCCAATGAAACTGTTTATTATATAAATTATGTGCAATATATATTTCCGATAAACGCAATTTGTTTTTTTTTTTTTTATATGATTACGTCCCAAATAATTGACATTGTTTCTTTGATTCAATTTGATTGATGCTGTAGATGCTTTAGAACGTATATCCTGAGTATGTTGTGGGGGGAGGGGGTGTCTTGCATGAGTGTACTTGATGCCGCGTCACGGGATCACAGACATTTTACGGTCACAATATTATTACTTTTTAAAGTGTATTCCTAGATCCCGATATAATTCAAGACTGAAGAAAAGGTTAAATACATGTACATATACAACGTATGTGTCACATGTTTTGGGGGCAGAAAGAAATTTAGAGTCAAATTGAGAGTGATAGTCACGCTGGGTTTTGTAAACTTGTTAGATGTGATATTTCATGTTTAAAATTACCTTTCATCTTTAAGTGTTGTATATTTATGACAAAAAATTTTGCAAGATACAATAATATATATTATATGATTCTGCAAGTGCTCCATTTATTTTAAAAAAATTAAAGTGTCGTGTTGCCACTTTGTAAAAAAAAAAGCTGCAAGGTCATGCGCGGATCCAGAAAAAAATTCCAGAGTGTCCGAAATTTATCGGGGTCTGAGGCATATTTTCGGTAATTTTACAACGTCAGATTTGAATTTTCCGGAAAGGGGGGGGGGGTCCAGACCCACCAGGCCCCCGATCCGCGCGTGTTGGTGACAGTGGTGGATTCAATGGTAAGCAAATAAAATTACATATGTAAAACATATACTATAATTATCATACAGTCTTGATATAACTGGAAAGTTTACCGTAAAGTTAGGTGCGAAACGTCCAGGTGGCGAAACAAAATACGTCCCCCCCCTCCCATCCTCCAACGGATATGAATCTTTCGGATTCATCAAAATTGCATATGACCATTAAAATAAAATGACCAAGAATGGTAAACATTTTAAACTTAATTAGGCTTATCTGAATTTTAAAATGATGAATATTAAAAACCAATTCTTGCATTAGAGATAAAAAAAAAACCCACATAATATAGACAGTTGTCTTTTTTGTATAAATTCTGTCCCTGGAACCCTGGAATAAACATTGTCATGTGCCTTTTCCGAAAGTAGTAAAATTGTATGACGCTCACGTCAGATCTATCGAACAACGTCACGTCAAGGTCAATTTCAGCGAATCAAGTAAGCCGCACAACCGGATGTCAACAAACTTTACTTGTATCAGTGATCCAGTTCGCATGGTTCTATATCTTGCTGACAGTGATAGGAACAATGTGTGAACATGCAACTCTTCAAAGTGGGATACATCACCCTGTTTTACGTTCATGGCAAACTACGAATACACAAATCAGGGCAGAGAATCTAATATATCCAATATTTATAACGTAAGTAAACTGCTTTTACAAATGTCTGACATTTCCGATTTCGTAAGATATGGCGATAGACTTTTGGGACGTCTCACTCAACTGATAAAATAACTTTTCGGGATTTAGAGTTAGGACACTTGTTGAATAGCTTTTGAAACACAATGTTTTAGCACCAGGTTTTGAAACATTTATATTTTCCCTTTGGCAAAGGCACATATTAAGCATATGTTGCACTACAGTTTGTATTTAAAAAAAATGAGAAAAGATTTCTACATTTATGTAGTTAAGCTTTTAGATCTAAAATGAAATAAGAAGTGTTAGATTATTAAAGAAGAGAAAACAGATTAATTTAGACTCTTCCATCATTATAGTTTGGAGCTTATCCACTTTAGGCGGTTTTTCGTTTAGTTACCTTATGATATTCATAGACTCTGCAATGTAGGTTTAATTAGTGGACATATATTAATTAGACAGTGTAGTAGAGAGAAAAAAAAGAAAACGTTACATTTCAAGGAAATTGACAACAAAATCACTTGTTGAACACTTCCTCATTTTGTTCAAACAAAAAGCCAGTACATTTGATTCATGTTGGTTAGTTTTAAACATGTTTAATGTATTTGCCATTTGGCAACCACGTTTTGGTTTATAATGATTATCTTAAAGGTAAAAGTAAAGAAATGACAGAACTATTTCATTAAATAATCAATTCTGTATGCTAGCATATACATATAAAGATAAATTGACAAATGGATATCCTGAGCCTTCATATTTATTTCATTTTGATAAATCAACATTTTTATTCAGTACTACTTTATCATTTAAAAGGTTAAGTTAATGAAATATTCTGGTGCAGTAAATATCAAGGTGTAGCCACACAAATCAATAAATACCATGTATAATCTATCTACATAAATCAAACTAGAGATGATTTATTATTCCATCTGATAGCTCACTGCATATTCTAGACTAATATGCTAATCAGTATTTTTATACACTTCAGCACTCATGCAAACAGCGTCTGTAAACTTAGAATAAGATATTCAGATACTGTCAGTTTATGTGAGGGAAAATAGCTAGTTTAATCGATGTACTCATAACATAACTGATCACTTGCATAATCTAATTAGTGTATGTAATTGTTTTAATATATTGCACTAAATTAGCATGTTCATTTTGTGCTGAATATGGTGATATGATCATGACAGCTTTTTAAGAGAAATTATACCATCACTACATGTATGACATGTATGTCAGACGTCTTGATAGGGCTGTAGTTCTTATCTCTATATTTTAGTGAACGGAAAATGAGGCCACCATTTATTTTTGTATACAGGTATTATATATATGTAAGCTAGCTAGAAGACCATTCAAAACCAAAATCCTTATTTTAGAGAAAAAAATGATGTTGTATTCAAAATATTTATACATTTCTGCAGATGTCAACATTCATACAATCATGTTAAAAATTTTATCTCAACAATATGACCTTGGTTTGCTTAGAAGTACTAAGTTAGGTTTTGATAAGCTCACCCCTACAAAAAGGTGACAGCAAGAACTGGTATCATGATTCAAGTGCACTGATAATTTCTGAAGGTTTCAAATAGATTTGTGCAAGACATGTACATATTGAGAAAATGAAAGTATTTTGACTACACAAGAGCCGTTGTTATGTTGTACAGTAATTCAACAGCTCTGAATTGTTACTCATATGCTGATGGCTTTGAAATAAAATGATTTAGCCCTGCAATATGCATTTCATTAAGTTTAAAGGTTTTTAGACCTGAATATCATGTTAAATGAAAATGACCTTTTTCAAAAGTAATGATTGCATGTCAATAAGCTTTACCATGGGTCAAAATCATAAAAAGATTGGGTAGACCAGTATAAGAACAGAGTACCTATATACATTTAATTTATGATGAAAAAATAATATATTTAATACTTGCAGAGCAACTAAGATTTGCAAGTATTATATATAGCATGAACTGAGGAAGGCTTTTTTGGTAGTTTTTATTCCTTCTCTTACAGCAAACTATATTGTTTGCATTTTTAAGTCTGCATGCAAAACCATTATAAACATTGAAAAGCTTGATCTTCTGTGAAGTAACACGAGATGTTCCTGAAGGTCACCATTCTTGGTCATGTGGGTTGGAGAACAACCTTGGTACTGTGTCTCATGACTCTCATAGGGTTAGGTGAAAAGAAGGCGTTTGCTGTAGGAAAGAACATACATCACGCCTGGTACATGGATTTAAGGACTTTTCTCTATGACATAAAAAAATCACATGCCATTTACATTAACAACACATTTTTTGGTAGTCAAACTATGAGGCTTATGGCTGTCTTTGAAACACACTGCCAAAGGCCATTACTTGAAAACAATGTGAATCATGTGATGGGAGATTTTAATGTGCCACTGCATCATTTCTCTGTACTTGACCAAGATAACGGAGACTGAGTTGTTGCTTCTACCTGTTGTTTACAGAGACAGTGAAGATGACATACAAGAGGTGGCCAGTATGCCAGGTGTGGCTAGGTATGGCATCAACAAACTACGCCAGGCCCTGGAACCTATGGTACAGAATGGCCTGAAGTGTGTCCTTATATTTGGAGTCCCCAGTAAACTACCAAAGGTGAGTGGCCAGTTCATTAAGGTTTATGATTATATACACATGTGCTTAAGTTATATTGTCAAGTAATATATGTTTGCATTAATTCTGTTATTGTTTTTCAAATTTAAAATTCAGAGATTAATATTTTAAAATTGTTTTTAATGTAATCAATAAAGTATTGATTAAATCAGTAATGAAATGAGAACAACATCTCTGTATATTCATTTATTAAGCTGAGTTATCTCTTATGGAATCAGAATTTTATCTATTAATGATACATATTGATTTCAGGTCTCTTGTATCATTACTACTCTAATTCTATGTATACCTATATTTTTTTTCCTCTCTATCTCTCCCCCAGGACAACAATGGTACCGCAGCTGATACCCCTGACACCCCAGCCATCCTGGCCATCAAAATGCTGAGAAGCTGGTTCCCCAATTTACTGGTGGCCTGTGATGTTTGCCTCTGTCCATATACATGTCATGGACATTGTGGTAGGTTTTGAAGAAAGCAATGAATGTACATGTAAATTAGGAAATTAAAAAAAATGAAATAAAAAATCTAGAACTTGTGGAAGCTTTCTCAAAAACCTTGAAATTCATTTTCTTTCTTTCAAGACTTTGGCAAGTTGTTACATCATAGCGGTAAATTTATGTGATTTGTTTTGTAGGAATTCTACGTGAAGATGGAAGCATAGATAATGTTTCCAGCATCAAAAGACTGGCAGAAATAGCAGTGACTTATGCTAAAGCAGGTATGTTTTGATAGAATGCAGAAAATCATGAATACACATACCGGTACCTGTTCAAATATAAACAAAAAAATTTCTGAAATTGGAATATGGCTGTCCTAGTGCTTTACATTCCCAAAATCGAGAATTGATGAATTCAGTATTTGTATATGTCATAATATACCTGTGAAGAAACATATAAAATTTTCACTTTATTTTTATGAGAATTTTGATTTTAGGGGATGTTGATCATTTTTGTGGTTTGTAACCTGTAAATTTGTATTTTCAGGTTGCCAGATTATCGCCCCCTCAGACATGATGGACGGTAGGATCGGTTCCATAAAAGCGGCCCTTTCAGAGGCGGGATACGGGAACAGAGTAGCCATTATGAGTTATAGCGCCAAGTTCGCCTCCTCATTTTACGGACCATTCAGGTAGGCTCAACCATAAGAATGATAGTTTGTATGGAATCCACCAAGTTTTCAATTCAGCCTTGCTCAAGTCTCTATGTTGTTTTAATGTCTTAATCATTTGTAAAAATTTTACTGTGTTTCTGCTCTTGACCATACTTAAATGATGTTTTCCATTATTAAAAAGTATTAAAGAGAGACTTGATTATTATTGTTAAACATCATGTCATTCACACAACTTTTACTGTGTGCATTACCTTTTTATAAAAAGTCCAGCTGGTTTTGAATTTTTTATTTCTTTGGTGTTTTAGAGATGCTGCAAAGTCAGCTCCCTCGTTTGGAGACAGGAAAGCTTACCAGTTGCCCTTTGGATCCAGTGGTTTGGCCGAACGTGCTGTTGATCGAGATGTCAAGGAAGGTGCAGACATGCTGATGGTTAAGCCAGGTCTTGCTTACCTCGACATCGTCAAAACAACCAAAGAAAAGGTCAGTGAAAACTATGCATAACATTGATGCAGATATTCATGTAGATTGGAATAGGGTGATCAGTCACAAGATCAAATATTATTTATATTCTCTCATTATGATACATTTATCTTGTGAAACTGACATAGTCTAGTAGACATTTTTTGTTTGTTTTTGTATGTTCTCTGACAATCATGTGGGATCTCGTCATGACATCATTTGCCTTTGGTTCGACTACTGTGTGTGTGTAATTCTCAAAATGTATGTTTAATTTCCTTGTTACAGTATCCTACACACCCACTGGCTATTTACCAAGTGTCTGGAGAGTATGCCATGCTGTATCATGGAGCCAAAGCGGGTGCATTCGATTTGAAGACGACTCTGATGGAGGTGTTGTGTAGCATGAGGCGGGCGGGGGCTGACATCATCATCTCTTACTTCACGCCGCAGGTCTTGGAGTGGCTAAAGACGTAGGACAGGGAACCAGTACAGAGCAGCCATGGCATCATAACAGGAGAGACACCAAAACAAACGTGGTGATTGTAAAAAAAACCAAAGGCAAAACAAACAGTACCAATTAAAACATGTTTTGCATTTAAAATAGGGAAAAATATTCATCAATTGATTTAAAGGAAAAATTTTCCTACACATGTTATTTGATTTAAATAATGCAAAATATAAGAAAATTATAACACATATTTGAATGATTGAAAGTTTTTTTTCTAGCAAAATTCATTTTTTTTTTATACAATTGCCTATTTAAATGGGTTGTCGGAGAACTTTTATTTTCTTTTTTCCGGGAGGGGGGATGCTGTGTCTTGTAAATACATTTCTTCTTATGTTCTAATCTAATTATAACTGGATGCCACAAGAAACTTCTTGCTAGGGATCTAGTGTTGAGGGTCAAGTCAAAAATTTATTGGAGAAGGTTCAACTTGTTTTTCTCTAGATAGCATAATCTTGAGGACCGTGATTTATATTTCATAATATATTATGTGTTCATCTAAAATGTTAGAGCCACACTGCCATAATCTCTGTGAAGGAGACCGAAAGAGCCCTGGCCAAGTGTGAGAGGAGATTTCAGTGTGCTTACTACAGCACTGATTTACACATGGTGACACCGAAATGGCACTCATGCATTGATTGTTGTTAATTCCAGTTGTCTCTCTTGCATGACATATGCAAGGAAGATAACTCTACTACATAAAAATCATGATTTGTCTTGGGCATTTTATGCTGTTGCATATTCTAATCTATGAAAAACCATCTGTCTTGATATAAAAGTCTTTGTTTGCTAAAAATAAATTTAAAAAAATGTTATATTTACTGAATAAATTATTTATATATTATTCCATGACTTTTCTTTATATTTATAAACACATGGGCCCTTAGGGCCATATACATACATTTAAAACAATAAAATAATCGTTATTATATCAAATAATGGATGAATTGATGAAAATATTTCCAAATCTAAAGAAATTAGCAAAGTTTAAAGCCGAGGCAAGAACAAATGTTATTTTATGACGTTAACATGGAAACGTGATGCGTACATGTGATTATTTTTATTTTTCGTTGCCACTTTAACTGTTCTTGTATTGTATGTCGCTATTAATTCGAGTTAATTTTTAGAAATAAACTATACTATTAGTTATGAACACGCAGTGAAGTATAAATCTATTTGTACGTTTGTTTTATAAACTGGTGGGATTGTTACCATCTTCGGTATCATGCGAGAGATTCTGATCTATTCTCTGTATGATGGAGCGTGTGAACTCAAAACCCTGGTTTGTGACGATGGATTGTTACACACTTCAGTGAAAAACAATTAATTTTTTTATTAGCATATTTAAAAAATCCCACAAAAAGGCCCAACGGTAAAACCAGTTCCGTGAACTGATTGTCTTAGCGATATTGTTGATCTCTCTATCTATGTCGAATCCACGACATTTCCGGAAAAAAGAAAAGAAAATTGGAATTCGTATATAAATGCCCCGAGGGAAATAAAGCCTCGATTTGTTTACATACACTTGAACAATAAAAAAATCATTCTCCAATGCTGTTGCTCAAAATAATAAAAATAGGTAGAATACACAATTTAAATACCCATGTTTTTTAATCATAACAATGAAAGATAAAACTTCTCACAATGATTACATTTACTGCTTTTTACCAATCTGTTTATTCCGTTTCTTTGTTAGACAGTTACGGCAAATGTCAATATTTAAACTGCGTGTCTGAAAAAAAGTTCACCGAGTAACTAACTGTTATAGATATAATTCACAGCCCTCTTTTTATACATCCACTGCCTTGTGAAAAGACAGATAACTGCCCTGTTTCTAGTTCGCCTTTCTATACTTGTATACAGGGCAGTTTTATTTGTGACCCTATTGTCATCAAGTTCAATAGGGTTAACCTAGTCTCCCAAAATAGTCTTGCGTCAGATTTGGTTTTCAATCGACGAGCGAAATAATTTTTTTCTTTTCAAAATTAGGCCTAATCAAAAGGAAATGAAAAACTTACAATTTACATATACATATTCTTTTGAATATAATTAAATCACAGGCACCTGACGTTATGAATTTTTCTCATAATAAGAATAAAAATACCCTATACCTGCTAATACACTTATTAGGTATAGGGTATATATTTTCATTATGAGAAAAAATTATAACGTCAGGTGCCTGTGAATTTAATATAATTTACTTTAACATGAGTTTGGGAACGCAGCAAAAACCCTGCCAATTTTGAATGAAGTATATATTATTTATTAAAGTTTTGGGAAGCACTGACATAACTATAATTGAAAAAAAAAATCTGATTAATTGAAGATATGCTATACAATTCTTTTGAAACAAATAAATGTCCAGTGATTAATAATGTTGACATGGAATGACACTGAAAGTTCTGATATACATGTAAATGACATTTATCCATCCATCAACATTAAAGAGACCAGCTGAAAAGAGTCCCTAGAATAAGTATCTCACTATTTGTAATTATTTTACGATATGTTTAATTAAGTATTGATCCATGCACATTCCTTACTCACTGAAGAATTATAAAACATTAAATTTAATTTTGTTAATGCATGCTATAACTCAATTTTAAAAAATAGAGTGAGTAATTCAATAAGCTGTTTGATATCTTAAAATACACGCAGTTAATGATATCATTATATGGAATGTATAGGTCTTTTATTGATGATAGGTTCCTTCTATTTTGGGGATTTCGTGTAATTTGTCACGCAGATCGATCTAAGGGGCAGGATGAAGATTTGACCCCACGTGTCTAGGTGATTGTCGAGTACGTTAACCCCCCACACCCTGGGAATTCGCCTCTCTATGGAGAATGTCATGACTTTGAGGCTTCTCCCTTTGCAATTTGATTGAAAGAATATATCATAATTATAACACGGGCGTTATTTGTGGTTCATAATGGGTAATATGAAACGTGTTTAATAGATTGTTGGTATAAAATAAATTCTAGTTTAAAAAAAATCAGGTTTTATTTCCAGACGATTTAGCGGACAAGGTAAAATTGTGTCAATGTCACAGCCACGGTATGAGTAAAGTGTATACAATATTAAAGGAAGGAACCTGCATGAATATGATTCTTTATTTACTCAAACAAAAAATAAATGTAAAGATTGTAAAGCAATTGGCAGTGTTTGCGATAGTCCATCAATGAGAGCCATACAGAAGTTTTATATGGGTTCACTCAGTGAAATCAGAGCTAGGCTCAATACAAAGAAGAGACCCTCTTTTAGGACAACATTTTTCAATAGGTACATTCCGTCGAAATGGATCTGAATAAATACAGGCCATGTTTCTCATGAAATCAGACCAAAGTTTGCGCTCAGGAAATAGTTTCCATAAGCTTCACTGTTATTGAAAATTATGCTATAACCTTTTAATCAAAAGTGATTTCACATTTATGTTAAGAACGACGTATTTATAAAGTCTAAGTTCCGCATTCAATTTATTAAAAAACAGACTGAGCAAGTACCTATTCTCGCTTTAATTATTAGTTTGAAATTGATCTCAACGCATGGGAAGTTTTAAACGAAAACGAAATATTTGATTCCAGCGATCGGTTGGAAAACAAATTGAGATCTATTATGAGAAAAAATTAAAAACAAATATAAAGGATTAGAAGAAAGGAAGAATTGACGAATGGTCGCATATTCGATCGATTTACAATAGTTTGTGAGCACATTTTATTGAGGTGGGGGTGAGGGTGGGGGGTTTTTCTCTCCCAGCAATAAATATTCATTTTTACACATCAGTAAAATAGTCATCAGACGAAAAAAAAGTATCCCAAATCGGCCTATTTTAAGAAAATTAATCATAACAATGAACATTTAATCAATGCAATCAAATTAAAGTTCGTGAAAGAAAAGCACATTAAATATTGCTCTTCTGCTAGGCTGGCCCTAACTATCTTATGGTGAAAAAAATATCCGAACCTTTAACATCTATCACAGATCTTTAAGAAAAGGTTTCTAACTTTAGTGTACCACACAGACTAGAAAAGAAAAGTTTACCAAAACATTTTTATATAGTGCCAGTAAAATTATGTAAACAATTCGAAGTTCGAGGATAATAATGCAAAGCAAACTCTTGCATTTTCTATCTGTTCAATATGCATGTGCAATGAATTGAGACAATTTTAGGCCTATTTTTGTCAATTGAAAAAAATCCAACCAATGCTCGTATAAAGTTAGAATGTCAACAGTGTAATGAATGGTGGGCATTTCAGATGAAAGCAAACACAGACGAATGGAATCCGACTTGTGAAGAAAAGAGAAGAGTGACAATGGATTCTGTCAGCCATTCGCCACGCCGATTACAGCCAGGCATGAAACCTCCGTGTATTTGTAGCGGTTACTCCTATATGTGATGACTTATAGAAAGTGATGTCATCTGAATTAGGAAAATCTGGATATATATAATTCTGCTGTACCCGATTAATGGGACATACGTGTAGTTTTCTTCTACGTTTCCAGAGACTGACGATGTTTAAAACGACGTTTACTTTTGTTCTCATTCTCACATGGAATATCAATGAAATAGGTATATTTTAACTACTTCATCATAAACGTCTATGTTAACGGCGAAAAAAGCGATATATACATATGTCTATATATTAAAACAGAGATATGTAGATACAGAAACATTTAATTTTCGTACTTTTTTTTAAACCAAAAAATAATTAAAACATATTCCATTCCATTATTTTTACATGTGAAATTTCGCGGAAGCAAGATACATTGTTCAATATATCATAAAACCATGTAATGATTTTTCTTTTGATCGTAAGACATCAATAAGTTGGAAACATTTCTAAAAGATATTGTGAAATATGTTTAATCATAAATGAAAAGTATGTACCATAAACTGACAATTGTTATTTTTTTAGGGGGCCAGTGTGTCGCTGGAACCGATGATGCCGGAAAAAACCCCGGCGTGGATACGACTGACGCCGGCACAGGTCAGTGGTTGGTCATTGATACACGATAAATATATCATGTTAAAAGTTCTGATCCTTGATACAGAATAAATATGTCGTGATAAAGTTTTGATCATTTATAGTCGATAAATATATCATTTTAAAAGTTCTAATCATTGTTACAATATACATGTAGATATACCATGCTAAAATTTCTGGTCATTAATACACGATAAATATGTCATGTTAAAAGTTCTTATCATTAATAAAATATAGATATATCATGTTAAAAGTTGATTTATACAAATGAAAATACATCATTTGAAAATTTTTCATCATTGAAACATGATAAAATATTTCGTTCTATCATCTGATCATTGATACACCAAAAATTAATACATGGTAAAATATCATGCCAAAAGTTTTTATCATTTAAATAAAAATATATATCATTTAAAAAGTTAGAATCATTGAAACATGATGAAATATCTCGTTCAATCTTCTGACTATGATGCAATAAGAATTAATACATAGTAAAATATCATGTCAAAAGTTGTGATCATTGATACAAGACAAATATACCATGTTATGCCGACATCAAAATGTTGGTAACACATTAGAAATACCTTAATGAAGCACTGTAATTTGTAAACAACAAAAATTAAAAAATAAAACTTAAAAAAATTCAGCTCAAATCGTGACCATTTAAGCATTGAATGCTTATTTTTGGATATCTATGTAAATATGTCCCTCTTAACAAAAGAGCGTGTTTTATTCTTTATGTCTTGAACACTGCAGAGACAATACACAAAGACTCATCATTATCTTGGTTTTAGAAAAGGATTGTACACAAAATAAACATCTGCATCCTTTAAACAATACTGAATGTCAAAAGTGTCCAATATGTACAGATGAAATAGAATTTTGAATAGACTCGTAGTATAATTAAGATCAATTTAAGTCATGTCACTCTTGGTACTTTAGATAGAGATGCATGATTAGGTCAAAAATGTAATTTCTAACTACCAGAAAAACCTCACTTAGAACCATTTTACTCAACAATGTCTTAAAGGGACTCATATTTTCGAATTTTGATTTTCGAGTTTTAATGTCTTTAATGGTAAACCACGGCATTCCAAATGCTTCACCAAATTAAAGTTTAAAAGCCATAAGTCGAGTACGTAGGAAGTTCAGAATTCGGGATTCTTTGTTTTGTGAACAAAGCTAGAGCCTTGTTTTTGTTTACATAAATGTAATATTGATAAAAGTTCCATCCAAAATCTTGAATATTGCTTAAATAAGTATTTATGAACAAAATGAAATAATTTAATTTGTATGTCAAGAGTCATTTTGTGTAGGATGTAGTCATTAATTTTTACCGTTCGTTTAAAAAAAGTCCCATGAATTATTTACAAAACAAAGAATTCGAATCGTGTCAATGTCCACTTAATATTCCTTGTCAATTAGATATAAAATTGAATAAATACTGTAAAACAATAAATTCTTTGGAAAAAGATTGAAAATGGTTTTTTCTTTCTCAATGATGTTTTGATAATTACCGATAAATAAATATTTATATACAGATGTTTAATAGTATGGTAAAAATAAAAACCCTCTTCCTCCATCACATTGAAACAAGGTACTTACATTTATTGTGTTGGTAGTGTTGTGTGTGTTGATAAGAAATGTATAATTGATAATTTTGAAATAAAGCAACGTTTATGTTTTGAACATACTACTCTTCAATCATCCAATTAGTTTTCTACATCATTGTGTCATTTTAAATGGCATTGTCATTTGTTGATAACTTTTGAAACAATTTTTAACCCTAAAATTCTGCATACTAATTCATGATGAAATTGCACATATACAAATTATACATGTAGTTCAACCTAATTGCTTGCTTTAGGAATTCTATCAAGAAGGGTTAAAATTTAATACATCGCCGGAATCACACGGCAAGTTTCGCCTACTCAGTACGTGTATGCGAGACTGACCGTGGATTTCCGAGGATAACTTTGATAAAGTAAGCAAACAAGGTGACGTGCTATGTCGTTTTCTTTTCTATTTTAGCGAGGACCTTCATCTTGAATTCCGATGATTTCGATTACAGGATCGAATGCTGTGGCTTCGTTTCCTCCTGGGAGTTCTATGTGGGTGCCGCCACGGGGACGTTGTATGCTCAGGTCTGGCGACCGTCTGGGACAGACTGGCAATTGGTGAACCAGAACGCCATTACAGTCACCAGTATGTAGTCAATTGTGGTACAACAGTGTCGCAAAACTAGTATGTAATCAATTGTAACACACCAGTGTCATTAAACTAGAATGTAATCAGTTGTAATACTACATTTTTATAAAACTAGAAGTAGTCAATTGTAACACAAAATTGTCATACAACTAGTATGATACATGGAGATCTTTGTTTTTATGACTTAATCTAGGTAAACTAGCTGTCATATAAACATTTGCACAAAGATAAATAACTCTTAAGCAGAAGAGAAGCACTTCGATTTTTGCAAACGTTTTGCAAATTGTGCGTATATATTTTACCAAATCGGTTAAAATAGTTTTAACAAATCGATTAAAGTTCGAGTTTTCATGGCACAGCAGAGGGACGACCTTGTGGAATAATAATCAGTATATACATGAAACTATGATATTTTTTTTCATTTGTTTTGTGATTTATTTTTAGCGGGAGATCAAAACGCACTTAAAACCGAGACAATCGTTTCCGCACAACAAATTCCCGTCAAGTTTGGAGATTTCATAGGATTGTAAGATTTACTATATAAATTTTGAAAAAATTCTTCTATTAAACTGTAATAGAGAGTACCCAAACAAACTGACACAATGACTCTGTGACGTCCCTGTTTCAGTAAGTCGACTGCCGCCACCATACCGATGTACCACCGGACCAACATGGGATCCGGAAGTAACAACGAGGACATCCTATTCTCAGACTCGGCTATCACCAGTCCCGGATCCACAGACACATCCTTCACACAATACTCTGTCAGCAACATTGAGTTTAGCTTGAAGGCCAACTTAGCACCGGGTATGCGCTGTTCAATGTGATTGCTCTTTGTCATAATCTTTCTTATCAACTAAAATTTATATTTTCAAATAATATGTTGTTTGAGAGAAAAGGGGGTTGATGGAGCAAACACAATGATATCATACTACCACGCATGTCATGGCGATAGAAAATCTTATGGCATTATAAAAAATTGTTTCTTAAAATAACACTTTTTGTGTTTGTTTCCTAGGTAATGTACCTACGTTCGGGGCCTCCCCCACGAGCAGCTCTGTGACAGACGACACCGCTGTGGGGACCCTGATTGCTACGGTAACCGCTACAGACACTGATGCCCTGGACACACTAAGCACCCAATGGACGGCGACCTCCCCCGCCGCCAACTCAGCAGTGTTCAACTACAACAACGTTACAGGTAACGGGCGGCTTTTCACGGTTATAAGACATTATCAATTTGATAAAACTTTTTTATATAACCAGTGAAACTATTTTGTTTATCAAATCTTAAGTCTTAAACAACTATTTAAAGGTGCTATAACGACCACAAACCAACTTCCTATTGGAACAACACAATTGACCTTCACCTCAACAGACAACTGTGGAAACACAGCAACACACGTTTACTCTCTTACCGTAACAAACTACGTAAGTACTTTTGTCAACCGTTGACCATTTCTAATACTATTTCGTTACTTATTGATAAACTGAAGTATTAATTTTTTATACCTACAGCCTCCCGTTTTTCAAAACCTCCCTGATACAACGTCTATCAGTGAGGACATTGCTGTAGAGACTCAGCTTAAAGTCCTGACGGTTACTGACGCCTCATTGGCTGACACAGTCACGTGTTCTGTCAATAACATCAACCCAACGACCACAGACCTCTATCTACGATATGCTCCCGGAACATCGGGTAAAGAAGATTATTTTGATTCTTACAAAAACATTCGTTACTATCGTTATCATAATTATAGGTCAATTGTCTAAAGACTGACAGACAAACCAACCACCATAAAGATAAAGACATTTCATTAAAACAACTACTGTAAATATGTTTTGTCTCCTGACAGATTATTCAATTTATTTGAGAGCTGACAATTCTTTGAACTACGACACACAGCGCCAGTATGATATAGCGATCGACTGCACAGACTCCAAAGTAACTGTTCAGGAAACGTATACAGTGTACATTCTGAGGAACCAGCAGCCAACAATAACTAATTTACTCGCCGGTAAGTAAACCAACTACCGACAATAACTAATTTACCCGCCGGTAGGTAAACCAACATCCAACAATAGCTAATCTACCCACTGAAGCTAATCTTATCGCCGGTAAGTTACATGTAACCCACAGCCGACAATAACTAAAGTTAACCAACAGCCACTAATAACTAAATTACCTGACGGTAAGTAAACCAACAGCCGACAAAAAATTATCTGCCCACCAGTAAGTCAACCAACAGCCAGCGATAACTAATCTATCCGCCGGTAAATTAATCCACAGTCGAGAATAAATAATCTGCCTGCCGGTGAGTTACCCAACAGCCGACGATAACATCTTCCCGCCGTTAAGTTAACCATTAGCTGTCAATAAATAATATACCCGCCGGCAAGTTAACTCACAGTCGACAATTACTTATCTGCCAAAGGTAGCTTGTAGATAAGGAAAGTCACAACTGCCTTATTAAGCGTTTTGTGTCATGATATGATGGAGCTTTTCCATAAAGTGTTTTGGCTATTTTATGAGAAGATGGTGGCTTATTTTTAATAATGCTGTTATTTTTTATTTGAAGGTGGTACTTATTTGTACTTATTTGTATTATGCTGCAGTTATTTTATGTGAAGGTGATACCTTTTCATTTAATTTAATTAAACAATTTCATTTTGAAAAACATATATGGATTGAACAACCGGCACTGTCAATTCAAGTCCACTCCATTAACTCTAATTCACGTGAAAGTGAAGCTCTTTTATTGTGAAAATGTTTTTTCCTGTGAAGATGGTGGGTTTTTTTCATGTAAAGATGACGCTTTTTCATGTGACAATGCTGCTTTATCCTATGAAGGTGGTGTTTATGTTGTGTTTAATTCATTGAAGGTGCTTAAACATGTGACGATTGTTTTATTTTTACTTTTAAAAGTAGTTTTTCATGTAAAGGAATTATTTTTATTTTTCAATTTTAGAATGATTTTTATAGCATGCTGTAGTGATATCACGTGAAGATGTTCGTTCGAAACTTTTGATGATTTTTTTGAGTTTGGTCGCCATTTTAGCCTACCCAGTAAATTCAAAATTTACAACATGACATTAATATGAAAAAACCCCACACCTTCACATGAAAAAAACCCATTAAAAAGCACCATCTTCATACGGGAAGCACCATCTTTACATGAAATAACTCCAACATATTGAAATATACCACATAAGGCAGCTGTGGTGTTCCATATCTATAAATAGTATCCCACCATCACGATTACCACGACGAAACGCTTTCTCACCGACACCCTTCAAACATTCCAAATTACGTGTAGATACTACAATATATGCAGTCTATAATATCAAGTCACTTCGAACACTTTTTATGACGATCAGATCAGACCAGTTCAATGAAGAACAAATAGCAGTATAGTGAAATAATAAAATCAAAACTTTTAATTAAGTTTAAAATTTCATACTTACAATGTTGCTCTTTTTTCTCAGGTTCCAACTCTATAGAAATTGCTGGATCCACCACACCAATTGGTACCAACATATTCACAGTGACTTCAACTGACCCAGAGAATGACCAGCTTCATTACAACATGACCTGTGTCCCAGCGTGTCCTTTTAAGATATACGACTGTAGGTGTATAACCATTAAGAAATGTACTGTTATTTATCCATATGAAATATGTTACAATAAAAACAAGTAGATTTCATTATGCAATGTTTAAAGGAAGTACCGTTAGCCATTAAAATTTCAATTGATGAAATCAATATTTGTCAAAACACAATCTGGGTGTGGTCATTTAATAATCATACCCCGGTATATATTTAAACATATATAAAAAATGTCATTCTAAAACAATATATTGATAAATTTGTTACATGTAATACATAGTAATATTTCATTGGTCGAAAGTAAAAAAAGGATAGACTTGGATTTCCATGGCAATTTTGAAAAAAAAAGATTACTGATCTCCTTTAACCACTTAAAGCAATATGAACCGTATTTTTTTTTTTTTTTTTTTTTTTTTTTTTTTTTTTTTTATAGAATTTTACATGTTAACATTATAATTGTTAGTCTGCATATAACTTAAACCTTCTTGATAAATATTATTAAAATGAATCATTAAATTTAATAAGAAGAAAGATTTCGCTACTGTGGAATTTATTGTAAACCAATTTTTGTTCAGGACGATATTGATGTAACTTTGCTTCCATCAGGGCCTCTGAATAGGTTTTCCCTCCAAAAATAAGACAAACACAAGTTTATAAATCATAGTCTTTTTCTCATTTAAGTATTAATAATTTTTTCACAGTAAAAATTTCCGACATGAAAATTACAGCTCAAATTGTTTTTAATAGAATTCAGATATAACACTTTATAAAGTAATATTTGAACTTTTTAAAACATGTTTGCAGGGAAGTTAAATTGTTTAAAAACGGAACAGTGACTTTTTAGATCCTAATACAATATTGTGTAGAAATGAATCTGTATTTTACAGCTGGGGCCATACAGGTGGACAGCAGTTTGTCTGGTGTGACGTCAACAGCGTACGATCTGTTTGTCTACGTCTATGACGGCAGCACGCTGGTCGGGCCCAGGAGTTTGACCGTCAAAATATCAGGTATTCATCACTGGATCAATTTGCGAACATTACTAGAATGTAACCTCATTTTAAAATTTAACATAAAATGTTGATTTAACTATATTCATCGATGGCTTATAACGTTTAATTTCAAAAGTGATAGTGTCTGGTATTCGCTCAGATTTGCCACCTTACCACTAGCAATTGGGTATACCTTATTGCTTTATCGGTAGAGGTTGGTTTGTAAACTAGAGATTCGAGAGTTCGATCGAGCCTTGATTTTGCCAACCTAAGGCTTGTGGCACGTAATATGTTGTTTGTTTCAGATATCAACACGGCGCCAAACATCACAAACCTACCCTCGGGGATAGTCGTGCCAGAAAACAGTGCCCCCTCCATCACTTTGTACACCCTGGAGAAAACTGACGTCAACAGTCTGGACACGCACACGTGGACCTACTCTATCAGCTCAGGGGGCTCCGTGTACTTCACTGTGGATAGCTGTACGTACAAGTATTTAATTTATAATCATTGGATATTTAAAAGGTTAAAATTAATATGATATTATAATACACTCAGCGCTTGATGCAAAACCTTTTACGCTCCCCTTTGGAGCATAGACCACCAGCAATTCTTTTACATTTCTCACTGTCCTTTGAGTATTTTTTAAGAACTCTTTTACAAGTCAGTCTTCCTCTTTCCCTTTTAGCTCACCAGAAACCGAAGGATAAAGTAAGCTTTTCTGATCACCTGTTGTCCGTCTGTAAACTTTTCACTTTTTCTTTTTCTCTAGGACCACTGGGCTAAATTTAACTAAACTTGGTACTAAGCATTCTTATGGAAAGTTCTTAATTTTAAAATAAAGTGCCTTACCTTTTTCAAACGGGGAGATAATCACGAAACAGTGAAAATAGGGTATGTGTCTTAAAAATCTTCGTCGTCTCAAGGTCCACAGCACCAGAAATGCTAATACATACATCAAAGTTTGCATTTATAGTGAAGATTCTAAATTGTTAAAACCATGACCCCAAGACCAATATTGGGGCTCTAAAAGAAAGTATACCATTGAAATATTAGAGAAAATGTTTAAAAATCTCTTCTTAAAAACTATAATGGTGTAATTTGTGATATTACTATGCAAGCACAATCAGATAGTGTAGATTCTAAACTGTTAAAACCGTAACCCCCGGACTAATACTGGGGCCCCATTAGGGGTTCAAAGATCAATACAGAAATATATGGAGAAATGTTTAATAATCTTCTGAAGAACTACAATGCTATAATTTGTGATAATACTAAGAAGGCATCCCCAGATAGTGTAGGTTCTAAATTTGTAAAACAACGACCCTTGAGCCAATACTGGGGCCCCAAGAGGGGTTCACAGGTCAACATTAAAATACATGTATCTCTGGAAAATACTTAGACTACAAGCTACAATTTGTGATATTACTATGCAAGCATCCTCATATAGTGTATATTCTAAATTGTTTTAAAAACCGTGACCCCAGGACTAATACTGGGGCCCCAAAGGGGTTCTAAGTTTAACATAGAAATATATCAGAAAATTGTTTAAAAAATTTTGATCAAGAAATTCAATGCTAAATTTAGCGAAAGTACTGTATAAGATCATATATATCATATCCTCATATCAAGGTCACAGTAACCTTGTTTCCCTTTTAATTTTTTAGTCAAATCTATAACTTTGATATTATTAGTCATATGATCAGTAAACTTTGTATATTTGTGTATTTTGAAACCTCATTATATCTTAAGTCTATTAGAAAGTAGGTCACAGTAAGTGACTTCTCACTTTTTATCACTATTCATTTTCCAATTTTGTGATATTTAATTTGATATGTTTAGGCTTAGAATAATAAGATTGGTCAGTTGATGCATCTAAGATATTAGGATATAATTTCCAAAAAGTAGGTTTCATTGCTGAAAGCTTAAGTGAGCTTTTCTGATCAATTTTTTTCCGCGTCTGTCTGTCAGACTGTCTGTCCGTCCGTTTGTAAACTTTTCAATTTTTTTTTACATCTTGTCCAGAACCACTGGGCAAATTTTAACCAAACTTAATACAAAGCATCCCTAGGTAAAGAAGATTAAAATTTGTTAAAAGGAAGTATCACGTCCTCCTTCAAGGGGAGACAACTCAGAATCATTGAAAACTTGTTAGCTATTAAAAAAAATCTTCTCAAAAACCATTGGCCAGAAAAACTGAAACTTGTGTGCAAGCATCCTCAGGTATAGATTTAAGTTTGTTCAAATCATGATCACAGGGGTAGGGTGGGGCCACAAAAAGGGGTTAAAATTTAACATATGAATAAATAGAATAAACAGTGAAAAATCTTTAAAAATCTCCTTCTTAAAAATCAATTGGCCAGAAAAGCTTAAATTTGCTTGTTAGTATCCTCAGGTAGTGTGCAATCTAGTTTATTCAAATCATGATTCCCTGGTTAGGGTAGGACAAAATGGGGTTGAACTTTTACATAGGAATAAATAGTGAAAAATCTTTGAAAATCTCTTAAAAACTGAAAGAACAAAAGGAGTTTTATAGGAATATGTGCAGAAAAATTAAAGGGCTTGCAAAGTGATGCAAATTTTGCCTTTTCATAAGATGTGTCCTTTCCACTTTCATTTCATTTCCTTATATATTGTACAGTAGGTAGGGTCTCTGTCAAACAGTTTTATTTGTGATTTTGATTGCCCACAATATCTAAAGGATGTTTCTCATACATCTGTTTATAAATAATTAGAGTTTTTTTCATTTCGCCACTGTAAGATTCTGTGTTTGTAACCCAGAAATTCGCGTTGCTAGGAGCAACTTGTTACTATATATTCTTAGTTTGGTCTTAGATGTATGTTTGGAATGCAATTTTTTTTCCGAAGCATGCCCAATGCAGTATAAGCATTTGCTAATTTTGATTTTACATCACCATAAGTGCTGATGGTTAACAGAACTAACTAGATATGTAAACAATGTTATAGAATTTGAAGTAGTGTATTATCAATTTATATGTTGTTGATGTTGTTCATATCTATTTTTTATAGTTTTTGAGTTTTTTGTTGATTCGAAACTCTTCTTTTCCTACAGAATAAGTATGGATATTTTTCCATGCATTTGAACAGAAGTTTAGAATAAGAGAACCAAATTACCGGTACCAGCAAATCTATGTCACCAAGCTCGTTAATTATTAATAAGATTCCCTGTTGTTAATTCTCTCTTGCTAGAAATAATATGTGACATTGTTGGTAATTAGTAATGAACTTTGTTTAAATTTTGCACTAGCTGGTGTCGTGAAGACAACTTCCACTCCAATCAATTACGAGACCATCACCCCCAAGACGTTCTACGTGACTGCCTATGTATCTGACGGACAGGCGTCAGCGAGCGGGACGCTTACTATTGACGTGTCTAATGTAAACGAGGCGCCATCTTTCTCAAAGACGACGTACTCAGTGACCGGAAACGAGGGAGCGGTAAGTATTCTTTGTCCAGGACAAGTTGCATTTGTGTACTTTTGGGCAAAAATACATTTACTTCTCCGGCGCTTTATTTCTAGGCTGGCGCCACTATCGGGACGCCGGCGTTTGTCGTCACCGATCCGGAAGGAGACACTACAACGTATTCACTGGCCTGCCCAGAGTTCACACTGAACCCGACTTCCGGGGTTTTGACGTTCACTAGTGACTATGACATTGACGCTGGCCTCGCTACCACTGTATTCTGTGGGGTGACGGTGTCCGACGGAAGTCTGACCGACACCGCTACTCTCGTGGTCAACATAAACAACATCAACGACAACACTCCGACCTTCTTCAGAAGCACCTACTCGTTTTACGTCACTCACGATTCCACTGTTGGTACAGTTATAGCTGATATTCCGGCGATAGATGGGGATATAGGCACATTCGGTAGTATTAAGTTTTGTTTGTACTAGGGCATGTTGTAATTAAGAACCTTCACTTAAATAAATATTATTGTAAAATAAGGAAATTAAGAAAAAATGTCAAGATTTGTAAATGTTTCTTACTATTACACAATAGGTGATATTACGTATTCCATCGACCAAACTTCAACTGGGGGAACGTACTTCAGAATGAACTCTAACGGTGGTTTGTATGTGGCGTCAGATTTATCCACTTTCAGTGCGGGAACCACAAAAGACATCATTATAACCGCCACTGATGGCGGTGGTCTAACAGACACCACCACGGTTACCATAGTGATCCCAGGCGTCACCACCACCACAGTCTCTACAACCACCGACAGATACATGACTTTTTTCGAGGACACTCGGAATGTGGCGTGGTTTGTGGCGTGTATGGCTGTCCTTGCGGGACTTGTGATTCTGATCTCGGTCTTTATTGTTCGATATGGAGACTTCTCCTGGATGAAAAGACTGTGTGATGAATTAGCCAGGAAGTGCAGAAGAAAGCGCCGATTGAAAATAAGGTTTGTAAAAGTAGCAAACTCGATTATCAATTCTATAGCGAGAATATCATTTTTATCACAGGATGTTTTTTAATCTTTGCTTATATGAATTTCAGGAGAGAACCAACAGAAATATCCTACGTAGAACCATCACGTATGTTCTTTTGCTTAATAAACTAATCTGAAAAGTACATGTACCATGTACGTAAGCAACCTCTAAAGATATGCATATTAAAACACCTATATTAACGTTCTTTTATTAATTCAACAAAGATATTTAATGAAAGAATTGATCAACTTAGGTATATTTAATGTATTGTACACGAACTAATGAAAATAAACCTATTTTATGGAGATTTGCAAATTTCATTTAGATTTATCCTTTGAGGTGCTGATATTCTTTTATTAATACGATCACAACCTCATATTTGCTCGATTCAAAAGCTTAATCCTTGTACATACAATATGTCTATCATATGTGAATTATAATTAATGACGTCACCCTAACCAATGAAACTGTTCCGTTTCAGGTATGCGTACACCGGCGTCGTTAACTACCTGGGATGCATGGAAATCGAACAATCACACCTTTAATTGACCAGAGGTCGAATATTTAAACCTAAATGTTTTTGTTATTGTTTACGTATTGTTATGAAGAATCTGAATGTAAAAACATTAATAAATGTTCAGTTTTTTGGTGCATGAATTTTGAATATTTCTTTCCAACGTTTTTAAATTACATGACTGTGAATTACATGTCACATACAACCACACAACTCTAATTAATATTAATAATTTCTATTTTCCGACTGAATTTTTCAAAATAAGATAAGTATGGCATATTGTTGTAATGATGACTCAAAGTGAATTTTTTTATAAGTCCAATTTTCTACTAAGCATATTGAAGAAAAACCCTAAACCAAACTCCAACAAAAGCCAAAGCGGCAGTAAACCTGGTGTTTTTTCTGAGATAGTTGATTATATCATCAATGTCAATTTCACCGATGGTTATATTGATTAAATGTTTTGATCTTCAAACCGGCAATGCACACAGAATCGTTGGGATGTCAAGAACAAACAACAACCTTGGATACCAAGTTGGTTGTTTTGTACTTTCAGAAGTGGATTATCTCGAGAGAGTGTCCTGATCATGATTACAGCATCCTGTTTTTGGCATTTGTACAGGAAGGAATCTGTGACATGGTTATTGTCAGACTCTACTAAAAATGATTGTCATAAATGAAATGTAGCTGGCACATTTTCCTTTATCTATTCCACAGCCTGTCAGAATGGCTGAAGAACAGGAATACAATCATCTAGTGAAATTACGATTTGAAAGTGTTCCCCTTTGCGAAAACCATTTCTCAGTTCACAAATGCATTTCAGAACTGATGAATTACCCCTCTCCTGAAATCAGACCATAGTTGGCTGTTTGGAAATAGATCTTATAACTTATAATGTCATTAATGACAAATTTCACATTAGGCATCTCAAGAAAAGTACAGTCTTAAATTTGGCATCCCAAAAACTGCAAGTATAGAAAGGGTTGAAAAAACGATCTCAACTCGAGAAAAGTTTTAAATTATAAATGCCATCTCAATGAAAGCCTAGATCTATGTATACACGAAATCAACTGCACACTACATATTCTTCAGAAATCTCAAGAAATATCAAGGCAATATATGTCTTTCTTTATTGCAGTTGCTAAAAGGAAAGAAAGAAAAATGATAGAATACACAGGCCACGTATTTGATTATGACAAAATTAATTTATCTTTTTACACAAAAATTTCATTTACGCTATTTAACCAATGTATTTAATTTTTTTTTAAAGTTTCCAGCAAATATTCAAAACTTTGAAAACAGAAATGCTTTACCCTACAATATAATTTCGATAGCTATCTTCGTTTGCATTCATTATAAATAAGGTTGCTCTTTTATTTATTACTTTTCTTTCTTAAGTGCGACATAATGAAAATAGAGGTTAACCAGATATTGGTTATTAATTTTAGCGTGTCAAAAAATATACAAGCGTCATTCTTGACAAGATTTGATATCAATACTAGTACATATTCTAGTACATTTTTGGATAGATGAGCAAAATATAAATAGGGAGACAATAAACGTACACATTCACTTACACTCACGTATTTATTGTATGTTAAAAATTCCAAATACGCGTTTTGAAGAAAGAAAGAATAAAGAATGACAAAAGTATTTATACAATCTTTTCTTTGTTTTAAATATTTGGATTCACAGTGTACACAGGATGGTGGTGGTGGTGGGGGTGTCAAGAAGAGGTAACATCCCTGGATACCAAGTTGGTTGTATTAAAAGTTTGGATCCGCAAACCAGCAATGAACATGTACATAGGGGGTGGGGTGTCAAGAAGAGGTACATGTAACAACCTTGGATACTAAGTTGGTTCTATTAAATGTTTGGATCCGCTATCCAGCAATGTACACAGGGTGTGAGTGCGTGGAGGAAGGATGGGGTCAAGAAAAAGCAACAATTCTTGATACCAAAATAGCTGTATTGTACCTTTAGAATTAAATTATCTCGAGAGAGTTTCCTGATAATGATTACAGCATCTGTTTTTGGCATTTGTACGGGAAGAAATCTACATGGATATTGTCGGACTCTACTTAAAAATGCCAAAAATGAAATGTAGCTGGCACATTTTCCTTTATCTATTCCAGCCTGCCTGAATGACTGCAGAACCGAAATGCGAATAAGATTTGAAAGTGTTAAGTGTTACCCTTTGCGAAAACCATTTCTCAGTTAACAAATGCATTTCTGAACTGATGAATTACGCCTCCCCTGAAATCAGACCATAGTTGGCTCTTTGGAAATAGATCTCATAACTTACAGTGTATAATGTCAATAATAAGTGATTTCACATTTGGCATCTCAAGAAAAGTACAAAGTCTTAAATTCGGCATCCCCAAAACTGCATGTATAGAAAGGGTCAGTCCCTTTTATATCTTTGGGTTTAAAAAAAAAGATCTCAACTCAAGAAAAGTTTTGAATGTATTATTCATGCCATCTCAATGAAAGCCTAGATCTTTGTACACACACCAAATCAACTGCACGCTACACATTTATATTGGCTTTCTTCAGAAATCTTCAAATATCAAGGCATTGTTTGTCTTTCTTTATTGCAATTGATAAAACGAATGAAAGAAACATATAGAATACACATGCTACGTATTTGATTATGACAAAATTAATATATCTCTGCCCAACTATTTCCTTTACGCCTTTTAACCAATGTCTTAAATTTGTGTGTTTTTTTTAATCAAGCAAATATTCAAAACTTTGAAAACATAATTGCTGTTCCAGAAAATATGACATCAATGATATTATCTTCGTTTGCATGCAATAAAAAGAGGGTTGCTCTTTTATTTAATACTTTTCTATGCTTAACGAGGCCGAGTCTAATTATGTCTACCCTAGATATTTTGATGAAATTTCTTGCATATAGTTTTACTACTGTATGAATTATTATCAAAAGATCCAAAAAAATTATTATCCACTGCGATTTCTTAGGGGCTCGTCTCGAAAGTTAACACTTTTTACTATGGCGACCCTATGTGAATTTGTTAAAAAAAAAAAAAGCGCTAAATTTTCACGTTTTCCCCATATGGTTTGTATTTCTGTCCTAGAGATTTCTCTTTCTTTCAATATATAAAAAAACTATTGTAAAAAGTACTTCGTGGTTTGGTCCAGGGATAATATTAAAGTTGATTTTTCTCCTAAAACTTGACATATTGTATTATACATTGACTTATAACAAATGATTTTTATCGAATTAAAACTAATTAAAATGCTGATAATTGTTTCTCTTAATGTTCTGTCCATAAATTTTTATTTTTAAAATCCAACGCCGCCTCTTAAAAAGAGCTAATCACACTTTTTTCTTTGGCTTTATGCATAGTTTAAAATATCGGGAAACGATGACGCGTAGGCGCCATTTTAGCATTTTACCTTATCAAATTCATAAAATCACAATTTTTCAACTAATAAACTTTGCATATAATGTGAATTTTGTATAGAAACACAATTCAGAAGAAAGTTATAACTTTGCACCTATGGCTGCATGAAAATAAAAAGATGCGCAAAGTCATGGGCACCCGAACTGTAATCAGCCTCGTTAAGTGAAAATTTATTCGTGACACAATGAAAATAAAGGTTGGCCAAATATTGGTTATTAATTTGAGCGTGTCCAAAAATATAAAAATCGTCATCCTCGACAAGTTTTAATATGAATATATATTCTAGTTTATTTTTTGATTAATGAGCAAAATATAAAAAAGGGACAACAAATGTTCACACTCACTTATATTCGCTTATATACTGTATGTTAAAAAATCCAAAAACGCGTTTGAAAAATCGGGTCATATAAATTCTAACTATTCATTAATTTATCATTAAGAATGGCAAAAAATCTTATACTATCTTACCTACTTTTAAATGTTTTGATCCACAAACTAGCAATGCACACTGAATCGTTTTGTGTGTGTGTGTGTGGGGGGGGGGGTGTCAAGAAGAGGCAACAAACCTGGATACCAAGTTGCTTGTATTGTATCTTTATAGTTTAATTATCTCTAGACATACGCAAATCCAGAAAATATATCCCGGGGGGGGGGGGGGGTTCCGAACGTTATTTGAGTTTGCAGGGAAGGGGGGGGGGGGGGAAGCGGGGGTCTGGAGCCCTCTGGCCCTCTCCCACCCCCTCTAGATCCACGCATGCGAGAGAATGTCCTAATCATGATTACAGCATCCTGTTTTTTGGCATTTGTACAGGAAGGAACCTACAGGACATTGTCGGATTTTATTAAAAATAATTGAAATGAAATGTAGCTGGCACTTTTTCCATTATCTATACCACAGCCCATCAGAATGGCTGCAGAACCGGAATGTGATCATCTAGTGAAATTACGATTTGAAGAAGTGTTACCTTTTGCAAAAACAATTTCTCATTTCACAGATGCATTTCTGATGAATTACGCTTCTCCTGGTATCTGACCATAGTTGGCTCTTTAGAAATAGATCTCATAACGTATAATGTCATTTTAAGTATTGAATGCCTTTTTTTATGTCGTCGGTCCTATAACACACCAAGGCTGTGCAGACAAAATTTGTATGAAGTATATATGTATCGTCGCTTTAAAGCCATTAAATACGTTCTTAGGGATATGAAACATAAACGCAACAGTCATATTAACATGTTATTTAGTTCGCTTCTGCGACTAAAAATATAGTGCCAGAAACTTTGTAGAGAAAAATCTTTTTTATTAACGAATGGATATGATTTACTGATTATTTTTCATAAGTACATATCAAATGGGTTATGTAAGTTTGAACCTTTCATATAATCTTACAATAATAAATATATTCAAAACGCGTGATGACGTTTACATTGGTGCTCATGCGCTGTGAATAGTTAAGTGTTCTCATAAGAAATTGAACGTCGCAGATTTCCAATTCAAACATAACTGGAATTTACACTGAATGTAAATATAAACGATTGATTTTTATGGATTTCACATTTGGCATCTCAAGAATGGTACAAAGACTTAAATTTGGCACCCCAAAAACTGCAAGTATATAATGGGATGTGTTTACAATTGTGCCAGGTAGCACTTTTCTACGCAAGAAAATGATGGTTCGCAGGCAATGACGGATATATAATGTTTAATACAGGATGATAAAAAAATGCTGATTTTATTATGTCTGTTGTTCAGGTGAGCGATGTGACCCATGTGTCTCTTGTAATGGGAGTAATCGCATTAAAAATTAATTATAAAGAACATGTTTGAAACTCAAAGAATAAAAACCCACCAAGAAGCTTTTACAGATGCGGTGGTCATATCACTTAGCATATCACTGTACATATAAAAATTTTATATTTTCAAATTAGTGATGTTTTTAGCGACAGATTTATATTACTATTCCGATTCTAATAACGCACTTACCTGCAGATTTTGAAATGGTATCATTAAAAGGGAACCTTTTGCTATAGTAAGTATAGTTAGTATTCATGGCAATCAATTGCAGAATTGCGAATCGGTTAATCGCAATTCGTTCCGACCAATTAACGGGTTACTCGTATCAAAATACGCAGGATTTTGACTCAGTATTATTGCTAATAATTGTTAAAAATACCACAGAATTTAAAGCACGATGGGAATATTCTGTTTATGTGTAAATCAAAATTTAAAGTATCGTTCATTAATGACTTATGAAAAGCTGAACAGACAATGCAATAACATGTTGTTGTAACAGTCATTATAATTATGAACTTCTGACCAATTTTCGCCCATGTGCCCAGCCCTTGAGCCTAAACGGTCTCTAATTTGACTAGATTAGATAGACTCGAAAAAAAAACCCAACCCAAATATATTATAAAATTGCGTTAAAAGATATATTTTTTTAATTTCATTTAAGACAAAACGATTACTGATTTTGTAACCGGTTCCCATCGCTTCGACCAACTAACCAGTTAACTGGTTAGAGATTGCCATCCTTAGCAGAAACATATGCTTGTTCAATCCAAATGAACATAAAAATTAAACTAGATGCTGTCATTAGACAGTAATACCCGCACCAAGTGTTTGCCTCTAAATAACATTCTCTTGTACCGGTTTTAGTCAAAAAGAAGGCCACATGCAATTTCCGGTACTTTTTAAAAATTATGATTTTCATAAATGATGAGATCACATCCCATAATAAATATATTACTTTTATGTACAATTTGGGTTTGAACTGTTTGCATATGAATTTTAAATTAATCAAAAATCTAAACATTTCATGTCATAGAAAGTATGGTCTATATAATTATTACAAACAAAATTAAATCAAAATTAAACCAATGATGACCCTGCTTTGTTTTTTACAGTAAGGTTTTTGTTGACTGACTTTATAATTTACACAATTATATATAACATTTTGTTTATCTTTAAGATTAAAATGCAATTCCCAAAATCTCTTTATGTACATCTGACATCATACAGAAAAAACCGATCAAGAAATGATTTTGCTATGTAAAAATGTGAGAAGAGACTCTGAATCTCCCCACCCACCTGCCCCCCGAAAACATAATAGTCAAATATTTTTAAAATATCCTCAAAATCATCGAAATCCCCACTCCTAAACCATGTATATTTTTGTTTCTTGAACCATGACCATGTCAAGGCAAATCTTTTTGTGATATTAGAAGGTCATGGCATCTAGGGGTCACCCTAATCCCACCCCAGCCTCCCAAAATCAGAAATGATCATATAACTTGAAAAAAATGCTTGTCATCCCCACCCCTAAAGCATATATATTCTTCCTCCTTATGCATCTTATGGTACGTTATTTCAATCAAAAGAGATAAGAGGACATCCAGGAATTAGGTTTTTCATGGGACGGAACATCATTTTGCAGATAGCATTGACCCTCAGAATCAAATTTATACTTCTAAAACCTTATTGCATATCTATAGCTCAGCCTTGGATGAAATTTAAATTTTTAAAACCTTATTGCACATCTATAGGACAGTCCCTATCATATCTCAAGAGATGACATAGCTACTGCATAAATTGTAAGAGGAGTTCTGGGAACCATATTTTTTGGGCAAAAAAACGTCATTTTTTGATGCCCACAGACCCCTGTGATAAAAACAAAAATTCTGAAACATGATTACACGTCAACATGACACCCCGAAGCATATCCTATAAGATCATTAGGCTACCGCAAAAAGAAATTGACGTTTTTTGAAACCAGACTTTTTGTAAAAAAAACGTCATTTTTCAGCCATTTAATGACCCCCAGGACAAAATTGAAATTTCCGAAACCTTATTGCGCATCTATAGGACACCCCAAAACATATTCCAAGAGATGATTAATTTTGTCTACTGTTGAAAATGTAAAAGGAGTTCGAGGAAGAAGGATTTTTGTCAAAAAACGTCATTTTTTACCAATTATTTGACCCCCAGGACTACCAGAGAATTTTTGAAACCTGTTTACAAAACAACATGACACCCCAAATCATACTTCAAGAGTTCAGTTTGCTGGTTTATAAGATGTAAGAGCAGTTTGAGAAAGTAAAACGTGACAGACGGACAGACGGGCGGACAGACGGAACAGGGTAACAACAATATACCCGAACTTTCTTTAGAAAGTGCGGGTATAATTAGTTAAATTAAACAATAAGATGCTCTCTTTGGTCTGTCATACGGGTATTAAGGAACATTGCAGAGAAAATAAACATAATAACCCTCGTTAGGAGTTAATGTACATTTTTTTTCTGCAACGGTCGTTATCTCCATTACAAAAAACAAGAGAAAGTTATTCATTGTTTATATTCACATATATCTTTGAGTTTGATGTCATTTATTCACTTCAAGTGAGTGAAAATACGTATAGTATCGTAATTGTTGACCAGGATGTAACAAAGTAGGAATGATTAATACCTTAAACAGGAATGCGTATTTTAATGCGGTTTTTCAATGGCAACATGCATACCATCATTTTCAAACAATAAACAATGTGAGCTATTACTATACCTGTGTCGCTTTCCTCCAGTACTATATCTCTTATCAGGCTCGTTTGAAAGTTTTTTGTAAGTTCTATGGTCGATACAACGACCTTGTCTGCAAATACAATCTTCCACTGGGTCGCATGCTGACTGAGTTTTCATACTAACTGTTAGACAATAATTAATCACCTAATTGTCTACGGACTTTTCCGTTTTTCCCGATTACGAGAAAGAGCACACGGCGGGTGTGACCGGTCAACAGAAGATGCTCACTCCTCCATGGCACCTGATCCTACCTCTATTTTTTAAGAGGTCCGTGTTTGCTCTGCTCCTGTTTTGTAATTTTCCTTTGGACTTTTGAATTTGAACACTGTTCGTTATCACCACATGTCATTTTTACATCGGTTTCATTGCCTGTCAACATTGGAAATGTCTTTACCTTGACAATTTCTTAAAAAATCAAAAAAGATTGATCAATTCAAGAAAGTTTATAGACCACAATGATATTTACATCCATATAAAAGCGGAAACTGTTCCAGCCTTGTCATAACATTTGGTAGGTATTGAATTTATTTCCATACAATTCAAGTTGCGTTCCTAATAACAAAAATTTACAAAATGATACCACAACTCTAGCAAAAGTATACAATGCATATATGATGAAATTCGAATAGCAATAACCATTGACAAAAAGAAACTGAATTATAAGGTTTTTTTTACTAGAGTAATGTGAACAGTAGATAAATATTCATAAACCTAAATCTTTAATTATTCAATCATGGAAATTAAAAATTGATTACAGAATTTCCAGATAAGGAAATTGCTGTTTTTATTGCTTTAAAACCCTTAAATAATGTTAAATAAACAGAAAATACAACTTCTAGATTGTTAAGCAATTGTCTATTGAGACGGGTGAGTCCCTCCACCAGAACAAATACATACACAAACAAACCCCGGCCCGACTAATATTTAAAAAAAAACAATTAATGTCTATCCCAATCACATCAGCACGATAAACACATGTATTATTTGATACAAAAGGAAGATATTAAAACTGATTCTAAATATTCAAAACGTCTTTTTACGTTTGCAGTACACCATCAATTTTAGCTACCACTATGAACACATTATAGTATGATATTGAAATATAAAAGCCATGCAATTTTATTTAATGTCTATTTGCAATGAATTGGGACGAAATTGAAATTCTTGAAAAACCAATCATTAATCACATTTTGTCAACAGTGTTGAAGAATGGCGAACCTCTCAAAAGAAAAACAACCGTAAACAGCTGGATGGCAATATCTTTTAAAGGAAATAACATTGAGGCATTAAAATATTTTTTGTATGCCTGCCTGAGGACACGGGGAATGAATTCCTGAACATTGACTAATTTTAGCTTTTTCTCTTACCCGTATAAGTTTATAAAAAAAAAGTTGTGTTTATCTAATGCTTGACTGGATTTATAGTGTTGTTACTTGAAAGATTCAGATTCCGTGGGATGACGATGTATAAAACCACAGTTACTTTGGTTCTTCTTCTTACATGGACTGTCCAAGAAATAGGTAAATTTTACATAATCGGCCCTTGTATGGTAGGGTAATGAATGTACGCGTCCTTTGATACATAGAAACATACATGTATAACTTTTCTTGGAGAGAGAGAGAGAGAGAGAGAGAGAGAGAGAGAGAGAGAGAGAGAGAGAGAGAGAGAAAAGAAGCTGAAATATTTTAAAAGTGATTTGTAAAGAGAAAGATAGCGCTTTAAACGTTACATAAAGCAGATACATTTTCAAAGCAATATGGCATTATTCTAAGAATTTTATTTTGCTATAATAAAGTGCTTTATTTGAATTTATGCATGTAACTTTATCCTCTACATTTATACACCTATAAAGTATATAGCCCAATATTTCTGAAGAAATCAATTTTTATATGTATAGCTTCTCGTAGGATGAACAAATTCAGATTCAAACTAATGTCATACATTTTCAAAATGATTTTTTCACATAAAAGTCAAAATGTAGATTTATTCTTAAAAGATCATTTAGATGGTTTTCCGTCAAGAATTTTATAAAAATATCTTTTTCATTTACAAAACATGAAAACTGCTTCTGATATTGCTTTAAGTTTACATGGAGTTTATTCTATCATCAAGAGTTCTTCATTTTAATTAATTTTCAGTTAATGCAAAATTATATTGAATAAACTTATGTCAACATAAATTGAAATGACGAGTTGATGTTAAATTTTTGATGAGTTAAATGATACATGATTTATTTACTGGGGATAATCTCGAAGTAGAATATCAATTAATGAGGAAACAATTTAGTATTTAAAATCAACAAATAACATGTGTGTATCTATTAATTTCTCAATGTCATGTGAACATTTTTTTGACGTCGTTAAAATTGGCTATTTTCCGTCCTCTCTCAAAATCATCAAATGTTCGTCATAATAAACAATATATGGACGCTTAGATCGCAATTATTATGTTGCTTCAAGCAAAGATATTTCCTGTAAAAATGGTAGGAAATACCCAATTTTTGCTTTGATCCAAAATTTCTGTTGGACTGTGAATGTTTTCTCTGGTTTCTTTTGTTTTTGCAGTGGGTCAATGTGTCGCAGGATCCAGCAATGCCGGAAAAATCCGTTACGTGGATGAAACAGACGCCGGTACAGGTTAGTGATTGGTCATTGATAAACATACATAAAAATCTGGCTCATAAACTGCATTTATTCTGCCTTTGTTTGTCAACATACATACGGGTTTTTTTTGTTAAATACTTCACACTTTTTGGATTAACCGTCATTTTTTAATAATAAACCTTTTTATCCCGATCTTCTGAAACTGTACACTTAAAATATTCTTCTTCACCCCTTTCATTCATAACAAAGGCTCGGACAACAGAGAGTTACAAGAGTTGTATATTATTTATTTATTTATTTATTTATTTATTATTATTTAGGGACCAACTATAAATGAAAAACATAATACACTGGTAATTTATTAGGTCAACGACCAATGTTACAACATTTCTGAAAATATTTTTTCCTCACATTTTCATTGATATATAAAAGTTTCGTTTGAAGTTGAAAGTAAATATTGATTTCTAGTTATTTTTTTCAAATTTATTTTGTCAATATTCTTCACTGCTCATTTAAGCATAGATAGATGTACATAGTTTGTTTTTGTGGGTTTTTTTTCCCACTTTTACACTTGTAGAAATGAAATTCTATGAAAAATGTAAAAACACAGAAATGCACACATTAACAGTATACATAAATATGTTGCATGTTCATACAAACGTATCTAGCCATGTGCAATGAGACTGATGTCAGATAAAGCAAGAGCAAAGGGGGAGGGTGAATTTACATGAAGTTTAGGATTTATATTCAAAAATAAGAATTTTTAAAAGTGTGATTAAACCTTAAACTCGTAAAGAGCAATTAAAAATCTATCTTGTTTTATCTGTTTTTCTTCTGTGCTTTGATTTCCCCCCAACAATTGAAAATAAACCATCGAATCGTTTTTCATTGGAATCTCCCTCATCTCAAAACGATTTTCTGAACTATGAAACAGTACTTAGAAGTCATACAGGGAAGACTACTTACACCTGTCATTTTCTATTTCAGCGAGGACATTCATCATGTCCTCTACAGACAACAACTATAGGGTCAACTGCTGTGGTTTCGTTTCCTCCTGGCGGTTCTATGTGGGAGTCGCAACGGGGACGTTGTATGCTCAGGTCTGGCGACCGTCTGGGACAGACTGGCAACTGGTGAACCAGAACGCCATTACAGTCACCAGTATGTAACCAAGTGTAACAAAACTAGTATGTAATCAATTGTAACAAAACTATTATGTAATTAAGTGTAACAAAACTAGAATGTAATTAATTATAATTAAAATAGTATGCCATCAATTGTAACAAAACTAGTATGTTATTAAGTAATTACGAGTATATGTATGTTATCAACTGTTTCACAATAGCTGTACAAAGGTTGTTTTTTCAATTTTAACATGCATTTTCTTAACAAACAGTTATAAATTAAAACAAAATTAGGTTATTACAAGTGAAAATTCTTTTGCAATATTGCAAAACATTTTGCAAAATCAAACATATAATTCATTGTAACATTGTATAGATAGAGGATATCTATATTGTGTGATTTTATATTTGCTTTATCCAACGAGTTGAAATGGTGTATATATTCGCGAGGCTTGCCGAGCGAATATAACCATTTCAACGAGTTGGATAAAGCAAATATAAAATCACACAATTATAGATGTTCTATTTATCTCATACAATTTGATTTATATTATGAAGCTTTTGAGACAGCCCCTAATATGACCCGAATTGATTTTTTCAAAGATTAAACGATGATGCAACGTTGTGTTATGCGGTTAGTGTGACCTTGCGCAATACAATTTAGTACGTCAATTCGGAGATAAATAAAACTGTTTTAATGTAAAGTTTCACTGAAATAAACCTTGAAATAATTGTTTATCTCTAAATAATTTTTCTTAGAGCTTAATTACTTAATTAAATGGAAATACTGATCAGAAACTTGAATAATCAAGTTTGTTGACATACACAAAGTTGCGAATGCTCGTTAGTTTGAATTGACTCGAACGAGGAACAGTTGTTGTTGTTTTATAATACGAACACTGGCCTAATGATTCGAAGTTGAAAATATTGAATAAGGATGCTTACTGCTGGTGAAATAAAAGTCTTGGGAGACATTATTTCGGTAAGTTCTTTTATAGAAACACAACCAAAGCGTTCTGTTTTCATTTTGTCGTCAGAATGAACTCCTTGACAGCTATATAACGTGATTTTCAGTTTTATAAACTTCACAGTTAGGCCTATGCGTTTTCCTTTATATTTGTAATTTAAATCTTCGACAAACTCCATTTTAAATCAATGTTTGGTAGTAGATATAGCTTTATGGAAAATACTAGAAAGTCACTGAGGCGTTGAAGCGAGGGGCTGTGTCAAAAATAGTTCGGACCGGAAGTATTTGATATAGCATCACCCGTTTGATAAAGCAAAGGTTTATCACACGGGTAGTATACACCACACGTATGAGATAAAATAGATTGTAACATTGTATCCCAATGAAAATGACCAAAGAATTTAAAAAACAAAATGTTTCCTAAGGTAATAATATTTAATAATCTGTAATTAACTGTTACTCTGGTGTTAGGACGCAAAAATTAATGACAGTTACTGGTACAGTCATGTTTTCAATTTTTGTGTCGTTATGTTGAACTACAAATTGTTAGCAATTTCTTAAATGTTTACAATAAAAGTAACTTCAATATGATGAAATGTAGTAACTTACTGTAAAATTTCAACAGAAACTAAGTGTAAAAAAGCAAGTTATAAATGAATTAAAATTATTAAATGACTAATGTATCAAATGGAACGACTATTAAATTAAGGCACCTCACTACACCAAGACATATTTTTTAAGAAACTGAAGATTCGTTAAATTGTTTGGTTGAATATCATCATAGCTCTATGGTAAAGGTATTTCGAATCTGGGGCTTTTGTTTCTATCTGATAAATCAAATTTTTGAAGTCATAATTTTTTATCAAATATTGCTTTTTGCATATTTGACATGCTATCTATCAAAATGAAGCAATTTTTTTTGCTGATTTGAGAAACTATGTCAAGGTGTGGTGAGTTTTGATATACTACGTCATCATCAACCAAGATAAATGTGATAAAAATAGGTCACTATTTGTGTCAATCTATCAAGTAACCATCATAAATCATCAATGCTGATTATCAATTTATTTTTATTAAGATTGTTTTGCATTATATATTTGAGATGTTTTATAGCGGCGGACCAAAACGCAGAAAAAACAGAACCAATACCTGCCGACCAGCAAATTCCCGTACGTCCAGGAGATTACATCGGATTGTAAGACTAGTTATCTCAGCACTGTATCATCTTCCTTTTTCTACTGCACTAAGACAGTATTTTTGTTTAATACACTTTGTTTTTGTTCCAGTAAGTCCACTGCAGCCACAATACCCATGTATCGCAAGACTAACTGGGGGTGGGGTAGTGGCGACGAGAACGTCATATATTCGGACTCGGCCACCTCCAGCCCCGGGGCTACCGATTCCTCCTTGATAGATTACACTGAAAAAAACATAGAGTTCAGCATCGAGGCCAGACTATCACCGGGTAAGCAACACGCAATACTTATTGTTTGTTTTTGTTAATTATTATCATATATAGCAAGATATGTAACGAGTGCGATGAAACAATCGTGATAATTCTATAGCATGTAAAACATTAATGGTATTCTCTGTTTTTTAAATTTGAAAATGAAGTTAATTTGTATATGTTTCAAAGGTAACGTACCGACATTTGGGGCATCACCCACGAGTAGCACTGTAACAGACGACACTAGTGTGGGGACCCTGATTGCCACGGTAACCGCTACAGATGCCGACACCATGGACACGCTAAACACCCAATGGACGGCGACCTCCCCCGCCGCCAACTCAGCAGTGTTCGGTTACAATGCCGTCACAGGTAACACACACTTTGTTATATAAAAAAGACTCTTAGTAACGTAAATGGCTGTGGGGCATCATTTTCATCATGATTTCTTCAAAAGTTCTCTTAAAAGTCATCAGTTTTTCAATCCCCCCCCCCCAAATAATTCATTGAAAACAATTTTCACCCTGAAAAGTCTTGTAATGTAAATTATGGTTAGATTCAGAAAAGTTTTAGGTTGATTAATGCATATTTATGATTAAAGTACAATTAAATGTATTTTTTTAAAGATGCATAAATACAAATTTTGAATTGGATTGATATAATAAGAACCAAGAAATCATGCAAAAGATTTTTTAAAAACCTTATTTATCTGCTACAATAATTATAAAATGCTTATTTCCAAAATGCAAAAACTGACATATTTTGGCATTAGGTATTTCAGAAAAACTGCTTGTCTTGTCAATAATCATCTGAAAAAAAGTTAGTGTTAATACATATTTTTTTCCGATGCTTGTGTGCGAAAATTAAAAAAAAATAGGGTCTTTTAATAAATGATAATTCAGAAAATAATAAAGTGGCACGGTGACTGAAAAATACATGTTTTACTTTTTAATAATGACAACGGAAATCAGAAGAAATATACTAAATTGCATCGGAGGGTTTTATGCATCATAAGTCATCATTTACATCGTTTTCAAGTCAATACAACTCATCCGGAAAATGCACATGCAAACAAACCGAGTTGATTTGGACATTGATTTTAGTGTCACGTGATTGCGATTGCTGTCTAAAAATAGTTACAGTGGGATTGATACACTGAGAAAAGAATTTAAATATGAAGATATTCGATGTCTGTGGTAAGAAATATGCATTCATAAAGAGTGTATCTTAAAAAATTTATAGTACTTGAAGACATCAGGTTTCAATAAAAGTCAACTAGCTCAGGATATATACCACGCTGCATTATTTACATTCCCCTGCGCTTGCGTGGTTATGAAGCGGAAGGGATACTGAATATTTTTGTGTTGGCCCAACACTTAAATATTCTATTTTTCTACTTTTAATTTGATTAATTTACTTTTGAACACTGTAATTTTTCAAAAGTTCACCTTTTCATGATAAATAAAAAAAATGTAGAACTCGTGTAAAAATTCGATATGTGCTAAATCATGGGTTTGTGCGTCACCAAGTCTCTTAAATATCATTGTAAAACCCTCTTACATTTTGAGCTTTGATTTTTAAATTATTTTTAAAAGATAAGAATTGCTTGTCCTAAAGTAAAATTACTGATCACGTGATGTTGGTTGATCATATGATATTAATTCTAGAATATAGTAATATGACATAACCATTGCAAAAGTCAAGTTGTACAGATTTGAAATATAATTCAGTGGATTTTCTTTTCTTTTATAATAAAAGAACATATTTATCGATTGAATTGTGTCAATAATTAAAAAATTGAAACTATCGTATGATTTTTAATAGTCTGTCACGTTGAGATTATTAAATAAAATATCCTGATATAAACTGCATATATTACAGAATTTTAAAGTTAAAATCTTTATTTCATGTAGATAATACATATATCTGTGATCGAATTAAAATTAATATAACAGATAGATTTTCATGATTTTTTTGTTAACTTAGCATAAAAAGTCCATACATCGGATTATTTTTTTGAACTTTGAAAACTGAAATTGTCATAGAAGGTAATTGTTATTGTGCTATCTTCGTTGAATGCATAGAAGGTGACCATGGAACGTATATTTACTATAAAGGAGATGTTAATGTTGATACATGAAGTTTATCAAATGTCTATAGAGAAGCTGCCCCATTCTGATTAATTTTAGAATTTAAAACTCTAAGTTTTAGAATGCATATTTTATGAAAATTTTCAACAAGTCATGAGATCTTTAGGTACAAATATAAATTCTTCTATGTCATTTAATTTTTTCATCTATAACTACTGTTTTAACTATAATACATAACTCAACATTAAAAAACCAATAAAGTTATTCTTTATTGCAGAAAATTGTCATTAAAATGCTTAACTCCTATTCACATCAAATCATAGATGTTTCAAGCCAAGAAAGTGACCATGTAACTTACATGTATTATAAAGGACATCTTGAAGTTGTATCAAAAAATACAAAGTTATCGAGTAATATCTTGTGCTGCAACACCATGATCCTCTCTTTTAAAAAGAAATATCACTTACTTTTTTAATTGTAAGTGGCACATGTTGTAAACAGAGACGGTACTATTAGTTTGAATAAGGTCGAAAGCTACTTTGATATTGTGTGTACTATTTTAATTTTTTTTTTTCATATTTAGCATATTTTTACTGGTATTTTATTAACAGGTGCTCTAACGACAACAAACCAACTTCCTGTCGGAACAACACAACTGACCTTCACCTCAACAGACAACTGTGGCAACACAGATACACATATGTACTCGTTGACTGTTACAAATTATGTGAGAAAACAATCGTTTTCCATTGTTTCTAATATATAAGATTTTACGTATAAATAGCGAGATTTTTTGTAGATTTATCTGATAATTGAAAAACCTCTTTACAGCCTCCTGTGTTCCAAAACCTTCCCGATACAACGTCTATCAGTGAAGACATTGACGAGGAGACTCAGCTAAAAGTCCTGACGGTTACCGATGCCTCATTGGCTGACACGGTCACGTGTTCTATTAACAATATTAATCCAACGACCACTGATATGTATCTACGATATGCATCCGGAACTGCAGGTAAAGAAACTGCAATTGTAAATACAATCTGTTTCAATTAATCAACAACCATAACATATAGATAACATTTTTCATTAAAAAGACCCGTGTAAATATGTTTTATTTTCTGGCAGATTATGCCGTTTATTTGAGAGCTGACAATAATTTACACTACGACACAGAGCGCCAGTATGATATAACAATTGACTGCACAGACTCCAAAGTAACTGTTCAGGAAACGTACACAGTGTATATTCTGAGAAACCAACAGCCGACAATTACTAATCTACTCGCCGGTAAGTTAGCCAACATCCAGCAATAGCTAATCTACTACCGATAAGTTAACCCACAGTCGACAATAATTATTCTACCCACCGGTAAGTTAACCCACAGCCGACAATAATTAATCTACACGACGGTATGTTAACTAACAACGAAGTTAAATTAATTTACCCGCCGGTAAGTTAACTATAGTCTATTCCAAGAGATTCATGCAGCACATTTGGCCGATTTTTAATAAAATACACATACCTGTGAAAGAAGTGCAATTGAAATCGATGAAAGGGAAAATTTCCAAGATATCTTCATTAACACATAATCATTTTTCACTCATAAAAGTTCACAGGAACGAAAACAGATTTCTTACGGAGATTTATAATGGGGAATGTTTACATCTTTTCTCCATTCGGAAATACTCGGAATACCTCGCGCAATTTTTCAACGTTATCATCCGGGTCTACTTCAATACAAAATTCCCGCAGACATTACATTTTTTAGTCGTGTATTGAAACATGATCAGCTAGAGGGAGCATTTCAATGGAGAAATCTTGGAAAATTTTCATACTTTTGAATGAACATCGTTTGAACCCTGAGGTGTTTATAAATATCGAGTAATTAAGCAAAATGTGAATACAGGATATCTTGGGACAGAGTATAATAGAGTAATATACCCGCCGGTAAGTTAAATAACAGCTGACAATAATCTACAACCATCAATATGACATCCTTTGAGCTATATCAGGGAAACTCGGACAAACCGCTTTATGTACAGTTGTTATCATGCACAAAAAATGTGGTACTTTGTCAGAAGAAAAAAAAGCTTAAGCACGGTTTGAAAGCATGAATGTATTTAAAAAGGTTTTCACAGGTTTTTGCCTATTTTTTTTTAAATTAAAAGAAATATCGTCAAAATACTCACACAGTGCTATGGATTGAAGTTTTGGTCAACGAGACACTCATTCCAGCCCAGAACATTACAAAATAGTTAAAAGGACGAAAGCAAAATCATCATAACCGCCGTTTCTCATGTCACATGCTAAAACTATCCAGATTGTCATTTTGTTGATTCGTTAAAGGGACATAGAAACTGTGTCTATGAATTATTCAAAGCTTTTAATAAGTATGATTATAAAAAATATAGAAAATATACAAAAATATACGGTATAAATACCGAAATAGAGACCTCTAAACCGACTTCTGATAATTCAACCACACCAATAAACTTCAGCGTTTCTGTTGCTGTTTGCAAAACGAACAGCCACTGCCAGATGAGGTTGTGAAAGAAATAGGATATAATGGATGAAAACAAATCTAATCAAAATGTTGATGTTGATTACTCAATAGGTTCCAACTCCATAGAAATTGCTGGATCCACCACACCAATTGGAACCAAAATATTCACCGTGACCTCAACTGACCCAGAGAATGATCAACTTCATTACAACATGACCTGTATCCCAGCATGTCCTTTTCAGATATACGATTGTATGTGTAGAAAAGTTTGAAATATATTTTGGTTATCATTAAAGTTTTAAAGTTTAATCCAACAAAAAGGTAATACGGATGAAATATCACTTATTTTACGTAAAATTAAAAATTTCACCTAAAACTGTTATACTCTTAAAGTATTTTTTTAAAGTTTCACCTCTATCAATTTAAAAACTGAAATAAAATACCAATGTTACTTTCATTCTAGTCTAAGATGAAAGGAGAATGTTTGGTTTTGTATCCTTTTTGTGCTGTTTAAAGAAATACCCCTGTAAATGATACTGTTCATGTTGTGTTTTAGCTGGAGCTATACTGGTAGATAAAAGTTTGTCTGGTCTGACGTCAACAGCGTACGATCTGTTTGTCTACGTCTATGACGGCAGCACGCTTGTCGGGCCCAGGAGTTTGACCGTCAAAATATCAGGTTTTAATTATTAGAGAACCACTGTTATAAAAAAATATCACACTTAAATGTAGCTGCTTTAAGAAGGACGGATTGTTGTGGCCCTTTTTAGATTTCATAGGACATTGTATTTTTGTAACAGAAAGCTCTTTATAAAGATATGAAATATAGGAAAATATTTTGATCTTATAGCTTAATACAATGTTGTAGTATATAGCTCAAAAAGATCTGATAGTAGTTAATTGACCATCAAGCCCTTTTTAAAGGAAAAATACCAATGGCATTTGATGAAGAATGACAATGTGGTTTGTTTCAGATATTAACACGGCGCCAAACATCACAAACCTACCCTCGGGGATAGTCGTGCCAGAAAACAGCGCCCCCTCAACCACTGTGTACACCCTGGAGAAGTCTGACGTCAATAGTCTGGACACGCACACGTGGACCTACTCCATTAGCTCAGGGGGCTCTGTGTATTTCACCGTGGATAGCTGTATGTATTTAATACATTTACTTTGAAATAATTAAATAATACCCGATTATTCTTCAAATACATGTGCATATGGAGTTTGATTTATTTAGCAACGATTTTTTTTGCGAGCTGGTAACGTGAAGACTTCTTCCACCCCAATCGACTATGAGACCATCACCCCCAAGACATTCTACGTGACGGCCTATGTATCTGACGGACAGGCGTCAGCGAGCGGTACGCTAACTATTGACGTGTCTAATCTAAACGAGGCGCCATCTTTCTCAAAGTCGACGTACTCTGTCACCGGGAACGAGGGAGCAGTTAGTATTTAATTGTCAAAACATACCGAAATTAAGTGATTTTAAACTATTTTTATCCCTTGACTTTATTTCTAGGCTGGTGCCACTATCGGGACGCCGGCGTTTGTCGTCACCGATCCGGAAGGAGACACTACCATGTATTCACTGGACTGTCCAGAGTTCACACTGAACCCGACTTCCGGGGTTTTGACGTTCACTAGTGACTATGACGTTGACGCTGGCCTCGCTACCACTGTATCCTGTGGGGTGACGGTGTCCGACGGAAGTCTGACAGACACCGCTACTCTCGTGGTCAACATAAACAACATCAACGACAACACCCCGACCTTCTTCAGAAGCACCTACTCGTTTTACGTCACTCACGATTCCACTGTTGGTACAGTTATAGCTGATATTCCGGCGACAGATGGGGATATAGGCACATTTGGTAAAAAGTTATTAATCATGTTCATATAATGTTGTTTATTTTTTATCTTTTTACTTTAATTTTTTCTTAAAATCTAATTCAGTATGATTTTATGTTTATACATTGTAAATAGGGTATATATTGGATCGCTTTATGTTAAATTTCTTTTTATCATAATTTATAAAAATTGATAAACACAGTTATACAAAAGAGCTGATGCAGTGACACACTTTTTCTAGGTGAGATTACGTATTCCATCGACCAAACTTCAACCGGAGGAACATATTTCAGGATGAATTCTAACGGTGGGTTATATGTGGCGTCAGATTTATCCACTTTCAGTGCGGGGGCCACTAAAGACATCATTATAACCGCCACTGATGGCGGCGGCCTAACAACCACTACCACGGTTACCATAGTGATCCCAGGCGTTCCGATTACCACTGTTTCTACAACCACCGACATTTACATGACTTTCTTCGAGGACACTCGGAATGTGGCGTGGTTCGTTGTATGTATGTCGGTCCTTTTGGGCCTTTTAATACTGATCTCATGTATCATTGTTCGCTATGGTGACTTCTCCTGGATGAAAAGACTGTGTGATGATTTAGCCAAGCAATGTAGAGGAAAACGCCGCTCAAAAATAAGGTTTGTAACAGAAGCCTTGTTGAATCATCAAACGTAATTCAGAATATAATTGTACGATGAATTTTAATATTAAGTTTGCTATTCCGGTTTCAGAAGAGAACCAACAAAAATTTCCTACGTAGAGCCAGCTCGTAAGTATGTTTGCTCTAATTAACAAATTTAACGTGTCGAGGGATTCCTGTCTTGGTCTATTTATTGTAAGGTCGTGAGTTGATAAAAAAAAATAAGGCATAAATAAATTTCTCTCAAGACTTTATCTAATTATTGGCCTAAAAAAATTTGAATGGTTCTTCCCTTCAAATGGAAAATAACAAGTGGCGTCTGGCCTGAATTGCAACACCTTCAATATCACAGGCTGGGTGAACACAATGTATCCCTTATTCAAGGGGGTGGGAAGTACGCCCCAGCCTTCATATTTGGTCAGATTTAAGCATGATACCTTTGATTGCCTCCAATTAAAGACATATACTTTTCCTGATACACACAGGTAAACCTTTAGATCTACATCTACTATGAAAGACTATCTATAATGTTTCTATGCTATGATCGTCTTAAAAACGGCCAAATTAGTTATCGATGTGGCAATTCCTCGTTGCAAGGCAATCCAGCTACCTTACCATACCGTACGTTTCGCAAGTCCTCTCTCCTGTGGGTTCTTAAGAATTGCCTTATATGTATCAGTACCTTGATTGTGTTGCAATATTTTGGTTGCTAGGATAATACATAGTTTATTGAAGTCGCTGAGACTGTGTTACATTATTCAGTAACAATAAGATCGTTACACAACCCAAGCGAATAGCATGAAATTATAAACATCCAAATGTTATATCCATTAATAAATTTCTATTTTTATTGTATAGAATGTTTACATGTTCTTTTTTAATGATTGGTCAAAATTTGAATGTCATAAGTCAAGTTACAATCGAGATACAGAGGTAAGAATTCATTATTCAATGCTCGAGTCTTATATCTGTTTACGAATGATGTAAAGTAAATAAATAACCATTTCTTTGACAAAATGACTCATGACAAACTAGATTACATGATTATGTGTGTTCATTAAAAATACTATCAACAAAAGAAAAAAATATCTGATTGAAATAAATACCAGTACAACAAATATGTAAACAATAACAAGACTCGAGGTTTGTTTACAAAACAAAGAATTTCAAACGCTGTATCTTGCTTGTAACTCAAAATTTGACTTTAAAATTTTTTACAAAGCATACAAGATACACATATTAACCATTATAGACATTAAAAAATGGAATGAAAAAAATAATATTTAAACATTTTGAGCTCAAATCGTGTCTAAGTCCCTTTAGTGGTAGTAAATTAGAAATTTATAAAAAAAAAAAAAAAAAAAAGTTTACTAATTTTGCAGGACGTATACATTTTCATCAAATTTGAAGATGCACATGTAAATGTAATAATTCAGATGTCGAAGACAAACTCCTCCTTTGTCCCTTAAATTGCCGTTTTCTTCTTCGTCACGAAATCAAGCATCTATATCAATTATTAACAATTACGATTTTTCAGTAAGGTACCTCTGCTGTTGCGAATGCCAAGCATTTTATTCTTGTGGTTCCGTTATTTATTCGCATTCTTTTCTTGCATCCCAGCTCAACTGATTTTTTTTCCTACTAAACCTGGGTGGCATCTCTTTAATTTACAAGTTTTTTTTCCAAGTTAACGTCGGAATTTTTATAAAAAAGGTGGACGACATTTCTTGGATTCACTATTTTATTAAATTTATTGAGGTTATGTACATACGTAATCCACGAAAATTGAGCCACCATGAATGTTTATAATTATTCCTTTGCAATGTATGCCTTATTCAGAAAATAAGTGTTCACTTAGCAGTAGCCTGTCTACACACAAAGTTCATCTTCTAAACAATGAATCTTCTATTTTAGTTCATTTGATGATCAGATATTTGTTCAATTCAAAGATTACACAATTATTATTACGAATAATAAAAAATAATGAAAAAGGACTAATAGATACATCTGGTTTTGTATAGGTGTGCGTACGCCGGCGTCATCTACTACCTGGGAGGCTTGGAGAACGAGCGATAACCGCTTTTATTGACCACACGTCGACCGTTGAAATTGACATTCTAATCAAAAGTGTCGTTAAATGTGTTTTACTTTATGTTTGGTTATGAAGAAATCTGGTTATAAAAACAATAAATGTTTGGTTTTGTTCTTAAAATTATCTGTTTTTAACGTTTGTATCTGAGATATATTAATTGATTTTTTTATCAATATCGAAAAAAAGGTCAGAGACATCTGTGAAGGAATGTTGCATGTTTTATTAGTGTATAATATATAACGATAACACAATATATGACATTGTAAATACATGGAAGCTACTTTGGGGGGTTGACATTTTCTTTGTAGGATCCCACGAGGTTCCCTGCGGGTCGGTAACTCGCTACCACAATCACTTTGCCCCCAGAGGTCTTGGCCTTTCCTACTCCAATTTCTTTACTTCCTTTCCATACCATTTGAGTAAAATGACCTTTAAAGTAAAAAAAAAAAAGATTTTAGTATCAATTCTGGTGTCATGAAAATCTACCAGAAGTTCACAAACCATAATGTTCTCTGTCATTTAAGACGATATTTTCACATTACAAAATTTTTTACATTAAAAACTCGGCTCATGTTGGTTTTAGTGGGGTTTTTTTAAAGTCGCAATTGATTTTAGTTTAACGTTAAATGCCGTTTACCAAACATATTTCATATATCAGATCAATCTAAATAAAATTACAAATGTATATCCCTTGATCCGCGGCAAAAGCGTATTATAAACGGGTCAAATTTATGTGAATTAGTACATGTATCGTATCAACTTACCTGTTCCCGTGGATCTTGGCTCATTTTTGAAATCGTGTTTACTGATCTCACTGTACCATTGGTCACATACCTCCTTCCCTTTAAACACAATTAAAGCTTATATACATTTAACAACGTAAAAAAGCCGAATAAAATCTAGAATGCTGTAATTTAAATAAGCAGAGTGTCAGCTGACCTAAAGATAAAACAATAGTTATGAGTTAGTAATATTTATTTGACAAATGAAATCAAATAAGTGTGAAATCTTTAAAATTCGTGGGGCCAGTTTTTCTTGGTTTGCCAATTCTTTATAATTAAATTCAGTGGGCCAGCACAGTTATAACTTGCTTGTATAAAAAAAGTAGTATCATATTACAATTTATATTATAATGATAATATTTATTGCTACTATGTTTATCGATGATATAATTTTGGGGGTGAGGAGTATCCATGAAATCCAAGAAAATCAAGCCAACATACATTTGAATGATTTCCTGGTATTTAGCATACGGATTATATAAGTGGTAATGTAGTTTACCCGAGTAATCTCCCCCTGAGGAGGACCATTTACAGGCGATATTCTCTCCCAGACGGTCCCCTTTGTGCATACAGTCGCTGTGTTGAAATGAATTTGAGGCTGCAAGATGCTCCGCCCACTTTTGAGCAAATGCACTCAAATCCTGAAAAATCAAAAGATAAGCGTTGGTTGCAAAATTTATATGCATGCTTCTTGCAGAATTTCATAATTCTCAGCTGTAAGTTTCAGAGTTAAGTCTTGGAAAATAATGTCCTTCCGATAAGATGAAAGGTTTCCTTTAAAAAAATACTTGCACACGGAATTCAATTTGATGCAATATCGCCCACTAGTTATTGCTCATTCAGTGTTGCATTTTTCAGGGGTATTTACATAATGCATAGAAATAATTCACACAATACGTGAATCTTTATGCAACACGCTATTGACTTAATACTAACTTTTAAGTTATTTTTTATATCGAAGCTGCTTGTATAGTAGAATTAAAACTGAAAATGTTTTGCTAATAGAATAAGAAATTCGATTAAAATTATTTTTTTAATTATCTAAAAGAAAATTACAGATTTTATTTTCCTGATTTAATATTTTTTGGAAAACTGTATGAAAATGCCATGCAACTAGTGACAAAAGCTTTGATACTAGTACTGTGAAGATGACGGACAAGGGCGTTTTCCTTGCAGTTTTTTTTTATATCTTCATATATTTTTAAAGTTACAGTAAAACAATTTTCGATAAGACAGATCCGATGAAATATAAGAGCTTACTTTGGCATGGCTGAGAGATGAGACTCCGTGCTTTTTCCTGTACGTATTGTGGACTTTGACACATTCGTCGATGAACGCCTTGATGGACTGTGGCTTCTTGGACCGCTCTTGAGACGACCCCGAACTTGAACTGGACGAGTCCCTCTTCTTATCTTTGCCCTTAAAAAACTGTGAACAACAGCAACCCATGATCAGATCCTTAGAAACTCTTAGTTTTGAAAAGTTATCTTGCTGCTTTTCAAAAGCGATGCAATTTGAGTCTGAGAACTAAATCGGCGATGTGTAACGAGCTATACGATATCAGAATGTAATCTCGGGAGAAAAGCGAAAGAAAATTGAGGGCTTTCACTAAAGTGCAAGGCTAAGCACGGTGTTGTCAATAAAAACAAGTTGCCTGTGTAATACACATCGAGAGGTCGATCACAGTAAAGCGAAGAGACGAGTGTATATTTATAGTGTTATATAAGTATATAAGTATGTCAGCTCCATCTCAAGGTTCACTGAGAAGGGAGCCAGGGATGCTTGCTGTGTGGAGCTCTCAGTTTCTGATAGATTGTTTTATTCCTCACTAGATCTAAGAGATGGGATGATATATCTGAAATCTTTAAGACGCTGATGAATGTTGAAACTTTGAACAGTTGCTGTATCTGTCATCAAACAGACGGGAATTGACTGAACCCCTCGATAATGAGTCATGTCTATAGACTGAAAGAAAGCGGTGTACATCTGGTCTCGTATATATATATAATATATGTTACAAATCGGCCGTATAATAATCGATGTCTGAATACACACGGACCTTCATTACTTACAATAATACAGTTAAAATGCTGAAACCAACAAACAAGATCAATGTCATTTAGAGCCTTTGCTTTCTTTTATCTTTCAAATAAAATATATATTCACGTACACTAGTACATACTTAAATGAAAACAGGAACCTACAAGACCTGATTTATGGGGAGACTTGGGTTAAACATCACGTCTGAAACTCATTAGCGATACATTTCATTGCGGACAATATGTTGCCAGATATATTTTTTTATCGAACAGAAACCTGTTGCTCGTCTGTTTGAGAAATGTTATTGCTAAAAAATAGGAAACGTTATAGAAATCGGTGTAATATTATTTATTAGCATCTTTGCTAGCCCAAGAGTTTTTTTGTTTCATAAGATTCAAACATAACATCTGGATTTGGAAGATGTTTTAACATCAGGGATCTCTTTAAACATTTACAATGTTCATGTTGTTTTTATACATTATTATGCAAAACTCTTCCTGTTTTTTCCATTTCTTACAGTTTTATCAAGTTTTTTTTATAGGAATATAAAACTGGTACTCGTCTGAACTAAAATTTAATTGAGATTCACATTCAAAGTTCTCATCCATATATTAGTAGGATCGAAATAAGAGAGGTTGAATTTTGTCATAAGTATATGCGATAGATTCTATGGTTGACATTTAAGGTAACTTTCTCCATATCTTTACCTAACATTATGTAATGAACATTGTAATTAATACATGTAATGTTATTATAACTGATGAAACCTTCAAAGACCTCGAGCTCGTAGTTAAAAGTGCATAATACAGAATTGCAAGAGCGATAACTCTAGTTGATCATATTTGCTGAGCCGATATATTTCATTTCTAAAATATGCAAAATGACTTCTTTATGGAAGACATATAGCATATTTTATTCAAGAAATACAGAGTGGAACAGCAGGATCAAACGTAATATAAGAAAAAAATATTAACTTGTAATTGATTTAGCTTTTTGGTCTAAAGATAATACTGTATATACAATAATTATCATTATACAATACAAATAAATATAATAATACAATACAATAAATATATCTTTTACTAATTTTTAATCTTAGATGGTAAGAATCATTAAACAACAAATTTAATTTGTCATGTAGTAATTTTTATATTTAGATTGAAAATTAGTAAAGGAGAAATGTATACTATTTGCACTACTGATCAAAAATATCTCTCTCACACATTCTACATACCAATTGGTTTTAATTGAAAGAAACTGAATTTTTCGGAGAATATTGGAAATAAAACGGGATTGTACAATTTCTTTGTAAGTTACTTAAAATACTTGACAATGTGAGGAAGTCACCGGAATGTGTACCGAACAAACCTAGGACCGGGTACCTACCCCTAACATCCCACTCCCCTTATCCTTTTTGTCGTCTTTCTCCTTTTCCCGCCCCCTCTCTAACATCATTGGTCCAGAGGCGCTAGCTCCGCCCTGTTCACCACGAGTTATCGTTTCTTTCCGGTTGGTGACCTTTGACCCATCTGCTTTAATGATGGTTTCCTCTACAACAGTTTTTGTAACTTTGTTAGCACCACTTCCGGTGGTTTCTGTGAATGTTCTTGTAGACTTGGACTCCATTCTTTTTCTTGGAATGTCAGATGTATGTGAATTGAACGTTAGAGGCGGTGTTCTTTCCTTTTGAATGCTTGGTCCTGAAAAATTGCCATATAGGAATGTTTTTTATAGAGCTCATTGTGAACACTTGAAAATATATAGATGTATCCCATAGTAAGCAAGTGGAATCGTCCTTTTAATGATTTTTGCATTGAAGTGTTTGTACGCTTTGGGATTTTAATACTTGCCAAGTAATTATCTATTTCTCTGTGGTCCCTTTGTGCATGGAACATTGCAACAATAGTTAATTTTTCCTGTATGAGTGTATGAAATGTGGCAATTCGAGTACTTTGTATCAACACATAATGTAAAGACGAAATCGACACCCATCCTACGTCACGTACCGGATGCCATTGTCAGTTTATGGTGATAACCAATTTAAAAATATTATTACCAAGCTTTACAACGTCTTAAAAGTCCTCCTACGTATTGTGATAACACGAACGTATACAAACATGCGTCTTTACAACCGATTTAAAGACTGTGGAATTTCTAAAGGATACTATTTTATTCGGTATAAACTTATATGAGAGGGAAAGGGAGGTATATAAAATATTCCTGTTCAGAGCGTTGTTGACGCAGTGTTATCTGATCCCTACATGTAACCTATCAACACGAACTAATATACTCATATTCTCACAACAAATATTAAACGTCTTGGTTCTAATCAATCATGTTCCTTAAAAATTTGAAATGTTTCATTTTTAAACCATATACTTTAAATAATCATCAGTATTTACTTCACTTATCGATTAAGATGTTAAATGATTTACTAAAATTTTTAATCAATTACAGTACATTTCTAACATTATATTTTTGTGTTTGTACATTCCATGTTTTCAGTTAAAACCGTTTACAAAGGTTTTTTTCAGCAAATGGAATAAAAGTGAATAATATCTAATTTTTTAAAATTTCAAAACAATTGAAATTTAAAATGAATCGAAAATCAATTCAGATAGGAACAGAAATTCTGCATATAAACTTTTGTATGTAAAAGAACACACTTATAAAGTCAAATTTACTTTACATCACGTACCTTTGTTTTTTGCGATTATGTATAGTTCCGTGATCTCGGCCGCAATACCGAATACTAGTAAATCGATCCCAAAAAGATAGAGAAAGGGAGAGAGTTTAAATGGCCGGCGGGTAGGCACCGCCCTGGTATCCTACGCAAATATTTTATGATATCAAAATGGGTCAAGAGAGGAGAGCATTAACATGGACGGGTAGAGTAAAAAGTCGTCCGACCTCGGGAGAGCTTTAATGATTGGGACGAAAGCAAACAATACAGTTTATGGATTTATCGACATACCGTACAGATGTGCTGGATTCCTAAAATTGAACAATTCATAGATCTTTCTATCATCTTTCATTGCACAGTCTATTTGTCACGCATACATTAAATATAAACGATGTACCTTTATGTACACTCTCTCAAGAAATATCAATTATATTCATAATTTTATTAATTTTTGCATTCCTCTGAATCAACAGTGTGTGCCATGCTAATCCTCAAAAATGACTTTCAAATTTAAATCTCTTAATGTACTCGTCAAAATCTACAACATTAAAGTAAAGTGTTCTAAAATCTAAACTTTTACATCTTTCATTGATAGGTATTTCCAGAGTGTCCCCATTTCATAAAGATTCATCTAATTGTTGAACCATGCCTCGCCCAGTGCAAAATAAACAAGAGACCAGTTGCTCCGGACATAGCCACAGATAACGTTCAATATTTAATCCATTATTCAATATTTATCAACACTGGGCTAAATAGTTTAGACCGTATTTGTTAGAGAAAAAGTCATTGAATTTTCCCGTTTGATGTTCAGTCTGAGCATTTGCAAGTTTATTTCATTTCTTAGAAATAAAAACTGTCCTGGTTATATTTTTGGTATTTCCTTTTAGATTCAAAGTGTTTAATAATTTTTTCGTTATGCAAACAAAAATGCATCCACCAACACCAATATAGAAAAGCGGCATATCGATTGTAAACTTTTCAAAACAGGTAACATCTATTTGTATCTAACTTATTCCGTGAAATATGAACACTTGTTTACTCTTCAATCGATTTTCCCCATTTGCATTGACAAATCACCAGGAAAGTATTATCATTTCATAACTCCCGTTCTTTAACTCACCACTACCCGTCAGTCTGTGTGGAATCCCCCGATCAGAGGGCGCTGGAACATTTTCTGAGAATCTACCAATCACGTTACCAGCGGGTCGGTAATTAGCCACAACCAGGATTTTCCCATCACTCGAACGCGCTTTTCCTATTCCGATTTCCCGGCTTCCTTTCCATACAACTTGTGTGAAATGTCCTTGAGACAATAAAAATTTAAAAGCTGTCAAAATTCTTCGATAAAAATAATATCGATAAAAAATATGATAAATATACATGTACGTGTCGAAATGGGTTGTGCTATCATATTAAGAAATATTTGATATTACTGGCATAAGTTTTAAAATAACCGTCAAAACTTTGTTGGGTTGGTATGTAACTTGTATATACATGTATATGTCATTGAAATCTTTGTAAAGCATCCAAAATTTTCATGTTACTGATTTTATTGTCAGATATAGAAATGAACGAGATGAATGTCAACAATGCCATATGCTAGGCCTGAACCAAAGATCAAGTCAATATGATCCAATCATCAACAACTTAAGACTCTACAAAAGGCACAAAATGCTAAGAACAACATAGGTTAACGCCTGATTTCTGCTTCACCCAGGTTAACAAAGATTTCCTAAGTAATCTTGAAATTAATCCTTGATACTTGTATGCGTTGCTGAATTAGTACGAATTCAGGACTTCAAAACTGAAAGTTCCATTACATGCATGCTGACGCAATTTATGCAGTGCTATAACAGCTTTTAAACATAACAAAGACACAAATAAGTCTAAAATTGTTATTTCCTGGTTTTGTTGTTCTTTTTCTTTGATTTCGTTTTGTTTTATTAAACCAGCATCACTTTTATTGTGTTTGTTGTTCGTTTCGTGTGCTATTACCTGCGGACAGATTCCGGGGTTCTCCGTCAAACCTGTACAACTTTATTTCACTGTACCACTGGTCAGTTACCTCTTGTCCTACGTAAAAAGAATTTCAAGCAAACTTCTTGAATGTGTATGTAACTCTAGGTGTTAATTTATAAAACATCTCTCTTTTTCTCTTTTTCTCTTATTTGTAACCTTGTGAAAAAGCAATTTTGAAGCTTTTATCTAATTTTATCTAACTTATTGTCTGTTTAATCTTAATCCTCTTTCGAAGTTTTATTCATTGAAACAGGAGGCTGCGTGTAGTTTGAAACGTTTTATGGATTTGGCTATTTTATGATGATTTTAATATGATTGAAATCACAATAATTTGGGAAAATGAAGAATCTTATCTTTAAAATTGAAATTGACAAAAGAGGAGAGATATAGTGACTATGTTGTCTCTAATTCATTTGTGACATAGCAGTTACATGTTCATGTGATAAACTTCATAATGTAAATTAGTTACCCGAGTATGTATCTTGGGGACGAGAAGACCATTTCATTGCGATATTTTCTCCGATACTCTCTCCTCGGATGGAGGCATTGCTGTGCTTGAACGTGTTCGTTTGAGCCAACACTTCCGCCCATCTCTGCGCCTGCGTGGACAACTCGGGTGAATGTCTTAACGGCTGCACTCCATGTTTCTGTCTGTAGTCGTTATGACAACGTATCACATCATCAGTGAATTGTTGGTCGCTTCTCTGAAGAAAATGTCACAAGTTTTATTACAAGGTCTTCAGTATTAGCTCATCCTTTCGAATCTTAAAGGAAAAACAAAACGAGCGGTTTTAGAAGCAAAGTGATGCTCAAAGCTGTCCAGGAGTGCTAGCTCTGTAGTATTATGATACTTAATTTCATTGATCTTTGTAATTTTAATGTAAGGATTTATTCTTGTTATCAAATGCAAATAATTGTTCTCTTAAAAAAAATAAAGTACAAAAGCTATAAATATGCGTCTGAAGAGAAATATCTTTAATAGACAAAAAGACGTATCGAAAACGCTCAAACAACTCCAAGGAAAGAATAAGGAAGTCTTACCGTAGAAAGGGGAGTAATTTTCGAGAGGAGAAATAGATATACAAGTAAACTTATGACGTAGGAATAGATTTGTGGTAAAATGATTTATTATTCTATTATCGGAGAACTCTATATACATATAAAGGTAATTAAAAATATAACTAGAAAGAGATGGCGTGTCTTGAAGAACACTTTTTCTGATCTTTACACCACTGTCTCACCAAAAACAACTAAAAAGTCAACAAACAAAGCCCAGGAAAAACTAAAGCAAGGACGACAGGGGAGGGGGAACAGTGTTTCCAGAGGAAAGGTTCCTACCTGATTTGGAATCCCTGTTTGCCGTACTTGCACCCTGAAACCTCTAGAATACATTTACAATTTTATATATGGTCTCGCCATACGTAAATATATCACCCAAAGCATAAACATCAAGTTAACCACTTAAAGATGACGGAAGTACATTACGGAAATCTTAGATAGGTTATTGTGTTCTGTGTCATTAACAATAAAACCATTGAAATATTTGGGAGAATACGGGGATGGGTAATCTCTCTCTCTCTCTCTCTCTCTCTCTCTCTCTCTCTCTCTCTCTCTCTCTCTCCTGGCCACTCAATTCGTGGTTATTCTATATGCATGTAATGTATTATACGATATTCTATACAAATTTATGCAAAACGTTTAAAAACAAAAAAATACTTCCTTACTTTTCGTCTCTTTTTCCCCGGTTCAAGGAAATCGGGATCCCATAACCATGGAGGTATTTCCAGGTCTTCCGGGGCAACCCGCTTTTGTCCCATGCTTTACGTCATCTAACAAAGAAATTGAAGCAGTATAAGAATTTTAAAAAGTCACAATACAAAAAATCTGTTTTGGACCTCACATTAACATGTTGATCTACACTGCTTCCTCGTTCTTTAGAAATTTCTTGATACAGAATGAATTAAACAACAATGTAAACAAAATTCACGAATTTTTTCTTTGTAGATCGGATAATATTTTTCAAATAATCAAATTTTAGGGACAAAAAACAACAAAATAAAACTCACGCACATTCCTTGGGATCCAGCGGGCGTGGGCGTTTATCACTGTTATTAATTACACCTGTATTTACCTGTACAGCAGCTCTATATTTAAGTGCTGCACTACTCTCCCCCTCCGGCAAGGACAAGGAAATACATGTATATTTACTTTGAGGTCTATTGGTTGTTGCAGCAGTAATTTCTTGCATGTGTGCAATTGCATTATAAAGATGCTACGAGAAACATTTAGTATGTTTTAAAATATGTGTGGTTCGAGAATTTTTTTTAATTAAAAATGTGCAATGGAAAAATAACTGAGGACAAACAATGATTTATGACTATCTATTCAGCAAAACAACTGGAGGCCAACAAATAATTGGGTCGAAACCACTAAATTAAATATTCAACACACTGACACGACATCTTTACAGTTATATCGTAAAATTATGTTTACAAGTAACCTCACTGTCAAATACAATTTCAAATATCGTTTAAACTTAAAAACTTAGAATAGATCAATCTATTCTGAAAAATAATGTTATTAAATTTTTGTAAAAGAGAACCGGAAATTCTTCATTCATTTTATTTCCTCGCATTTCATACTACACTTTAGTCAAGTCTGTCTGTTTCAAAATAACATTAATGGAATATAGATAAAAATTTTAAAAAAGGGAAAAAAATTGATTTTAAACCGCTCACAATTGAATTATGTCATTCATTTGATATTTATAATATATTGAAAATTTAAAATACTCAAAATATGTATTTTTCAACAATAAAATGAAGGTGAAAATTAACGCTGACCCATTTGATAAAGGATAAAAATGAAAATGTCAGCAGCATTATTAATTTGACAATCTGAACATGAAGTATACCCAATGAAGCGAAACTCCTTTTTTTAGTTTATTAATAAAAGAAAGATTTCCTTCTGAAAAAAGAAAATAAAAACCAGAACAATGAGAATCGAAAAGAAATGAGAGTGATTTCCCTTTGATAAATAACAGACATGCCGAACTTTGAACGAAAAGTGGTTCTGATCACAGGTAACCGTTAGACCGTGTTTTTGGCCTATTTTATAGATATTTCAAATGAAAGAGCATCGTAGTTCTAAACCTCTTTTTGTAGACGATGTTCTTTAAATTACTTTGCATTCAAGTACTATGTTATATATATTAGTATGTCATGTATGAACAGTGAGTATTGAATAATTGGGGGCGGATCAGAGTTACAATACCTCTGCACGAATAAGATTTCCAATCCAAGCAGTACAGCCTCAAAGGCTGTAGAATAGAGATCGGATAGTTAATCTTGGTCTGTGAAGATTTAAAAGTATGTGTAAATTGTTTAATCTACTTATTAATAGGTGCTAGTGCTGGAATTGGGGAGGGTATAGCTCTTCATTTTGCATCCTTGGGTGCCCAGCTTTCACTGAGTGGAAGAAATAGAGAGGAACTGTCACGTGTGTCAACACTCTGTCAGCAACAGGGCGCGAAGGAAGAGCAGGTGCGAGTGTACTCAACATAGAGCATCATGTTCAAATACAATGTATATAGCATAGGATATGAACAATCACAATTTTATTTTTATATTTTTCTGCCAGATATTAATTCAAGATGGGGATCTTACATCTACAGAATTTAGAAAGAAATTGTTGTTGAATACCATAGAAAAATTCAAACGATTGGATGTATTGGTAAGTTTTCCTTAATTAAAAAAAATCTGAAAACATTTCCATTTATTAATGAATGAATACATAAAATGTGTGTAATGGTTTCCACATTAAGACAGCCTGACTCTATTTGATATTTATATTAGATAAAAACAATTGTTGTCAAACTGTTTTCATACTTGCTTACTCCTCGCTATTTACACCGTATAGCAACCAACGCATGTCATAACCATATGAATGTAATCGTAAGTAATAAGTAAGTAGGTAAGTACAAAAGCACAAATTGATTGAATCGAAAGGTTAAAATATAACGTTTAAGGGGGGGGGGGGGGGTTATTAAAAAGCAATGATACATGCAGGTAATAAAATTGTTTTTCAGGGAATATATTATGACACGATAAATTACTATGATGCATGTTTTATAAAATAGACCGAAAAAATATCCACGGATTATTATTGCTGAAATGGCTGCAAAAACAAATCAAACACCGTTCCAAAAATATTGCTTATTTTACGTAGGTGAATAATGCTGGAACAATGTACTATGCTAGAACCACTGAAACCACAGAAGAACAATACGACTCCATGATGGACACCAACACTAAGAGTCACTTCTTCCTGTCTAAGGATGCTGTTCCGTATCTAAAGGAGACCAAAGGTATATATAAAACAGTAGAGCGTACAGGTATTCAAATGGTAAATGTCACGTAACGATCTTACTTGGCTAGGGCAACTCATTACTGCGATATTTTCTGATCGAAGAAAAGGGATAAAGCCGTGTTGTGCATGGTAAGTTGCACCTTTCGTGTATTCCGGCTTCTAGAGGTTCATGACGAGCTTCCACCGAATTTTGTTTATTGGGGGAAATTAAGGTACACACTTCAGGTCTTCATACAATATACACGTACTTTCTTGGTAATTTAGTCTACGGTTTTCGAAGGATAAGCTTCGCCCACCTCTAGCAAACTAGTTCTTTACATTATCAAGATACTTTGAAAACGCACACCCGTATGTAGCAACTGAAGTTTCACCCCGCACTTTTAAGGTAGAAAATTGTTTCGTTTCTAGGCTATTTTCACCAAAGAAGGTTTATGGTTCACAGCTATAAACATGTACTCTATTCAGATTGGAGGTTAAGTCTGGGTTACATACTGTTGAATGGGCATGTAACTGACCTTTTAAGGAGATTTATTATGTTTGTAGGGATGTTTAACGAGGTGTTAATTTTACGCCTAAGAATTTTCCTTGTCAAAGTGGACGAAATTTCTATCTAAAAAACGAAAAATAAATATCTATTTATTGGACTTTTTTGTCTTACTCTTAAACATCGTATTCTAATCGAGAACTACTTTGTTCTTTACCATATGAAGATGTAGTTTCTTTTTTGTGATGTATGTTATGGACCTGTTTTCAATCATTTTTTTTTATTTTCTAGGCAACATTGTAAATATATCTAGTATCTGTGGACCAAAGCCGGTAGGTTGTTATATAGATATCTTAAACTAAATGATGGAGACTTTTTTGAAACGTATATCCAATCCATTCTTTTAAACTCACGAACTATTTACAGATGGCGGAGGTAGCCGTGTATTGTATGAGTAAAGCTGCCCTGGATATGTTTACACAGTGCCTGTCTTTAGGTATACCGTTCATTAATTTTTTAATAAAAATACTGATAATTGACTGTAAGGGTACAGAATATACAAACATACACGTAGAATAATAGAATTTCAACTATTGTGCATATTAGGGACATTTCAGACACATGTAAACGCACCCAGAAAAGACTTGATTGTATTTGACCTAAACATATTTTTTAAAAATCCAATTAATTTTGATGTCGATATTATATTTTTCAGAACTGGCTCCATTTGGCGTCCGAGTGAATGCAGTAAAGTAAGTGTATATGAATAGTGTATAGTTTTGCCCATTCAATATATCAACCGATCTTTTTTTTCATCCGCAACATTGAACAATTTAATTCTGTTTAACAATCAACTGTTTTTCTATAGTCCTGGTACGGTTGTGAGTAAAATAGCCAGACGAGATCACTCCGCGTATCAAGACGAAGGAAAATACCAACAGGTAATGCTTCAGATTTGAAGAAAAAAAATTCAAACAGAATGAATCTTAATCAGTTTTTGTAAATAAGAGAAACGAGGGGGAGATAGAAATAATACTTGCAAAATTTCCTCAGTTTTTAGAGATCCAGAAATCAAAGCACCCGATTGGTCGAGTTGGACTTCCGGCGGACATTGCTCAGGCTGTTGCTTTTTTGGCGTCAGATGACGCATCATTTATCACGGGACAGATCTTATTTGTAGATGGAGGACGCCATTGTGTGTCATCCGCGGTGGCGACCAGTGTGAAATAAACACAGTGGGTTACTTGTCAATATTGTCGTTACTTGTTTTATCTTTATTAAGACCACATATAGCACTAGCCTATTCTTAAAAGGACTGGATATTCAGGGTCACGTTTAGGCAATTTTGATCTCCCGCAAAGAAAGATCAATGTGTAGAAATACAGGAACATATTAAAAGCCAGAGTTGTTATTCACTTATAGTTAATGGCAAAAAGCCAGAATTGTTATTCACTTACAGTTAATGGCAAAAACAAAAATCGTATTTGAATCTTTAAGGTTGTTCTTACAGATAATTTGTAGACTTCCGAGCCTTCAAAATGTACTGCACTTAATGATAATGAATACTGTCTAAAAAGTTGGGTGATTCCAAATTCATTGTCAGGCCATTTTAAAGTATATTTAAATCAAGACAAGGACGTTTGCATACCGCATGATTGGTTTGCTTTGGAGTTTAGTAATGTTATGTTGACCAGATTTTTGTCCAAGAAAAATACCAGATACTGTTTGTTTCGTGGAATGTGTTGAGATAATCAAGCACCCTAAATTCATGTTTCAAGAGGCGAAGTAAATATATGTATATTTGCACATACAGATTTATTCTTTATATACTATTAAATGAAAACCACTAACGTTGGAAAAATAACTGGAGCGAAACAACCGAATTCATCTTCGACATACTAGTAACATGTTGACATCAAATAAGATGGGGGTATTTACATTTAAGGATTATATGTTTACTAAGGGTTTGAGATTTTAAAAAATATTTTTACAAAGCTCAATACCTGAAGTCAAAAATTGTTTTAAAAACACAAAATAACAATGTTATAAACAAATATCTATATCATTATCCATGTTTTGTTCATTTGAGGAAAATATGCTACGAGAAAGGTAGATTTATTTTGAAACACAGGAAATTCGGACTAATTTTTTCATTTTCTTTTTTTTCTCTTAAAAACTTTCTGTAGCAATGTAATTGCAAAAGTTAAGTTTCTTTGTTTTTTTTTCCATGTAATTTTACATATTTTATTATTGTATTATCTTGCGTATAATTTTATATCACTGGCTGGCACGCGAAGGGAAAAATCTTTAAAAAACCATACATAAAATTAATTTCAGATAGAATATCTCGAAAATTTGATAATTGACCTTATATGATATTAATGTCAACAGAATACCGACAATAAAAATAGTTTTAGGCAGTCAATGGTTTGGAGCTCCTATTAGTCAGTTTTTGTAATACTTGGCTCTATCAAAAATGGGGAAATTTTGAAAATTTATAGAGGAAATTCGGATAAAATTAAATTCAAACTATGAGCTTAAACCGATTCATTGAAATATCAAATTAGTAAAGCTATTCGTATTTTATCATACTCCAACCAACATATTGTTTTATTATTTCTAATAATTTCTAAATAAAAAAAAACCTTGGTTAAAGTGGACAATTTTGACATTTTTTTTCAATAAACGTTCATAGGTCACTTGCATACAAAGTAGGTCATCGACCTAGTTATTTGAAAGTGAAAAATAACATCACAATAGTAGGGCTACAATGTACAATAAGTAGTTTTTCGTTCCTATTAGTGAAATTTTTTCCGCACCTGAGTAAACGTAATCTTTAATAAATGTCTGCAAATTGGAATTGAATAAATGTTTTTAAAACAATTTTGCAGTAAAAATATAAGTGAAAAAAACACAAAAGAAGATGGTTAATACCATATATAACATAAAATATAATGCAAACTAAATTGTACCATCCCCCACCTGTACATCTTGTATCCGTTGAAAGTTGAAATAAATGCGATACGACTTATGAACAAATCTAAGAAAGCAACAAAAACTGCAGATCCCCTCTGACCCCTTGCAGCCATATGCAGCAATTTTAAGTAAATATAAAATGATTGGACCTTTGAAAAACAAAAAAACATACCGAATATCAAACAGAATGTTGCCCTAATTACAGGTAGGATATCTGTGTTTTGTAAACTTGTATCATAAATTACAATATGTACATTATATTCTTTGAAGTGAAAGATCTTAAGATTAAAAAAATCTAATTCTTCCCTTCTGTTGACTTTTCTCTGACATTACATGTATATGCATGCGTATTATCTGACATGAAAATTAATTCAAACCATATTAGCTGTCAGACTAAGCATGTAAGTTTATCTTAAGTATTAAACTATATTAGCTATAAGATTTAACATGATAGCATACATATAGATTAATTCATTAATAGGTACCGTGGTGGTATTGGGAAAGGGATAGCTCTGCATTTTGCATCATTGGGGACGCAACTTTCTTTGAATGGAAAAGATAGAGAGGAACTGTTTCGTGTGGCCAGTCTGTGTCAACAACAGTATGCTAAGGAAGAGCAGGTGCAAGTGTGATAAAATTTCCTGAGTATCTGCGGGTCCAGATAGGTAATAAACTAAAATTGTGTTGTTGTTGTTTTCATTGCAGATATTAGTTCAAGATGGGGATCTTACATCTGCAAAATTTAGGAAGGAACTGATGAAAAATACAGTAGAAAAATTGAAACGTTTGAATGTTTTGGTAGGTTTACTAGTATATTATCAAAAGGGCTTAAATGAACTCAGATTTATTAACATATTTATGAGAAAGAAATAAATTACAAACTTATTAAAAATTACAAAATACTAACTATCGAATTGGAAAGAAAGTTGATGGGTTTGACCATTTTACAAAAACATTATTTTGAAAAACAAGATACGAATTATCAATTTATGTACATAAATTAGAAATTATATAGGGACTTGTAAGCAGTTGACTAACATGCACAATGCATTGATCTTATCTAAGTAAGTAATGCCGGAATAATGTACTATGCTAAAAAAAACTGAAACCACACAAGAACATTACGATTCCCTGATGAACACCAACACAAAGTGGCACTTCTTTCTGTCAAAGGACATCTGACGGAGTCTAAAGGTATTGAGAGGATTTCAATGATACATAAACTGGTTTATTTTACAAACCCATTTTCCACAAAGATGTCAAGTTTGAATAATATTCCGGATATTTGTCTTGTTTATGTACACGCTAAATGAAAATTAACGTGCAAGGTGTCTTGAAAGTGTGTCTTGAATCAAGGGTAACTTAGTTTAAGTTGACGTTGCATAAAGTAGATATCAGATGAGAAGGGTTTCCGGTGTATACGTTTTAATGATATTAACAAACCAAGTTGTTAAAAAAACAAGACTAGTTTTAAAAAATAAATCATCCTTAATAAGATTTGCAGCCCAAGCTTAGTATATGTTCAATGAGTGTTATTTGTTTTTCTTAATTTCAATGCTATTTAAAATAATATTTGAAATTTTAACAATAAGATTAGTTTAGAAATGAAATAAACATTTTACTGAAAGTTGTGATGCTAAACCAGCAATATTCTTACGTATTCAAACTATTTTTTTAGAATTGGCTCCATATGGCGTCCGAGTGAATGCTGTGAAGTAAGCGAATAACAATTGTGAATTGATTATATTTGGAAGCATCATTGATATGTTTTTATCACTTAAAAATATCATTTATATATTCTTGTTGTTCTTAACATAAACAATTTTTTAAACATTTCAGCAAAAGAAAATCAACAGCATCAGAAGTAACACTAGGAGAGTTTTCCGACCACTTTCAAAACCTCGCTAAAGAATCTCCATCTACGTATATTTCAATTGAAATTTATGCATTGATAGTGATAGTCCCGTGTTCGAATGCTTGAACACCGAAATTACAGCAAAGGAAATAGAAACGTGTATACGAAAATTGAAAGCAAATAACAGCTCAGGAAACGACAATTTCATGAACGGATACTTTTTGGAGTTCAGCGACATACTTATCCTTATACTTGTGACCTTTTTTAATAAAATCTTGAATTCCGGCATATATCCACTTTCGAGGTTCAAATCAATTATAATCCCAATTCACAAAAAAAAAGGAAACACTAACGACCCGAAATTTACAGAGGTATCAGCATCACTAGTAGCCTAGGAATTTTTTTTTTACGTCAATACTAAACGAAAGAGTAAAGCTATGGAACTACAGCGAAGAAACCATCAGATATGCGCAATTCGAATTTCTCGCTGGGCGCTCAACTACAGACACAATATTTGCACTTCAAATTTTAATATCTCAAAAACCAAACAACAGACAACGTCTATATTGCTGTTTTATCGATTACAAGAAAGCTTTTGATACAATTAACAGAAAAATTCTTTGGTACACAATTGTGAAAATGGGGATACCAGAAATTTTCTTTGAATCATTAAATTGCTATATGTAGATGTAAGTGCTTGTGTCAAAAAGTGCCAGTAATTTATCTGAAGAATTTCCCGTCAACACCTGATAACTACAGGGAGAGGTTCTTTCCCCAATTCTTTTCAACATGAATATGGACTTGGAAAACCATTTCATCAATAACAACTGTCCATCCGTAGAATTAAGATAACTCATTTTATTCATTTTGATGTTCGCAGACGACAACGTCCTTTTCACTAATTCACCAGAGGAGCTGCAGACGATGCTTGCCGCTTTACATATATATGTTTCTTCGTGTAATTTGACTATAAACACATCTAAAACAAAACCTATGTTATTCAGGGGGGGGGGGGGGGGGGGGGGTCCGTCAATTTCACGTGGAAATTCAGCAACGATATTCTTTAAAATGTCAACTTTTACAACTATAGGGTTTAGACTTCAAAATGAAGCTTAAAATGCTAACATGATACTTTCTGACATGTCAGTCTAAGGGCTATGGTATTCAGGTGACCGCCAAGGTCCGTGGGTCTCTCGTTCTAAAAAAAAAACTATCTTGATATCGACTTCAGTTTATGAAATTTTTGTCAAATGTTGTAACATTGTCTCTTTATATTTAATATTAATATTTAATTAGTTCTTTTTACAAACGAGGCTTTTGTTTATTCTGTAAAACTGACTACCATTTACAAATCTTCTAGTCCTTTTGTCCAATTCGAAGACGTACTTGTTTAAGAATAAGTAGCCTCTTTTTAGCTTGTTCAATCTACATTATTGAAAGAACGTAATAAGTAAAAAGTTTCATGCATTTTATATAATTCATTAGATCTAATCATTCTAGTATAAAATGTTTTAAAACATACAATATAATTTAAGTCAAGAACGATTTCGTAAGCAGTCCTATATAGAAATATCTTTGAATGAAAAGTTTTCAAATTTGATCACATTTCAAAGGCTACGTAGCTATGAATACCGGTACATTGCATAAGAAAGCAAGTAATACCAAATACTGTACAGTACATGTACACCTGTAAGAAAGCAAGTAATGCCAAATACTGTACAGTATATGTACACCTGTAAGAAAGCAAGTAATACCAAATACTGTACAGTACATGTACACCTGTAAGAGAGCAACGAAGTAATACCAAATACTGTACAGTACATGTACACCTGTAAGAAAGCAAGTAATACCAAATACTGTACAGTACATGTACACCTGTAAGAAAGCAAGTAATACCAAATACTGTACAGTACATGTACAACTGTACGAGATAAACCTGTATAGCGTGATGGCCCATGTGTAAGACGGATTGAGGAAATACCAAGGATTTCAACTGATAAGAGCATTTGAGTCATTTTGTGAGTACATTTCAACACTGCCAACTTAATTTTTTTAACGTCAATCATGTTGTATCATGTCCTCTATGGAAATTTATTTATTCTGGTATTATGTAAGTAAATACTCCAGTGTATTATTGATTCTGTTTCATAGTTTAAATATAGATAAAGTATTACTGCCATGAACCTTTCTTTTCAGGTTTTCAAAGTGAGGCGTTTCTCTTTACGCTAAAACCGCATTGCGTTGTAACAGGTAGGGTGGCGAGATACACAATGAATATCGACGTCATTTACATGTTTGAATCATGCATTTATTTAGCGATTTTAGTGAAAACACGATTGAGCCATATTCATCTTTGTTTTTCATCATTTACAGCGTCAGAGTGTCTGGACTGTGAAAGACCAGGATTCTATCCTAATATGTACTGTCCCCGAAATGAACTCGGGGAGTTCTGTTACACCAAAGTAGTCCACAATGATTCTGGAATATTCACTATCAAAGGGTATGATGAATTGTTGAAAAAAAAAAATCAAAATCGAAAACATAACGACAAAGGCAAAAACAAACATTTGATGAGAAAATTCACTTAATGTTTGTAGAAATTTATTCTTATTTAAAATAATAATGTTACATTTTCTTTAGAAAAGCCTCGAATTCATTTTGTGAGGCTAACAAATACAAGACCAGCCTATTAAACCCGTCATGTAGGACTGGAAACCTCCCGAGAGGAACCGAGTGTATCGATTGCTGTAAACAATACAACTGTGACCCCAGTGACCTGTACTGTAACAAAAACATCATACAACCCGAACACATGCCATGTACGTTTCATTATTAGTACACTCATAACTGATGCAGCAAACACGTCAAATGCTCTTTTCTTCCCTCCTTAGCAGATTTTGCAATACAAAGGAGATTATTATTTTATCTGACTGGCTGCAGTGTTATCCAATGTTGGTTTCAAAATATGTCAACTATATCAGAATAATTCTTTCCTACATCATTTGGGTGTGTCATCATTTTTTTTTTTATAAATTATTTCAAAATAAACAACGAAATATCTTATGGCGGTTATTATCGGCAATCATTATGTAAGGAACTGATGGACCGAAAACCACAAAGCTACACAAACTAAAACGCCTTGAAATGAACTGCTTTATTATATACAGCATGCATTGTTAAAGTGAAAAAAAAAACCAGCTGAAATAGTGATAAAGCTTGTATTTCAGTTCATCGGATGACGTGATATTTCTATCAAATCGTAATGATCCTTTATCATACAGTTACTGTGACTACGATAAGAACCACGCCCCCAACGACAGTGAGTAGCACTACCCCTACTACCCAGTCCACCACCGCATCCACCACCACACGATCCGCCACTCCTTTACCAACATCTACCCAAGCTCCAGGTGAGCTCTCTCTCTCTCTCTCTCTCTCTCTCTCTCTCTCTCTCTCTCTCTCTCTCTCTCTCCAGTTAAGAAAAAAAAAACCAAAAAAAAACCAAAACGACAAAATATTTCGAATCGTGTATGATGTAGATGAAGGACTTTGTCAAGTGTGCGTAGAGAGAGATGGTCAGAACTGTGACACATCCAGCAACCATTACTGCAGTCAACAGAAGAAGTACTGTATGAACACTATTATTTCCGATCCGAAAGGGGGGATGATTGTTCTCAAAAAGTAAGTAACGCGCGGTATTCAATTTGTCTGCACCGCTTGGTGTGTTACAGGACCGACGACATCCAATAATAAGCATTCAATGCTTAAATGGATTAGTAATTTGGCAGACGTATGGAAATGTTATAGAACTAATCTATGAGAGAGTTTATAGACGTATGGAAATGTTATAGAACTAATCTATGAGAGAGTTTATTTACCTCTTATTAACAACTCAGTGTTTACTGTGTCGAGTATCTGACAGTCTGATCTTTCCTCCGAGCTGTCTACTAAATAAATAGACGGTAAAATTGTAAAAAAAAAAATGTGTAGCAACGCAAAATGTAATATCAGCGCATAATGTAGTATCAGCGCAAAATGTAATAAACTATAATTATAATATCCTGCGTGATTTTATTTTGCGTCGACATCAATGCAAATTGTAATAACGCGATATAAAATAAGGGTTGTTTTTTTAAAGAGTATATGTTGTTGGATATGTACATAATATCTCGTGCCTTTCTAAACCAAAAAAAAAAAATAAAAGAATAAACGTCTTAACACATTTTCCGTTCTGTCATTTCTAATTATGATAATACTCATTGTAATTATGAATGTATTCTGACATATATAACTTTGAAATCGAAGTGATTGTATATCAGTAAAACTCCGGAAATCTTATTTGGAGCCATCACTACTTGATAATGACCGCTGATCGCGAATATTTACCTGCACAAGCTTTTTTAATGGCATATCAATCAAAAACTGATTCAATGCCATTTTTTACAAATATTCTGATGAATCGGTCAATAATAGATTAGTTTGCTGAATACGTCAGTTATCGTTTATCGTATAGTAAACGTTAAATCGTAAAGGAAGAAATCAATGAGATCATATTATTTCTCTCTCTCTCTCTCTCTCTCTCTCTCTCTCTCTCTCTCTCTCTCTCTCTCTCTCTCTCCTTTCGAAACCTTTCAGAAATATTTATTCAAAATGAGGATACAATATGATAAATATGAAATCAATATAGGTCAATATGCATTTATAAAAAAAAAACCGCAGTCTTTAATATTGTCAATACATGTATTTTCTTTGTACCTGTGGTCAACATTAGTTATAATTATGGTTCATAACAATTACAAATTGATCTATATTGCGTTGTTACATTTTGCGTCTAAATTAAATGTAATTTTTTGTAGTACTAATGGGATTATAAATTAATATTATATAGCTGAATAAATTCCGGAAACCTTATTGGTCCGTTGGAAATCATCAATTTTGGATATTGACAATTAAACGCTTATATTGCACACTAGTATAATGCTCTCTCTCTCTTTCTCTTTCTCTCTCTCTCTCTCTCTCTCTCTCTCTCTCGATCGATCGATCGATCGATCGATCGATTGAAATTTTTTTTTATCGTATCTGAGATCCAAATTATCACTCTTGGTTATGATTACTGCATATATACGTATCTCGAGTCCGTATTTGTATATTATAATAACATTATCTTTTGCATAAGTTATTACATATTGTTTTGAGATCATCGCGGAATCTAACACCACAAAATGTACTGTGTATTCTAAGGCCTTGCTACTGACAAATCAACGTCAGTTTACTTTATTGCTTAATTAAGGTTTTTTATGTGTTCACATTCTCAAGCATTTCATGTAGAAATGTTAAATCGTAACGCTATATCTTTGTTTTTGTTAAATGATATAGAGTTATTGTCTTTATATATTTTTGGTAGGTTTTGAGTGATCATGAGTAATTATTACATTTTGCGTTATTACATTTTGTGTTGATTTCAAAGTAAAATGTAATAACACAAAATGTAAAATTTCATTTTATTACACTTCGCGTTGTTATTATATTTGCCTTGCTTCAAAGGTGAAATATCATTGTTAGGGAATTTACAATTATGCAAGGCGATAAACATATACAAAACGAGAGTTATTCCATATTCAAATATTAAACAAAGAAGGGAACAAGAAATTTTGAGAAAAAAACGTTACAGGTGCGCAGATGAGGTTGAGTGTAAATGGAACTATTGGGTCGACACTTTGGGAGATCCCAAATGTAACAATGTAACAGGACCAGAGGCCGACAATACATGTAGCTATTGTTGTGATAACTCGAACGGAAACTTGCCATGCAATCGTAATACCATACCAAAGCAGCTCTCTACATTCGATAATAGTCAGGAAAGTATGAATATTTATTTTAGGCCTCTACTTATATTTATACAAACACAATTGATCAGTTCTGCAAATACAAATTAAAATTTTGATTATTCTTTTTATAATCTCGTACCGTTATTTTACATTACCCAATTTAATTTTTCCCTTTGCTTTAAGCGAAAGTGGTTGATATTTTAAAATCTGGGTCTGTCTATCGTTTAATACTCCGCCTGTTTGTAATTATCCTGACTCTGTGTACAAACAACGCTTGAAAATCTTTGATATGATAAATCCTTATGGACTAAACTTCATTAGTAAAAGTTATGAATTACAACGTGCATTGCACGTATCTTTTTTTCTAGATGCTTGCATAAGGTTTTTTTTTTATCGTTTTCTATGAAATACTTAGTATAATATTACAATCTCTCTGGTCTAAAGAAGATCAATTTGATGTTTGTGACAGTTTCATTTCCAGATAATATTTTAAAATGTCTCATACTTTTTGCAATAACTTATAGTTCCAAATGTTCAAAAAAGCTTAAATAAGACTCCTACTGTATTTATTTTGACGTCAAACGGGTCAGTTGTAAAGCTAGAATACTTAACATGATGTAAAATGGTTTACACATGAAAAGTTTCATTCTCTGTCTGTTTTTGCTGTATAACTTCTTTTATTGACTTCTTTTTTTATTTTTAATGGCCAAAGTGTTAAGTTCGTTACAGGCAACGTATATACCGGGAAAATTAAGGTCGGGGTCAGATATTCCTATATTGCATTAATTTAAGGTCAGACGACACGTTCCTCAATTTTATATAACTTTTCCAGGAATTTGTTATTGATTTACTAATACTATATATAAATCGAAAGGAGCATAATCAAATATAATTTGTTTAACCAATTTTGGTAAAAATATGGATTATTTTTATTGGAACTCTTTACTTCGAGGAGATACAAAAAAGATGCTCGAGGAACGTACGTGTCGTCTGACCTTAAACTTATTTTATATTTTTGAGTTCTTTTTCAATTAAACCAAATGTTTTGAATATTTATCATCTAAGAACTTCTTTTTCTATTTGAGGCCAAAAGCCGAAAGATCAAGGTTGTTTTGTAGTTTTGTTTTTCAATACTAGAATACATTTTCTTTTTCGGTCTTGCACTCTTTTCATCTTTCCTTTGCAGGGGACACAAATTCCCTGAATTATCTTGTTGTTATATTTAAAAACAAGTTTAAATCTTAACAACCATAACATTCTTTGCCACATATTGAATTTTTGTTTATTTTTTATGGTAGCGAAACAATGCATGACCGGGAACTCCAATGGTCAGTTTCGGTTGGAAACATGCTCTTCCCTTACATCGTATTGTCTCAATACAGTAAGATATAGTACAACGGCAAAAGATCCGGAGATGTATGTCGTTAAGAAGTAAGTCAACTCTATGTTCCACGCCTCTCCCGAGATCAGAGTTATAACACCATACTCTTCGTTTAAACTCACGCGCCTTGATGTTTCGATGATTTTAGGTGTGCCTATGAGGCTGAATGTAAAGGAGAGTGGTGGGAGAAAAGCAGAAAGAGACCGGAATGTCTCACTCAAAATTTTACAGGAATTGCAGAAAACAGTGTGATCTGTAACTTTTGCTGTGTTTCTGATGGAAGTGGCCCTTGTAATGGCGCCTCAGTGCCTGAACAGATTGCGCACTTTGAGCCTGTTACCACTGCTAGTAAAGTTAACCTTTATCTAAGCTTTTAGTTTATTTGTATGTATAAGTGTATTATGAAATGCATTCTCTGCAATTATTTTTAATATTAAGCCACCTTTACATAGTGTTATGATTTTTCATATTACAATCTAATCAAAAATATAATAAAGGTCAAAATTCAAAATCCGTAATTTCGTATACCATGGATAATATCTAAGTGCATTTGAACTCAAGACCCTTTTTTCTCTTGTATATCTTTAACTCCTCGAATCCTTATAACCTAAAGTATTTATCCCAGTCCAATCGAGTTCGAGATACAAAGTTCAACTGTTTAATAACTGGTTATAAAAATTAAGTATGAACTACATTAAAGGTACTCCAACAACAGCTACCACCTTACCGACAACAGCACACGGTCATGGGCACCACAACACGCACGTGCACACAGATCACGGTCACCACCACACAGTGACCACCACCCAAACAACAACGGAGAGTTCGACCACCACCACTACGTTACCGTCAACAACGCAACCAATCGGTACGTCTACTACGTCACCGTCAACGACGGCACAGACAACAACGTCAACCACCTTGCCGTCAACAACAAAGACAACAACAACAACGACAACATTGCCAACCACTACAACCACCCCCGCACCAATAGTGTGTCCGGGTATGTTAATTTTTTGTATTTTTATTATATGGATGTACTCGAGTACTAGACTATCGCTCGGTCACACCGATCATCGACTGAAATTTTCTTAGTCGATTACTCGTAATAGAGGGAATAAAATTTAAAAAAAAAAGTTATTTATTTTTTCTCAACGCTATAGTTTTTGGGCTAGAAATGATAATAAAATTTTTCTTTTCTCGGCATGTTTGATCCGTAAGTTACACTTTTTTCCATCGGTGTCCCTGGTGTATTTTTTTTAAGCAGCTAATATTTGATCTCTCTTGATTTACTTAGGCAGACATGTACTTAAGGAGAACAATTTGTGTTTCTTCTAATCAGTTATTATTGGATTAGATGTTTGTTTAATCAAAAAGTTATTCATATCAATAATTATTTCAAGGCGTTTGTTTTTATAATCATTAAGCTATGATTGTTGATTAGGCACGGACAATTACTTAACATGGAACAGGTCACATTTGATTTGCTTAATATCATATGAAGCTCAATTTAGCGTCACAAGAAAAAGGAAAATCCAGGACATTTGCTAACGGATATTTAAATAAAATACTTTTCAATTTATTTCATATCAAATACATTTAGTACATCTCATCATAAGTTTTTAAATGTTTTTTTTTAGTTTAAGATAAAATTCATGTGACAGTGACATTTGAGTCTGACATCATCATGATTAATTCGTGCAGTTCGCGATTTTTCATAAGTCTTTGAAGGTTTCGACCGATAAAACTGGATCGTGTAGATTTCAGTACTGTCAGTTTTTATTTAAGCAATAAAAGGCTTTCTTTGGTGATTCAATGAAATGAAGGTGTCAACATTGCAGAAAAATTACATTATTTACATAAAGCAATGATCGCCACCTTCAAAACCCGCAGGATTCATCAAAGAAAGCATTTTATTGTGTATATTTACATCTTTCTTTTAACAAATTAATTGTAAAAAGTAAATAAAATTCACTTAATTACTGTTTATCATGTACGTCAGTATGTTAGCTAAAAGAAGCGGTCGCTACCTTCATAAACCGCATGAATATCAAAAGAAATTAACTAAATTATTGTTAATATACATCAGTCCGTTAGATAAGAGAAACAGCCACATCGTCTCCTATGGGAGTTTGAGTCTGATATCATCATCGTGCAGTCCGTGATTTTTCTTAGGTGGCTGTAGGTTTCGACCAATTGATATACAGGGTGTGTAGATTTCAGTCCTGTCAATTTCCTGTCAGTTTCAGTCGCTGTAGGTTTCGACCAATCGACACACGGGGCGTGTAGATTTCAGTCCTGTCGGTTTGTAAATATGAATTAACTATAAGTTTCCGTGAGAAATAGAGGGAATCATATCGGTAGATATAAGTATATAGCTTTGAATTACAATAATTATTAATTTCATTAAGAAATGAAGGGAATCATATTTAGTTGATGTAAATATATGTGAATCATAGGTATTTTTTCAACACATGTTATACGTACTAAACAACGCATTTTATGCATGTGTGTAGAAACACATGTGATTTTACATGATTGCCAGTGTTATTCGTGTGTGCTTTCTTATCACATATGTTACATATGTTTAAATGGGTTGCAAAAAATCTAGCTATTAAACGTACAAAATGAATTCTTCGTTTTATTTTTTTATGTTTGAAGATTATATTGCTATCGGTTTATTGTATGAAAATTTAGATAGAATTGAGGATACGTAGCAGTTGGTTTGATTTCTTATAATTGGATCATCAAAGTTACCACATAATCCTAATATGCAACGCTTTTTATTTGGTTGGGAGCAAGTGTGAAATTATTAGGTATATCCTTCAATATTGGTTACACTGTAACTTAATTAATGTTATTTTCTTTCTTGAAGGAAATACTTCGATAGTATGCGAAGACGATCCTCTGGCTCACTGTGCTACTCTGTCATCAGTTGGACTGTGTCAAAAGCTGCAGTACAACCCTGATGGGGAGGATATCAAGTTTTGTCCAAAAACATGTAACCTGTGTGACAAATGTAAGAAACACAAATGTTTTTACACTAAAACTAAAACACACTTTTACTTTCTCAACTATTTTATCTTACGATACGTGTTTTTGAAGGCGGAAAGTGTTTTGAGGGCATTTTATAATGAACAAATAAACAGAATTTTTATATAAAGATAAGAATCAATTCATAATTTGATAATTGTTGTTTTAAGTATCTGATTTCAAAAACACCATAAATACCTTTACTTTCCGAACTGTTTTATCATGCGTAAAGTGTTTTGAAGGCTATTTTATAATGAACAAATAAACAATATTCTTTTCCAGATTGCGACTATCTCCTAAAACCCAAGCAACCACCGACAACCACGCCTGCTCCAAGTAAGATATCAACCTTCTGCAAATTATTGCTACTGAAAATTAAAAGATTATTTTATAAACAAAATTATAAAATAATAGATGTAAAGTATAAAATAAGTAGCATTTTCTGTTTGTGCAGAAACTAACACTGCGTTGTTGTTGTTGTTTTATAATCTCAAAATAAAAGATGCGTAGTCCAAATCAAATTTTACGCGTTTCGTGATACTTTTTTCTTAACGTAACTTCGGTTTGTTGCAAAAAATGTTCATCAAAGAAGAAACAAGGGACTGGCGAAATAAAAGTACGTTTCATTTATTTATTTTATTTTACTTATGTATTTTTTTATTTTGCTTGCAAAAATATGCACGTGTTATTTTCTATGCAAATAAGAAACATACAATTATCTTGATAGATTCAAAGCTTGAAATAAGATTTAGTCCTAACGAAACACGTATTTAAAGAAACATAGAGATCA